>JAFFSR010000233.1:1805625-2407500 GCA_017163975.1 Anastatus disparis
TCGATGGAGGAGAAGTTATAAAGAAAGCCAAAGGTATAAAGTCCAGTGTTGTTAAAAAATCAATTACTTTTGAGGATTACCGAAGCTGTCTTCAGGATCTCACTATTATATACCGTGAACAGTGCAATATCCGTTCAAAATTGCATACTGTGCATACTGAAAAACAGAGAAAAATTGCTCTAAGTCCTCATGATGATAAGAGATTCTTATTGCCTGATAGCACAGATACTTTACCTTGGGGACATTATAAAATTGAAGAAATACAGATGGCGCAAGCTGCACTTGAAGTAGAGAGGGAATATGCAAGAAAAATGGCTGCTGAAAAAAAAGAAAAAGAGCGGAAGGTAGAAATGAGGAGGGGAGATACACGAGTGGAAATTGATGCTACAGAGAATGAAAGAGAGAGGGAAATCGAGAGAAGGGATGAAGCAACCAATGAAAATAGTGCAGAGCGAGTGGGGATGTCACTTTATGAAGGCGAGCAAATTATCATTGAGTATGATGTGTTAGAGGAGTTCATGAATGACTGGCATCCATCAATGGAGGGGGCAAGTTCCCAGGAAGGAGAAAAAAAGGATATATTACGAGTAGCAATGGAAAGGGCAGACATCGAAGTGGGGAATGGGCTATATCAACCAATGGACCACAATGAGGAGCGCATTCAAGTAATCGAAGAGCTTGAGGACGATCAACCTAGCACGAAGAAATCTAAAATCGACTAACTTTTTAAGTAAGTTACAATTTATTTTTTTACCAAAAAACATTATTTTTTTTTCATCAAAATTTTTCTCTAACAGAAATTTTTAATTTTTTTTACTTTTTCTTGTTTTCAGAATGGATTTATCTGCACTAAACAAGATTGCTGGAAGCGACTTCCTGCCAAGGAAGAAAGTCACAGACTTAGAAAAAGACCAGCAGTACATGGTGACTGCACTGAAACAAGTCAAGACAAGATTTGGAACCAAGGTCGTAGCAGATTTCGACCAAAGCTTCCAAGTCTTCTTACCAGAGAAGATTTCATCTACAATCTTAAAAGATGAAGAATTTTTCTACAATCTCTGTGATAATGCAAATAAACTGCGTTTGATTGCAATATACCTGGGAGGATCTTCTTTTAAATTCGATCGGGCTTAAAATAAATAAAAATATACTCGTCAAATTATTTTTCAAACTATTTATTGTAAATTGTACATAATAAGAATACATGAATAAATGAAAATTATTAAACATTATATAATTGTTTTTATTTATCACCACCACTTATAATTATTATATTTATATTGAATCATAAAAAGAAAATTTTCAATAATAAAAATATTTTATACATAACTTAAATTAATGAACATAATAAAATTAAATTTTTTTTTCTTTTTTATTTATTACACTGAAATACGTTGTAAAATACATCTTAGCTTATTCAAATAATCTCATTTTTATCTATCCAACTATTATGCTTGCTATTTAGACCTAACCACTTAACATATACACGTTTACTACTTTTCTTTAAAACTTTTTCTACCAAATAAATTTCTGGATACATAGTCTTTTGAATTTCCGTTTCATAAAAGCCGCCGGAGACTGGTTCATCATAATAATCTTTGACGTGGTAAGTTATGGGATTGGTTTTTACAACTCTTGTTATTGTGGAAATTTCAGTTGACCAATTTGGTGTATAACCTTTTTCAAAAACTTGTTTTATCTTACTTATTCGCACTTTATCTCCTACTTTGAATTTTGGTTTTTTTACGGGTCTTTTTTCAGTTGGGTAATTTTTCTTAATTTCTTTTTCATTTATCTTCGTAACGTTTTTAGGCTCGATTCCTATTGTCCGATGTTTTCTTGAATTGTATGCTTTCACTAACTCAGGCAGAATATCCAACCATTTATAACTTCCTTGTTTGCTGAATTCTAACCACATTGCATTTTTCAAAGTTCTATTAAAGCGCTCACATATGCTTGCATGAAGATTACTATGTGAAGAGTAGTGATTTATCTTGTACTTTTTCATAAGATTCTAAAAGTTTGAATTGTAGAATTCTTTTCCTTGGTCAGTTTGTAAATTCGATGGCACCTGTTCTTGTTTTAATATGCACTTCATAGCTAGAGTAACATCATTGCCACTCTTCGATTTGACTGGTACAGCCCATGCATACTTTGAAAATATATCTATGACAGTTAGTAAGTAGCGAAATACTTTTTTATACTTTTTTATACTTTTTTTATTCTTTTTCATACTTTTTTAATACTTTTTTATACTTTTTTATACTTTTTTTTATACTTTTTATACTTTTTATACTTTTTCATACTTTTCTCATACTTTTTAATACTTTTTTCATACTTTTTAATACTTTTTTTCATACTTTTCAATACTTTTCTTATACTTTTATATTATAGTTTAATTATTCTATTTATTTTATTTGCAGGTCAATTTCAAATGTTGAAGATTTCGGCTGTCCAGCATTAGAAGAAATAATAGGTGATAAGCACCACTTCTGCTTGAACCACGTTTTCTGTATAAGAAGAAAAAGACCCGTGTGTGCAGTCAATAATACGATTGCTATACGAGCATGGCTACGAAATTACTTAAATATTAATGATAAAGATGAGGTTGATAATTATTTTAAACAAAACAAAAAAATGAAATGTACATGTTTATATTTTGCAAATGAATAAAATTTAAAAAATTTTTTCATTATTATCTTATTAAAATACTATAATAATTGTATTTCTAAAATGAAAAAATAATTGTATTTCTAAAATGAAAAAAATAATTGTATTTCTAAAATGAAAAAAATAATTATATGTGATTTTAAAAAAATAAAAATTTTATCAATGATTATTATAATTTAATTTAATATTCCCAAAACCAACTACTATTTTTAATTATAATAATTTATTTAAGTGAAAAAAGTTTTTTTTTATAAAATAGATTATATTACATATATATAGGAAGGCTCATGAAATAAGCGAGATTAGGATTTTATGAACTATTATTATTTTTTTTTTTTATTGAATTAAAATTTTTATTACATATTTTTCCGCCAGTTACAAAAATCCTTTTTTTATATTTACATAAAAAATACATATACATAAATTTATTTTTCAATCAAGATATGTGATGTCTTCTGTTATCACGGGATCACTGCATGACGAAACTGTTCCCTCATCCTCCTGCGTCTATTTAGGGAATCTGGCATTCTCATTCTCCTGGTTAGACTTAGGAAGCCTTGTATTCATCACAATCTTTTTCCCTGAATGTTTAAGCTGCAAGATTCGTCTTGCAGGAGGAGGTCTATTCTCCTGGATAGTAACGCTGCCATTCTCTTCTGAAAAAAGGAAAAAAAATTAATTATTTATCTAGATAAAATTAATATTTTCAAAAAAAATTAATATTTCAAACTTTTTTTTTTTTTTATTTTTTTTTTTCAATGAAATATTTTTTGTTTTTTTCAACTTACTTGTACCCGAGGGTCCTGGTTGCGGAGACTTCTCCCGAAGTTGTGATCCTGAAACAGAAAAAATAAATATTTTAATCTTTTTCTTTTTATATTTTAATGAAATATTTTTTGTTTTTTTTAACTTACTTGTGCCCGAGGGTCCTGGTTGCGGAGACTTCTCCCGAAGTTGTGATCCTGAAACAGAAAAAATAAATATTTTAATTTTTTTTCTTTTTATATTCTAATGAAATATTTTTTGTTTTTTTTAACTTACTTGTCCCCGAGGGCCCTGGTTGCGGTGACTTCTCCCGAAGTTGTGATCCTGAAACAGAAAAAATAAATATTTTAGTCTTTTTTCTTTTTATATTTTAATGAAATATTTTTTTACGTATTTTTTAACTTACTTGTACCCGAGGGCCCTGGTTGCGGCGAGTTCTCTCGAAGAGGAGTTCTTACATCCTCGTTGTTGACTCTGGGAACTTTCTTGGGCGTTGCTCTGCATGAAGAGCAACTCGATGACGTTCCACTGGTACTCGAACTTGAACTCGAACTCAAGCTCGATGATCTTTTTCTCGAGCGCTTCGGGCTTGCCCTCGGTGTTTCCATATTTTCGAAGCCTTGATATAATTGCTGCATTGAAGCAGACTGCGGCATCGGTGGCACTAAAAAAAAGAAAACAAAAATAATTAATTATTGAAATAATATATAAAAAACTATTAATCATGAAAAAAGAAAAAAATTATCAAATATTACTAACACGATGTTATTGCATCCATCGCCCATGTGACGTGATCAAGCATCAACAAGATCAACGAGCCGTTCCTCATTAACCATTGGATTCTATCCCTCATTATTTTGAGGCTCGCACTAGTTTTGTTTTCTTGGTTTTTTTTCCGTTTGTTATTTTTTATTTTTCTAAATACGATTTAAATCGAAACTTAAATTTTTTAATCTTGCTTTAGGAAGCTTGAGAGACTGAATACTGAACATTGCATGCAGCACAGTATTTATACAAAAAAAATTTACAAAAATTACCTACCTGCGGAAAAAATTTTTTGACAATCCTCCAAGTATTTTCCACGCCCTCTTTTCTATCTAAAAAGAATGCATTCGCAAAGGGCTTCGTTTTCAAAATTAAATGACCGATATATCGTTTTAGGAAAAGAGTAAAAGACCTTTTTTCTTAAAAAAAAAAAAGATAAAATAAGATAAGTGGTGACTTTCAAAAATATAAACCTGTCAAGAAAACCTTTTCTGAAAAGAAAAAAATTCACCAATAACCTTATTTTAACTTAATACATGGATATAGAATGGGCACAATAAAAGTTTCAATTTTGAAAGAAAAAAGATTGTAAGATTATAAACATGAAAACCAAAAAAAAGTTTCTTTTCTCAGTAAAAGAAAACATATTTTTACGGAAAGGAAAAAAAAGGTCTCTTTCCAACAAAATGAAAACAAGTAACTTTAAATAGTAAAGTAATGTGAAAGTGACCAAAGGGAAAATATCTATCCATCAGAAGCATGTGGGTTAAAGAAACTGTCATAAAGATGAAAAAGAAAAAAACATGCAGTGGTAAAACAATGACGAGACCGAGGGTTTTCTGTGTATACCTGCACTCAAAGACATTAGGCGCCACATGTATCCTTTAGTGTTGCGTAAAGCGCCGATTGCATTAAGATTATCAGAACAAGCAGAAAGTGACTTTGAATAGTAAAGTAATGTGAAAGTGACCAAACGGAAAATATCTATCGATCAGAAGCATGTGGGTTAAAGAAACTGTCATAGAGATGAAAAAGAAAAAACATGCAGTGGTAAACAATGACGAGACCGAGGGTTTTTTGTGTATACCTGCACTCAAAGACATTAGGCGCCGCATGTATCCTTCAGCGTTGCGTAAAGCGCCGATTGCATTAAGATTATCGGAACAAGCAGAAAGTGACTTTGAATAGTAAAGTAATGTGAAAGTGACCAAAGGGAAAATATCTATCGATCAGAAGCATGTAGGTTAAAGAAACTGTCATAGAGATGAAAAAAAAACATCCAGTGGTAAAACAATGACGAGACCGAGGGTTTTCTGTGTATACCTGCACCCAAAGACATTAGGCGCTGCATGTATCCTTCAGCATTGCGTAAAGCGCCGATTGCATTAAGATTATCGGAGCAATCAGAGTCCGTTTTTGGCACACTGACTGTTCCGACTAAGTGGCGCTGCGGGGAAGCGAAAGAGAAAGGGTCACTAGCAAACGTAAAATTTTTCTGTGGATGGAGAGTCTTTGCATTAAGATTATCGGAGTAATCAGAGTCCATTTTCAGCACACTGATTGCGCCGACTAAGTGGCGCTGCGGGGAAGCGAAAGGGTCACTAGCAAACATAAAGTTTTTTCGGCGGATGGAGAGTCTTTTTTTGTAGCGCTGCCCATTATGCATTTTCTTGAACGTTGCACAAAAATTAACCTGCTTTTAGGAGAGAAGGAAAAGAATGTCCTTTCTCTTAATACAGTACACTGTATGTGTTCTTTTTTGAGTCGCAGGTGCATGAAAATAATGAATCATGCAACCTTTAAGATATAATACTGTCTTTATCTTTTTGAAAGAAAATCTTTTTTGAGAAAAAAATTTATTATAAGGGTCAGCTATCTTTTTTCATCTTGTTTAAAAAAAAGGAGAACTCTTATTTGTAAAAGATAAGGAAAAATATTCCTTGACCAAAGGAAAAATATCTATCGATCAAAAGAAGGTGGCTTAAAGAAAAAAAGTCATAGAGAATGAAAAAAAGGAAAACATGCAATCGTAAACATTAATCTTTCAAAAGAAAAAAACATCTTGGGACTCCCTACGGTATGGGGCCACCTACAAATCAAACAAAAAAAGGTAACTCTTATGGGTTTATACACATATTGGATTCTAAATCACATGGAGTAGGGAAGGGTGGGCGTGAACAAAATACTGAAATTCAAAAAATCACACGGAGAAGGGGATACTCTTATGGGCTTATACACACATTACATTCTAGATCACTTTGAGGAGAGAGGGGGTGATCCAGAAGGAACCTGAGCCAGTATGCCTATAGCTTATCTACTGACACTTCCCTGAATTTTTACAGAATATTTCCATTGGTGCCACATCTCTAAAAATGCCAAGCACCGTTTTTTTTTAACATCTCTTGACATTTTCCGGGAATTTTCAGGAATAATTAGCATTAAAAATACATATGAGTAACGGTAATAATCTCTATTTATGCAATCTGGGACTTATAAGTTCTAAACAAAGAGTATTTTACCCCAAACGATTATATTTATAAGAGCAAAATTGAAAATAAAGGATATTTTGATTAGTATCCAATGTTATAAAATGCAAAAGATCAGGAAGCGTGGTAGCGCTCCATGGGGCGGGGTTACGAAGGCCTACAGTGAACCTCATTTACATTTATTATTTTATTAGTCATCCCTACTAAAAATCTTAAGTGATATCTCATCTGAGATTTTACCTGAGATCTTTAGAAATTCAGGTTAAATTTTCAATTTGAACTATAAAAACTTGACATAATTTATTTTCATCATAAAGTTTCCAATATGATGTATTTTTGAACAAAGCTTTTTAAAATAAAGCTAATATCCATTGTTTAAATTCTGTAGCATTAAGAGATATTAAACAGAAAAATTTAGTTTTTCATGTTTTTATCATTATTTCTGACAAAATTAAATATTACAATAGGAAATATTTCTTTCTCATTCTCCCGCAGAAAGTTCATGTCTTGCTCCTTGATTACACGATTAAAAGTAAGCTATCGCTCCTTGGTTATATAATCTTTCTCATTAGTAAGGCCCGAATTTATAGTCGTTGTTCAAACTCAAGTATTGAGTATGTTCCATTCTCAACCTCGTTTTGTTCTTGTCTCTCTCATGATGAAATCTCATTCCGCCTTTGTCTGAGCATGGAGCATGTTCGATGCTTGAGTTTATGTATCGACTATTCGCTCTTAAAGTTAACATAATGGTGGTATGAAAGTTGACTGTCCTTCTCATAGTGGCGACATGTCGAAAAAAAGTGGACGCTTTGTTTGTTAGGTAAATGAAAAGATTTTAGAATAATTTCATATAACGTCTGCTGCTGTGTAATTAATTGTAAAAACACATTAAGGAATAGCAAAGTGAAGTTCTTTCCTTTCCCTAAATCAAAAAGTAATTAGCATCAAAGAAATAAATTGATCAATGTAGTTAAAAGTGTATACATGAATCTGATCATGTGTTTCATGAAAACCTATTTACCCGAGCGATATCATAACCCCATTACCTTATGATTATTTCAATTTAAATTGATTAAAGAACGTTAATAGCAATTACAACTAATAAAAAGAAACAATTATTTAAATTCCTTATGCTCTTCTTCACTACTTGATATCAATCATTTATTATTTTGAACCAAAAATTAAAATATGATACAGTCTGCCCTTTAGTCCATACTAAAACCTCCTTATAAAATTTCAATATTTGTTTCTTTTTACTTTTTTTTTTTTTTTTTTTTTTTCGTATGCTGCCCTAGTAGCCCCTGGTATTCCCAGCCTATCGGCTATATACCGGCATCCCGCACCACCTCTGTGTGAGGATGTTCCTACCTAACCTCTTTTTATCTTAAAACTAGTTTCAGAACCTCGTATTTTAGCTAAGCTAAATTACCCAATCCCCGAGAAATCATGGACTGCCGCGTTCCAAGAGCAGTCGGTAAGCAGATTTCTTCGGTCGGTTCCCGCATTTACCCAGGCTTTTTAGACCTGTGACGTAGGAAAAACTCCCCCAAGAGAAAACCCACGCCAGGAACATTACCCATCGCACTCAGAGATTCTTTTTCCGATGAAAAAAGCCTGAAAAAAAATTTTCAGGTGTTTTCACCGGGAATCGAACCCCCGACCGCTTGGAGCGAGAGTGTAGAGACCGTATAAGGCGTGCGCCTTAGCCGATTACGCCACTGACGCTCCTCTTTTCTTTTTACTTGTTATAATTGCTATTAAAGTTTTTTAATCAATTCAAATGGAAAAAATTATAAGGTAATGGGGTTATGATATCGTTCGGGTGAATAGGTTTTCATGAAACATATGATCAGATTCATGTATACACTTATGGGTAGTTAAAAGTGAGGTTAATCCACTTTATACTTTCAACTGCATTGATCAATTTAATTCTTTGATGCCAATTACTTTTCGATTTCGGAAAAAAAGCACTTCACTTTGCTATTCCTCAATGTGTTTTTACAATTAATTACACAGCAGCAGCCATTATATAGCACTGTTCTAAAATCTTTTCATTTACCTAGCAAACAAATCGTCCACTTTTTTTTCGACATGTCGCCACTATTAGAAGGACAGTCAACTTTCATGCCACCACTATGTGAACTTTTCAAGCGAATAGTCGTTGCTTAAACTCAAGCATCGAACATGCTCCATGTTCAGACAAAGACGGAATGAGATTTCATCATGAGAGAGACAAGGACAAAACGAGGTTGAGAATGGAACATACTCAATACTTGAGTTTGAGCAACGACTATAAATTCGGGCCTTTCTAATGAGAAAGATTATGTAACCAGGGAGCGATAGCTTACTTTTAGTCGTGAAATTAAGGAGCAAGACATGAACTTTCTGCGGGAGAATGAGAAAGAAATATTTCCTATTGTAATATCTAATTTTGTCAGAAATAATGATAAAAACATGAAAAACTAAATTTTTCTGTTCAATATCTCTTAATGCTACAGAATTTAAACAATGGATATTAGCTTTATTTTAAAATGCTGTGTTCAAAATTACATCATATTGGAAACTTTATGATGAAAATAAATTATGTCAAGTTTTTATAGTTCAAATTGAAAATTTAACCTGAATTTCTAAAGATCTCAGGTGAAATCTCAGATGAGATCTCACTTGAGATCTTTAGTAGGGGTGACTAATAAAATAATAAATGTAAATTAGGTTCACTGTAGAGCTTCGTAACCCCGCCGCATGAAGCGCTACCGCGCTTCCTGATCTTTTGCATCTTATAACATTGGATACTAATCAAAATATCCTTTATTTTCAATTTTGCTCTTAAAAATATAATCGTTTGGGCTAAAATACTCTTTGTTTAGAACTTGTATATCCCAGATTGCATAAATAGAGATTATTACCGTTACTTATATGTATTTTCAATTCTAATTATACCTGAAAATTCCCGGAAAATGTTAAAAGATGTTAAAAAAACGGTGCTTGGCATTTTTTTAAATGTGGCACCAATGGAAATATTCTGTAAAAATTCAGGGAAGTGTCTTTCAATAAAATACATGAAATTTATGAAACTCATTCCTGCAGCCCTCTCTGAACAAAAATAAGAAAGATTTTAAAGAAAAAAAATTTTTTAGGTTACTCAGTATCAAATAATGATCATTCAAAAAAATTCTCATGATTTGTGAATTAATTTTCGACTTCCATGATATTTTTCAGAAGGGTAGACCGTCTAAAATACAAGAAAAAAAATAAAATGCAAGAAAACGATTTTTTTAAGGTATGGTTAGGGCGGAGGGGGCAGGGGGTTTCAAAATATGATGTAAACTCTTTTTTTAATATGAGAAATACAGTAATTAAAGCGAGAATGATTTTCGGATTTGAGGCATTTTCGGCCATCTTAACAGGGGGTATTCTTTGATTGATTTCGTATATGTTAAAATTAAATATGATATGTGAATAGCTCATATATGATACGATCGAAATTAAGATAAATATCTTTATTATAACCTCACAATTTGACATTTTGCTCATACAAATATTATTTTTGATTACTTTCATATGTTTATATTCTACTAAACTATTATTGTCTATATAATGTATACTCAAATGTTCATCAAATAATTCCCAAGCTGTCTTGACCACGCTTATTCACCCAAAGAGTAAGAGAGAAAGAGAAAGATATAGCGCATTTGTTATTAGAAGGGTTTCACATAGTGGTCTTTTCTGAGAATTTTATTCCCCTACTGCCCCCTGTGCGGCAAGTTATAAAGGTCCCACTATATGTTAAAATATCTAAAAAGTGATGCAAAATCAGAAAATATCAGAAGCTACTACTATAAAAGCTTTAAAATCTCTTGGGTACGGTAGCTCCTTCACATCGCATGAAATAAAACAGTCAAACATTTCAAAATCTTTCAGAGAAAGATTTCTTACAAATATTTCATAAATAGTGTTGAAACATTTCGTAGCAAGATATAACAGACGAATGAAAAATCTTTCAATGAAATCCTTCAGCAATATTAAAGTAATATTATATTGAAATATTTCATAAAGTCTCAATGAAATATCACAAACAATATTTTATAAATTTTTCAACAATATTTCACTGCAAGATTATTGGTTTACTTAGACTACAATGAAAGATTGCTGAAAGCTTTCAAAGAAAGTTTTTACGAAACACGGTTTAAAGATTTATAAAAGATTTCTTACAGGCGTTCTCTTCGCTGTACCTTTAAACCTTCACGCAATCTTTCATAAATCTTTAATATAATATTGCAAAGAAATGTAGTAGCAATCTCACAAAGAAGGATTTTCTTTACGAATTATTTCATGAAATCTTCCAACAATATTTCTCTACAAGATTTATGGTTTACTTAGACTGCAATGCAAGATTGTTGGAAGCTTTCATCAAAATCTTTCAGGAAACACGATTAAAAAATTTATAAAAGATTGCTCCTGAGCGTTCTCCATGCTGTTCCCAAAAAATTTCATGCAATATTACATAAGAATTTCATGTAATATTGCAAGGAAATATAGCAGTAATCTCTCAAATAAGATTTCACGGAATATTACATGAAATCTTTCAACAATATTTCTCTGCAAGATTTTTATTTTACTTAGACTACACTGAGAAAAAAACATAGTTGGCTTTACTACGTTAAGACCGATGAGCTTAACCAATGTACTGTTTCTCTCGTTTACTACGGTAACATAGTAAATACAACTAGATTCTCCGGTCGGCATTCAGTAGCACATGATGAATAGATCTTAACCTCAAAATCTATATAATAAATTATACTATTAATTTGCATATTGTTATAATCTACAAACGAAAGTAGATGAAATAAGAATATTTAATTATAATAAAAGCCTAGAAGACTCAAAACAAGACTTTAAAGTCTTAAAACTTCGGTTAGTATATCTTGAAAAAAGTAAATAAAATACTAATAAAGACTGTAGAAATTCCTACAACGTTCAGTCTAGTAAATGCTACTAATTTAAACGGTTAATTTGACTATATATTAAATACTAGAGTAACATGGTTATCGTTACTAGGGAACGCAATAAAGCCAACTATGTTTTTTTCTCAGTGTATAGTTAAAGATTGCTGGAAACTTTCATAAAAATTTTTCAGAAAACCTGTTTGAAAGATTTAGCTAAAAACCTTCACACTATCTTTTATAAATCTTACATGAAAGATCTTTCTGCAAAGATTGTGTTTCCTAATCATGCCGATAGTAGGACGTGCGTTCAATGCGCGTTTTTTCCCCAAGTGGTAAGAGGATACCTCACTTACTATATAAGGCAAAAGCTCTGATTAGTGCATATATGCGCAGCGCTTATCTTATCGAATATAGATGCGACTTTAGAAGTGAATGTAAAATTATGTATGCGGATATGTATTTCATGTAGAAGGATAATGTGTTAAAATATAATAAAGTGTGTGTGTGTGTGCGTGCGTGTGTGTGTGTGTGTGTGTGTGTGTGTGTGTGTGTGTGTGTGTGTGTGTGTGTGTATGATATATATCGATATCACTGAAAGATTGTAAAAATCTTTCAGATATATTTTTTTGAAATTATTTATCGTAAATATTGCTGGAATCATTTATAAATCTTCCATGTAAGATTTCTATTACGTTAATAATCTTCCAATAAAAGATTCTTTTAAAAAGATTTCCTTAAAATCTTACTATAAATATTACCTAAAACTTTCATGAAAGATTTATTCAATTGTTTAAATATTGCTTTGAAATATTACATAAATTTTTCTGAAATACTTATTTAAAATATTTTAGAAAATATTGTTAAAATCTTTCAGAAAATTTTCATTGAAGCATTTATTTGCAGTCTCTCAGGCGGACATAGCGGCCTTTCAACAACATTTCCGTTTAAAACTTTTCACAAAAGGCTAACGAAAGATTTCATCGATATGTACAGTAAATATGTTTCTAAAAGGAAGGAGAAATATTTCATAAATCTTCTATGAAAGATATCTGTACTAGTGATAATCTTGCAATGAAATATTGCATCAATCTTTCATACTGATTTCCTTGAAATCATTTCGTAAATATTGTTGAAATATATTATAAATCTTTTTAAAACTGAATAAAGATTTTTAACCCACATAGCACGAAAGATTCGGGAAGCTTCCATTGAAAGATTCGAGAAAGATTCCAATGTAAGCTTCTAGCGAGCTTCCCGGAAGCTAAATGAAAGTTTCAAGAAGCTTCCATTGGAATCTTTCATGTAAGGTTTACGGAAGGTTCAGGGAAGCTTACATGTAATATTCCATGAGGGATAAATAGAACATTACAAAATAGCTTCCAGTAAGCTTCCAAAAAGATTACATGCAATATTACAGAAACGTTATTTGGAAGATTGCGATATATCTTGCAAGAAGCTTCCAGTAATATTTTGTGGAAGATTCCATTCAAACTTCCTGCAGCTTTCAACGGAATGTTATAGGAAGAATATTTCAATGTTCACGGGAGGTTACAAGTAACTTGTCAGGAAGATTCCTTGTAAGCTTCCCGAAAGCTGAATAAAAGTTTCGGGAAGCTTCCATTGGAATCTTTCATATAAGCTTTACGGAAGGTTCAGGAAAGCTAACATGTGATATTCCATGAGAGCTAAATGTAACATTACAAAATAGCTTCCAGTAAGCTTCCAGAAAGATTACATGTAACACTACAGGAGTGTTATTCAGAAGATTACATTATATCTTGCAGTAATCTTCCGGTAATATTTTGTGCAAGATTCCATTCAAACTCCCTGCAGCCTTCCACGGCATGTTACAAGAAAAATATTTCAATGTTTACAGAAGGTTACCAGTAACTTGTCAGGAAGATTCCCTGTAAGCTTCTCGAAAGCTAAATGAAAGTTTCGGAAAGCTTCCATTGGAATCTTTCATGTAAGCTTTACGGAAGGTTCAGAGAAGCTAACATGTAATATTCCATGAGGGCGAAATGAAACATTACAAAATAGCTTCCAGTAAGCTTTCTGAAAGATTACATGCAATATTTCAGAAACATTATTCGGAAGATTACATTATATCTTGCAGGAAGCTTCCGGTAATATTTTGTGCAAGATTCCATTCAAACTTTTTGCAGCCTTCCGTGGAATGTTATAGGAAAAATATTTTATTGTTTACGAAAGGTTACCAGTAACTTATCAGGAAGATTTTCTGTAAGCTTTTCAGAAGCTAAATGAAAGTTTCGGGAAGCTTCCATTGAAATCTTTCATATAAACTTTACGGAAGGTTCAGAGAAGCTAACATGTAATATTCCATGAGGGCTAAATGAAACATTACAAAATAGCTTCCAGTAAGCTTTCTAAAAGATTACATGCAATATTATAGAAACTTTATTCGGAAGATTATATTAGATCTTGCAGGAAGCTTCTGGTAATATTTTGTGCAAGATTCCATTCAAACTTCCTGCAGCCTTCCGTGAAATGTTATAGGAAAAATATTTTATTGTTTACGAAGGGTTACCAGTAATTTATCAGAAAGATTTCCTGTAATCTTTTCAGAAGCTGAATAAAAGTTTTCGGAAGATTTCATTGGAATCTTTTATGTAAGCCTCACGGAAGGTTTAGGGAAGTTTACATGTAATATTCCATGAGGGCCAAATGGAATATTACAAGAAAGCTTCCAGTAAGCTTCCGAAAAGTTATATCCGAATGTTATTTGGAAGATTACTTTACATTTTTCAGGAAGCTTGCAGTAACATTTAGCGGAAAATTCTATTTAAACTTTTTGCAGCCTTTTACAGAATATTACAGGAAGGATATATTGATGTTCACGGAAAGTTATTGCAAAGATTAAAAAAAAAATACATTAGTTTGTAGTAAATATCATGAAAATTATTCAGTTGAATTTTTAAATAAATTTATTTCTTTGTTTATAGGAATTTTGTATTCCTGGTACAAAATCGAATAATTTTTATATATATCATTGGACTTTAACATTTTAAATAACTAATGAATGAATTTATTTAAAAAATTCATAGAATAATCTTCATGGTACATACTATAAGCTAATGCATTTTTTTTTCTAAAATTTTACAATAAAATGAAAATTCAGGCAATATTTATGAGTACAGTTGTAGTGTCTGCCTTACATTAATTTAATTTTATAGATCAAAAATATTGTCTTTTTTTCTATTAAATTAATGTCTCATATTCTTTTTAATTTACAAAATTCATGGTAGATTATTTAAATATGAAGTAAAATATATTACATTTTGAATGATTAAAAATTTTTTATAATTGTGTAGAACTTTCGATAAAGAATTATTATTATTATTGATTTTATTTAATAAAAAAGAAGACAAACAAATGTTTTTTTTAAAGAGAAAGTCATTAATTTAATAGAATTTTATAAATTAAATAAATTAATTACAAAGTCTAAATATCTTTACAATGTTTTGAATACATGACTTTTATCAAATAAAAGATTTTTCCTCAAAAAGCATATGTTGTGTTCTTTTACTAACTAAAAATTAATAGTAATAAAAAAATTTTACCCAAAGTTTCATAATTATAAAAATTAATTAATTCAATTTGTAATCTGCTTTTTCCGTATTTATATAATAATCCCCCATTAATTTTATAAATTAAAAATATAGTCTTTTTTGTTAAATTAATGTATAAAGATATTCTTTTTAATATTAAAAATTAATATCGGATTATTATATGAATACGAATAAAACAGATTACAAATTAAATGATTAAAAGTTTCTATAATTGTATAACTTTGGATAAAAAATTTCTTTTAATATCAATTTAAGGCGACTTCGGATTTTCGGTTATGTTTTATTTTTGAGTTTACAAATTACTCTTTCAATATGTAAAATTATTCAGATTTTTTAATTTTCCACCATTCTACGGATTATAATAAATGGTGGAAAATTAAAAAATTCAAAAAATTTTAGAAACTGAAAGAGTAATTTGTAAACTACAAAATGAAATCGAACCGAACTTCCGTAGTCGCCTTAAGAAGGGGCCGAACTATCTGTCTTTGTCTAATAGCGTTTTTCATCATTTATGTAAACACTATCCAGTATAACAAGAAAAAAATAGCAGCCCTCGCTACATATTAGTATAATAAGTAAATTTTGTAATAACAAACAAATTTTTTTATTGTGTAGTTTTTGAGTAATTAGAGACCTACCAAAAAAAGATAGGTTATATTCTAGATGGCTAGTAGGTCTCTAATTAGTCAAAAACTATGCGGTAAAAAATTTTATTGTTATTACAAAATTTACTAATTATACTAATATCTAGCGGGGGCTGCTATTTTTTTCTTGTTATAAAGGATAGTCTTTATATAAATAATGAAAAACGCTATTAGACAGAGACAGATAGTTCGGCCCCTTCTTAAGTTAGTAAATAAGCACACAAAACATTTTGTTGCTTTTTTAAAGAAAAGTCTTTAATTGAATAAAGTTTTAAGAAAGAGTATTGTATTATTTATTCAAGTTTTTTAAAATAAATTTATTTTAAAATCTATATAAAATGAATTTTTCGACTTCAGATAGCATGAAAATGTTTGTATGTGAATAATACGTAGGTATATGTACATATACATTTAACTGTATACATAAAAAATATTTAAATTAAACAAAATAGTGAAATATATACATGTGCAACATAATTTATAAAAAAGAAAAATTATGTTTAGTCGGGAATTGAACTACCGACAGATATCATACAAGTCCGTCACCTCCGATACGCAGTTTCGCCTACAGGGGGATACGCGTTAAATGGGCGTTTTCTCCCTAAGTGGTGAGATGATACCACACTTACTATATAAGGCGGTTTTGCGTATGTACCCAGAGCGCCTACCCTAAAAATGTAAATGCCTCTTTATAATTATACGTAAATCCTAATATATGTGAATATGTATTAAAGTATAAATATGATATAATAGTAAATAAAATAGTATGTTGTAAGTAAATATGTGTTTTGCACAGCAAATATTTATAAAATATAAAATGAAAAATAGAATGTTGAACAGAATCGTAAAACAATACCTTTCGAACGGTAAAAAAGGATAAAATTAACCAAATCATATTTGAATTGTTGACTTCCCCAAAGCCTCCGGAAACCTCACACTGGAATCATCCTGGAAGCTTCTAGCATTTTTTTATAGAAGCTTCCATGAAGTATTTTTAGAACCTTACGGCAATCCTCCTTGAAAGCTTCTTGTAAGATTCAAAAGGCTTTTATACTAGCTTCCATGGAAGCTTACTTATTTCTTCCATGGAAGCTTTCTGGAATCTTCCATTGAATCTTTCTGAAAGAAAAGTGCGCGGAACATTTTACGCTTCCAGGAAGTTTTAGTTGAAGCTTTCACGAAAACTCGCATGTAAGCTTTTTGCATTATTCCGTAGAAGCTTCCATGAAGTACTTTTGGAACCTTGCGGCAATCTTCCTCAAAAGCTTCTTGTAAGATTCAAAAGACTTTAATACTAGCTTCCATGGAAGCTTACTGATTTCTACCATGGAAGCTTCCTGGAATCTCCCATTGAATCTTTCTGAAAAAAAAGTGCGCGGGACATTTTACGCTTCCAGAAAGCTTTAATTGAAGCTTTCACGGAAACTTGCATGTAAGCTTTTTGCATCATTCTGTGGAAGCTCCCATGAAGTACTTTTGGAACCTTACGGCAATCTTCCTTGGAAACTTCTTGTAAGATTCAAAAAGACTTTTATGCTAGCTACCATGGAAGCTTACTGATTTCTTCCACGGAAGCTTCCTGGAAGCTTTCATTGAATCTTTCTGAATGAAAAGTGCGCGGAACATTTTACGCTTCCAGGAAGCTTACATGGAAGCTTCTGGAAAGTTTCCGAACCTTTTATGGAAGCTTCCTGGAAGCTTCCTGAAAGCTTTGGTGCTATGTGGGAAGACTGTGATAATCTTGCAATCGAAGATTGTAGAAATCTTTCATAAATATTTTCTTGAAATATTACGGTAAATATCGCTGAAATCTTTGATAAATCTTTCATGGAAGATTTATTTGATAGTTTAAATATTACTTCGAAGTATTGTATCTTTTCCTTAATATTTATTTGAATTATTTTAGGAAATTCATTGAAATATTTATTTCCAGTCCTTCAGGCGGACATAGCGGGGCTTTCAACAATCTTTCATCGAAAGATGTTTGAAATATTTCATTCTTTCCCTGCAAATATTTCTGAAAGCTTTCATGCATATTACATAGTGATGCAGTGGTATACGTATTTCCCTCGTGTCCAAAAAGTCATGGGTTCAATTCCGATGAAATGCAGAAATTTTTTTTCAATGATCAAATAATTTTTATATGATTTATAATGAATAAATAAATACAAAAAAATATTAAAACATCAAAATTGTAAAACTTTATAAATTTTGCAGCAGCTTGATAGGCATCTAGCGGTCGGCAGATATCGACGTGCCGTACGAAGACTATCACTCCTGAACAATTTTAAACGAAAAAAATTATATTTCAATGTATATAGACGAAAACTATTATTTCAATTTTTATGTGAACGAAGACTATCACTCCTGAAAAATTTTAAACGGAAAGAATTATATTTCAATGTATGTAGACGAAAACTATTATTTTAATTCTTATGTGAACGAAAACTATCACTCTTGAAAAATTTGAAACGAAAAGAATTATATTTCAATGTATGTAGACGAAAACTTTTATTTTAATTTTTATGTAAACGAAAACAATCACTCTTCAACGAAAAAAAATATAAAAAATAACTTTTTTGCGCTCTTTCTTAGAAGTGATAGTCTTCGTTTACATAAAAATTAAAATAATAGTTTTCGTCTGCATAGATTGAAATATGATTCTTTTCGTTTCAAATTTTTCAGGAGTGATAGTCTTCGTTTACATAAAAATTAAAATGATAGTTTTCGTCGTATCTTCTGGAAGTGATAGTCTTCGTCGCAAATCTGAGGGTGATTGTCTTCGTAAGCACCGTCGAATGTCCTTGCCACTTGATCAGCTGTTTATTTCTCGATCCTGACTCACTTGTGTTAGAAAAGGTTTGCCCTCCCTAGATCATTTTAATCAGCTATTTCTCTCACGTTCCTTGAGCTAGAAAAGGTTCTCCCACCCTGGCTCAATCAGCTGTTTCTCGCCAGTCGATCGTTAGGCTAGAAAAAGTTACCGTTGCTCAGATAATTTCAATCAGCTGTTTCTCTCTTTATCCTTGGGTTAGAAAGCTTTCCTCTCTCTAAATCGTTCCTGGCTCAATCAGCTGTTTCATCCAAGAAAAAAGCATACACATCATGATTCACATTCATTTCATCATGGATCAGACTCCAAGTTATACTACTTAAAATCCTTCAGAGTATACTCCTCTTTTTCCACCTGATAAAAAAATGTGACTATGAAATTCATAGTCAGTAAGTTTCTCCCGTAGCGGGCGCCACTGACGTGTTACTCCTACTAGTTTTGAAAAATCACTAGACTCTCGAGTTCTAACTTATATGCATGCAAGCATCGTGTAGATAAAGTAGATCGTGATTATTTTTATTCTAAGCTATAACTATATTAAACACTCAGATAATACTAATAAATTATAGTTAATATTTTTCATGTACACTAAAAAAAAGAAAATTTAACTCGGTTCCCATACTAAAACAACATAGCGCTATACACACGTAGCATTTTAGTAATATCATCTGAGGAGCCATGCAATGTTATTTTAGTAACCTTGCTAAAACAGCATAGTGCGATAACCAAGTCGTTTTTCTTAGAAGTAACATTAATGATTTATCGTAAATAAATCATGTTACAATAAATCATGTTACAATAAATCATGTTAACAAAATTTTATCAAATAATTGTATATTTCTATTTAAACGATTGCTTTACATGTATCTATACTAAAATACGTTTTGTAAAAGAGTTTAAAAAAATTTTTAAGGTTATGTACAAAAATATACACCGAGAAAGTTTCACATCATAAAAGATAGTGCGTTTTTAAAATGCTCCACAAAGTGGCTCGCATGCACGATAAATATCGAACATGCATCAAGTTTTTCGATGCGGCGCCACCGTAGGCGACGAAATACAGTGCGCCGCCTCCTCGCGCATTGTGTTTCGGCGCTTATGCACTACAAAAAGTGATGCATGAATTATGAAATGCGAAGCATTATTCGTGATTCACGGTGCAAAAGGCATCATTTTTTTTAGTGCGACGCGCATCATCTTTATTGAGGCAAAACTTTCTCCGTGTACTAGAAAATTTAGATACAGATCCAGATAAATTCCATTAAATATGATATTGTTTTACAAAACTATCCATCACATATTAATACTTTCCTGAATTAATTTTTATCATTTATTTAATGAAGATTCACTAATTACTATATTTAATACAACAATAACTTATCTCCGTAGATTCATAATAGTTATTACATTAAAATGACATAACAAGCACTATGTTGTTTCAGCATGGCTCTACCATATCATATTTGCTGAATTTTTTTTAGTGTATCGTATTATTTACGTTTTAATGTCTTATATGTTTTATATATGAGGTGTGAGTTGGCGCGCTTATTCTCCTCCGACCCCAACATTTAATAAAAAAAATTTATAAATAAATAAATACAACTAAAAGGGAACCTCCACTTTTGTCTACGAATGCATATTATTTTTTTTAACTCGACTTGCTTTCTTTTTTTTTCGTATTAATACTTAATTTTTTTTTCTTGTTTATTGACATACTTAAGATTTACAATTACGCGATTATAATATGTTAAGCACCTTAACGAAAAAATTAACGTTTTCAATTTTCTTTGCTTAGTGTCATAATCATTCCTTCATTTAATATCCGAGCTTTTTTATTACGTAACTTATTATAAAAAGTTATAAAATTTATAACATTAAATAGTAACAATTATAATTGTAAATAACATTGAAAACTGAATATTCTGTTCAATATAATCAATGATTACATTTTTTGAGTCATTCAAGATGTTATTTCCATAAAAGATTCACAAGATATATAAAACAAATAAATATTAATATTTATTTAAAAATGATTATTTGCACTTTTCGCACAGATTTTTCAATAAAAATTGAAGTGTATTTACAATAAAAATGCAGTAGCTTTATACAATTACAGATCTTTTGCAAAAAGATCTACTGCAATTTACACGAAGATGAATTTTCATGTGATACGTGTAATTAAAAATTTTTAAGATTTTCCAATTTACAAAGACTTAAAAAAAATGAAAAATGTAATAAAACATGTGATATAAGCTTAAAAATTTTTAAGCGATGAAAACATTTTTTAAGACATCTAAAACAACATAATAATAAAATTACATTTTTATGTAAAATTTGTGGAAAAAATTTTAAAAGAATGCTAAATCTCAACAAACATAAATTTAGAAATCGATGTAATCAAAACATTTAATTAGAAATAAAATTTTTTTAAATAATTATGTGTTTTATAATTAGCCTTTTTTATAATATAAGTGTATATTTTTTAAAAATCCGTTTATTGGTTATTCCGCAAGTGGCATGTACCCATTACCATTAATAAAAGTGTATACAAAACAAGGCTTTTCTAAACTCAAAATTAGCTGAATTTAACTAAATTTAACGACATAATAAGGTTCCAACAATGAGGAGCATATTTCTGACGACGGCAGCGATGACAGCGGCGATATACTTTTAATAGTATGGAGAGAATATAATATAAATATATCAAATTTTTAGCTAAAATTTAGCTAAAATCAAATTGAAATTCACCTGAAACTGCTTAAAATTAATATAAATTTAGGTAACTTCTAGCTAATTTACATCTTAATTTTGTAAAAATTTAGCTAATTTTTAATTTCTCTCGACTCTAAACTGTCTTGGAAACCGCACATTAATATGTTGACTAAAAAATTCAATAGAGGGATTTACAGCCTGCGGTTTTTCCATCGGTACACCACTGAGGCTCTGCGTAAGCAGCTCGCAGCCACCCTGCTGTTCCCACATCTTGATTACTGCTCAGTCATTTTGCTCGATGCTTCGCAGGAGTTACGAAGACGACTACAGACAATGCAAAATTCGTGTGTGAGATATGTATTAGGCGTGAGAATGGGTGATCACATCTCTCCCCATAGACAAGCTTTGGGTTGGCTACGTACTGATTCGAGGAGACAGTATTTTATGGCTGTACTTATGTACAAAATCGTACGTATGAATACTCTTGAATATCTAGTGGGTCTCTTCGCTAGATATATACCCAGAGCGACCACTAGGGGTGAGATTAAAGATCTTGCGGTGCCCTTCATGCGCACTGAGACTAGAAGAAATTCCTTTCAAGTTCAAGGTGCGAATTTTTGGAACTCCCTACCTACTGATATTAAAAATCTTCCATCAATCAGCAGGTTTAAAGCTGCTCTGAGGAGGTATTTACTCGACCTCGATTAAACAGTATTATTTTCGAACTATATCATATGTGTTAATTTATTATGTGATGTAACTTTTATAGATTTAAGGCATGATTGTATTTATTGGCGTGATTGTAGAATGTGTGTGCATAGATAGAGTGAATGATTATATTTTTATCAGCTTGACTTGTATATTAACTGTATACTGCTGATATTTCGATTGCGCTCTTTACACGCTTGTTTTTATGTAATTCTTTTGACTGATAGATATTTGAGACTGATTTTTAATTATATTATTTATACTCTTTGCGTGTATTTATTTGTATTATCTGTGATATCACTTTTATTTAATTTATTGACTTACTATTACAGTATTATTATTTATATTGTGTTATGACTGTGATATCATACTGTACTATTTTAATTTTATATTTACAAGGTTATTTCAAGTATTTTATGTATTATAACTTTATTTGTAATTTTTACACGCTCTTTTTGTAATTATAATACAAAATAAAACAATATCTAATCTAATCTAATTTAATATAGCTAACTTTTATGTAATTTTATTTGACTTTAGCTAACTTTTAACTAACTTTTAGTCAACTTTTAGCTAACTTTTAGCCAACTCTTAGCTACCTTTTAGCTAACTTTTAGCCAACTTTTAGCTAACTTGTTAAATATGAGGGTCCAAAAATGAGAATTCAAAAATATGGAGCATATTTCTGATGGTGACAGCGACGATATAATAATAATTTCAGCTGAAATTTAGTTAAATTTAACTTAATTTTAGCTAAATTCAACTCAATTTTAGCTCAAATTCAGCTAAAAGCTAAATAAATTTACGTTAATATTAGCTAAAATTAAGTTAAATTTATCTTCATTTTAGCTAAAATTACTGTAAACTTTTAACCAAAATTTATCTAAAGTTCAACTAGAAGTAAGTCTAATTTACCTTAATTTTAGCTGAAAGTTAGTTACATTGAACTTAATTTTAGCTGAAAGTTAGTTACATTGAACTTAATTTTAGCTGAAAGTTAATTAATTTGAACTTAATTTCAGCTAAAAGTTAGCTAAATTTAACTTAATTTTAGATATGAAATTCAGCTAAAAGTTGACTAAATTTACGTTAATTTAAGTTAAAATTAAGTTCAATTTATCTTTATTTTAGCTAAAATTACTGTAAACTTTTAACCAAAATTTATCTAAAGTTCAACTAGAAGTAAGTCTAATTTACCTTAATTTAAGCTGAAAGTTAGATACATTGAACTTAATTTTAGCTGAAAGTTAATTACATTGAACTTAATTTTAGCTGAAAGTTAATTGAATTGAACTTAATTTTAGCTAAAATTAACTTAAATTTAGTCAATTTTTAGCTAAATTTGAGCTAAAGTCAAGTTGAATTTTGCTAACTTTCAGCTAAAATTAAGTTAAATTTAGCTAATTTTAAGTTAAAAAAAAGAGGAGGGTTAAGGGGGAGTTAAAAAATAAGGGTCCATAAATAAGGGGCTTATTCCTGACGGCGACAGCGGCGATATATCTTGAATAATATAGAGAGATTAATATTAAAAGAATAATGTAAAAATTAGGGAGCATCAGAAATGGCTACTATACTATACTAGTTTTAGGATCTCTCTAGTATGGTGGCTCCGTGGCATAGTGGTACACGTGCTTGCCTTGAGTCCAAAGGGTCGTTGGTTTGATCCCGACCAACGTCAAATTTTTCCCATTTTTCAATACACTAGAATTCATCTATAATGAATAAATAAATATAAAAAAATAATAGGAAAAAGAATTATGAAACTTTAGAAATTTTTCGTAAGTACTCATCGGCCGGGTACTCACCGCTCGATCAGCTGTTATCATTTCTGGATCAATCAGCTGTTTCATTGTCCACACGTGAAACATCGCTTGGATTAGAAAACGTTCCCCTACTCTGGGTCGTTTCTGGCTCAAGTCAATTCTAACCCATTCCAGTTCTAATTCAGGTGAATTAGAATTGGCCTAGCTTATCTACTAATCAGAAAAAGTAATCAAAGAGCTACGCTAAGAAAACTATTTTTCAAAAACTTGTTTTATAAAAATAGCAGCGAATAATTTGTATACAAATTTTAAAGCAAATCTATCGAGTAGGTCACGTAAAATAAAAAAAAATAAAATATTAAAAATTTTCTTCAAAATTTTAAAAATTTTCTACAATAAAAACTGCGCTAAGAATATTAGGTTTTGGAAGCTCGTTTTCTTCAGACAGTAGCAAATAAATTGTGTTCAAATTTTGGAGCAAATCTATCAAGTATTTATAATAAAATAAAAGAAAAATGAAATTAAAACTATGCTAAGGATATCAGTTTTCAAAAGTTTTCTTTTTTTGCAGAAGCAAATGATTTTACACATACACACGCACGCATTTTCTAGCAATCATTTTTTTCGACTTCTTGAGTCCAAATATGTACAGATTAATAAAAGAATTTGAGGAAATTTTTTTTATTGATGCCATGTTTTTTCTATGAAAAAGCAAAAATAATATTTTTCGATCGATGAAATAAGTTGAAAAATTTGTATATTCCAATTTGCAAAAATCGTGTATATTTTGTTTTATTTACCAAATAATATTCTGATTCTTCTAGAAGCTGATAGCTATCCTGAGAAAAATTCATTAAAAATTAAGATTCCTGTATACATACATACACACACACACACACACACACACACACACATATATATATATATATATATATATATATATATATATATATATTAGGGTGGCAACTATTTCCCAAACTTAACATTTCGTACTGAACACCCCCCAGATCGTTTAATTATCATAAGAAAATGAGATTCAGGCCATAAAAGCCCCTAAATTAAATGATTAACCTGTGGTAAAATGCAAATTATGATTTCTTTAGTCAAAAAACCTTAAAACACGACTTGTTGACAGATCATAAATGGTAAACATATTTTTAGACGCTTTTGCCTCGGAAAATAACTTTGTTTAAACTATTTCATAATAAGTTTAGATGGTTATCGGACCTCAAAATAATTTTTAAATAATTTTTTTGGAACTTTTACGTACAAAATATCGATAAAAATGGTCGTTTTTATCATTGATTCAAATTTAACACAAGTGTACCTAGCCTAAATCCCTATCTTATTCAGACCACGTGCAAATATATCTTTCAAGCTATAATTTCGTTTTTTTTAATCCTGTATGGGTAAAAAATTGACGGAGATATAGCAATTTGAAGTTTTTAATAAGCTGAAGGTACTTAATCCATGAGTTGGTCACAGATTTACTTCATAATAAGAGCTTTAATTTCTAGGCGGATCTTATACAGCCTTAATACTTTTTTCAAAGTTTTAATTCGAGATCTAAAAAATTATTTCTTAACAGCGTCATTGTTGTAAAATTAGATATAATATTTTCCGAATTAATCAAAATCAATGTAATTGCAAAAAAAAAATATTTATTTAAATTAAGTCTGTTTCAGAGTAAATCTTTATAATTTAAGGCTAATGGCTTATAGGAGAATGTTATTCAGTTTTGGCTGAGGTTGTTTTATTATAAAAAAATTATTTCAATAATCCTTAAAAAATTCATTTTCATATTTATAATAAATAAGAATTTTATTTATATTTTATATATAAATCCTGTAAATGCGAGACTTAGGTATTTTTGAATTTTTTTTATTAATTTTTTAATATGTTCATTCAAAATATTTTTTCATACGAGTTGATTTTTAATTAAATTTTTATTCTTTCGATGTGCTTTATGTATGGGGCATAATAGTTGAATCTTTGAATTTTTGATACCAAAATCATTATTACACTAATATTACTTTAGTTTGTCATTTGGCTGTTTACTCCACATTTTGATTATATCATGCAGAGCTGTAACTAATATTTTAAAGAAAGGACGATCAACTTATAAAAACTAAATGGATGACACTACAACAACTAACGGAAATTTAACCCTACCGACGAATCTCACGTAAGATCGCATGTAAGATCTCATGCCAAAATCTTATGTGAATACATTCTCGAAAATACTGGGTTCAAAGTTACTAAAAATTTTCAAGTTTCGACTCTCAAAAAAAATTTTTTTAATTTATTATTTGTTTTTTTCTAGACATTTTTAAGAAAATCTATTTTATTAAAAATTTATAATCTGCTGACAAATCTGACGTGAGATCTCATGTTAAAATTTCATGTTAGCAAGTTCTTAGAAATTCTATGTTTGAAAAATTATTTTTCATACTAGGGATCTCAAAATTTTTTAAAAAAGAAGTTTCTGGACATGAAATTTTCATGAACTTGTTTGCATAAAATTTTAACATAAGATCTCACGTGAGATTTCACGTGAGATTTTTTAGAAGGGAAACCAGTGCCGGGTTAACAGCTATGCCAACTATGCCGTGGCATAGGGCGGCAGCTTTTTAAGGGCGGCACGAGATGAAAAAATTTTTTTTATTCATGATAAGAAATTTTTTTTTAATAAAAATCCCAAGTGGTGACAAGAATTAGAAATTTTTTTTTTTTCATGAAAAATTTTAATGTAAACATATATTATAAAGAATACGATAATGCATAATATTTATTTTGTGAAAATAACATTGATACGAGAAGGTTCATATTCCGAAAATGTTTGGTTGTGTCACAGACCAAGCGCTATACCAACTTTCAAAATACTACACCGCCTGACGTAAGTACACTCGACGGAAACATATTCGCAGGTAATTCTTTTTCTGTGATTTCAAAATCACACGATGTCATTGGACGATTCCATTAGTTCGCTTATTTTTATTGGTGAATTTTTAAATCAAAGTAAAAGAATTACCTGCGAATATGTTTCCGTCGAGTGTACGTTAGTTGGCTGCACGAACTTATAATGTTAGTTGGCTGTCATTGTTTTGACGGAGAAGGCGTTATTATTATCAAATAATATTTCAAATTTATAAAAAATAAACTATACTAAAATTTGTAAAATTTAATTGTAAATAGTGCATGGTGAGTGCTACGAATTCAACATTACTTTTTTATGTAAATCCTTGATCAGAGAATAAGAATCTTTTCTTTATATTTTAGTTTATATAGTTATTTATGTGCAAGTTTGTGCGTGTAATATTTAGGAAACTTGCATCGCTTTTGCCGTTGTCAGACAAGAATATTAATAATAATGAAATTATATAATAGATAATCGATAAAACATATTTAGAGAAAAATAAGACGGGGACCTTTTATATTTTGTAAAGACGAGATTATACACAAGATATTAACATTTTTCTCGACCGCGAGAAATTTTCAAACATTCAAATAAAAATTCTGCTAGTTTTAAACTTTTGCTATGATTTTAACGACTATAAATTTCCAAGAAATATCAGTTTTTGTCTCCATAACAAAAAACGTTACAAATACGAAACAGTTAAAACGTGTTGGTTCCGGTGTATCCAAAAGCTATTCGCGTAATGTAAACAATTCTCAGATTTATAATAAGAATTTAATGCTTATAAATATCGTGGCGTACTAAAATTTTTAATCTTATAAAGATATTAACAGTAAGACAGAAAACGTGTATCAATCAGTGTTTAAAAGTACTATTATGTACAAATACAATCGATATTTTTTTGAAAACCAAATATTTGCAGTTCAATTTTAACTTTACGGACGCGTGTATATATATGTGGCAACGAAATTTCCCGCTTGCGCGAATATACGCATATTTAATTTCAACGACTTGTTTATGATTACTTTCTGATTCAATTCAATAACTTCTTTAGTTTTGAAATTTTTGAAAGGAATACTTTTATTTTTTAACATAAGTGTAATGTAATATAAAAAGAATTAATCTGTCCTAGTCATGGATTTACTGTGAACAAATGAGTATTATAACATATTAGAAATGTTTAGAATATAGATTTCGTATGAATTCTGCATACTGCCAAATATGAGCTATCACCGTGAAAGACTGTCTGGAGCACAATATAGAAAGGCAATTGACAAGTTTGGCTCTGAAATGCATATAAATGATAGACAAAGGAAAAGAAAACGCTTTTTTGACGAAACCCATTCAGAAGACGCTCGTGAACTAGGGTCTGAGTCCCGGTTACTGTGCCTGAACCTAATTCTGTGCTTTACATGTATTTCAAATGGAAAGCACAGAATTAGGTTCAGGCACAGTAACCGGGACTCAGACCCTACGAAGCACAAATGAGGACTTATAAAATTGAATTTTTTTATGAAATACTAGCAAAACTTGTAGCTGAACTAGAAAAACGTTGTAAGGCGTATGTAAAAGTTGATAATTTATTTGGATTTCTTAATAAATTACAGAGTATGGAATCCGAAGATATTACCAAAAAGGTAAAAAAGCTAGTTTCTGAATATCCGAAAGACTTAGAAAGTGCTCTTGACATTGAATGTAAACATCTTTCTGCATATTTAATTTCACAAAATGTTAAAAAAATTTCAATTCTGCAATTGTGTCTCATGCTTTATGAAAAAGAGTATTTGCGCTTATCTTATCCAAATGTAAATATTGCTTTATCAATGTATTTATGCTTATTTGTAACTACCTGTTCAGGAAAATAGAGTGAAAGATTGTTTAAGATCGACGCAAAAACAGAAAAGAATAAATGCTGTATCAATTTTATTCATCGAAGCTGAGTTAACAATACAGTTAGATTGTGATGAAATTATTAATGACTTTGCTATGAGGAAATCTCGAAAAAGATTTATGAATAAATAAAAATTCTTTATTTTGAAATTAATGATCTGAATAATAAATTGTTTTGATTAAATCATATATAATTTTTGTTAATATAGCTAAAAAATATTGTTTTCAAAGTTTGTATTTTGGAAAATAAATTCCTTAAGTGGGCGGCAGCATTATTTTGCATACAGCGGCAGTCAGCTTGGTCCGGCACTGAGAGAAACCATCAATTCTTGGAAATTCGAGAATCAATTAAACTAAAAACTAGAAAGAAATATTAAAAATCAAGAAACAGACATTCAAATGTTAATTAAAAATCAATCATAAGTAAAATCTTGAAAATACAATGGCTGCATTTACTAGTTAACTCTACCATCTCGTAGCAAATATTTTAGGTGAGGGGTGAAACGTGTTCCCCCTTTTCTGATTCGTATTTTTCTAAACATTTTTTGTATAAACATAATTATTCAATTAATTTAAGATAAATGAGTATATAAAATTTATTGATGAACTTTCCTTCAAAGTTCGAATTTAAATGAAAAATGAAAAATGAAGCGTATGTTACCGACCGATCGATAAAGACTACTTTGCAGTAAGAGCAGAATTTGATCTTAATGCAAAGGTGTAGCAATTCAAAATATTATTAACTTTTTTTTTAATTTAAACAAATTATTAATAAATATTAGAATTTCAATAGCAATATTCGAATTATTATTTGAAATAATTTAATTACCATTGTTCTTTTTTTATATAACATAAATTATTTTATTTAAGACCTATGTTATATTTAAATAATTATATGTTATGTAATTATAATATATTATAATGAATTTATATTATTTTGAACTAATTCGGTGTCATATAAAATTATTTTTGAGGTTATATTCTCTTTTTATATTTTAATTGCAATGACTATATTATTTAGTTTATAAGACTTACATTAATCGCTTTCAAGAATAATGAGAGGGAGAAAAAAATAAAAATAAAATCAATATAATCCCAACTTATTAATAAAATCATTTCTTGAATAGATGATACAATAAAGAAAGACGATCTTCGCGCATGCTTGGGCCTTAAAATTTTAATTGATTTATAAAATACTTGTGACGCTCTTATCATCAAATAGAAGTAAGTTAAAATATTAGACTTAAAAACTCAAGATTCATTTTACTTATTAATTCCTTATTCTTTTTACTTTTTACTAACATAATCTTATCTAATGCGTATCATTTACCAATTATAATCAGTTTATGTAAATGATAATTGTAGACACTTGCCGACTAATGTAGTTGTCATAATAGCATTTTATTATTTACTTGTGGATTTATTAAAGACATTTTTAGACAGAATTATTTACACTTCAATAAGGAGTTCGTTTTTCATATTTTTCTGAAAATAAGACTATAATCGTCCATAACTTCAGTTTTTCGAAGCGTTAGACCGTACCGCTGTAGCTTTACTCATATTTTGGTACCTAAATACTTATCCCAAAGTTTCATCAAGATCTGTGACCCGCAACTCAGACACTCTCCTGGTAAGATAGTTTCCTTTTGTATACGTTTTTGAACGCACAACATATTTTAACGAAGTGGAATTTGAAAAAAATATTCTGGAATACTTTGTTCTATTGATTTTGAGATGATGCAGGATTTAAATAAGCATAAAGTCTGTTTTTAGTTTGTTACATTCAGCATTGTAACGGTTATTTTGCCCGTTACAAAAAAAGAATTAGCTTTTAATTTAATATGAATTATAGCTAAGTCTATGAATTTTTAATATATGCGGAGTTGCTGAAGACTAAGAAATTTACTATACATTATACAGCAAATTCCGATTGTGCTAGCTAATCAATCCTATTGATAAACGACAAAATCTTATGTGATATACTTGTCGCTTGCTGTACTCACTGCGTCTCTCTTTCTCTCTTACCTGATCGAGAGACGCGTGGCCGGTAGCGCCGTTTTCCTTCGTGAGGCAGGTTCCAAAATATGTTATATTAAATTATATGATATTACGTAACTAATTGATTTACACCTGCTCACAAGGACCGCGGAGGCGTCGGAGTAAGCAACGGGAAATATATATTTTATGTTATTTATAGTCAGGTAATATAAATTAATATGAAGCACGATTTAATAGAAAACAAGATTAATTTATTGTAAGAAAAATATAAATATAATGAAGATAGAGTATGAATTGAACGAGAATGAAAGAATATAATATATGGAATATAATGTACACGTCTATGAGAGAGTGAGCAAAGGGAGGGCGTGTCGCGAACTAAATAGGAATCGCTTATGACGCTGATCGGTTATATAACCGATGATACAATATACCTGAACAAGTATCTCTCGAGGAAGGGACACTTGGATATCACACAGTATAATTATACTCACAGTAACGCGCTGGCCAGCTTACACTAATTACCTATGTGCACGTAGACGCCGCTCGCCCGTTACCGTAGCTTCTTTTCTGTACATAACCAATACGTAGATGCTCTAGAGTAGGTCGGTGGAAGACGTCTCTTCCCGATCCTTGAATTTCGCTGAACTCTGCCAACGTGGTTGCCTGGACGTAGATCGGTGGAATCCTATACACGCCGATCAACGTATTTGCTGGCACTGGCTGACCGCTAAGACGCGCGAAAAGTGGTCGAGCAAAACTCTACAGAAAGAATTTTCTGAGAGTAGCAACTAGCCAATATAATATAATACGCTAGTCAGTATAAACTCACGACTTTTAATTAAGACAATGTTATCAATTGCGAAGTTAGTCTAACGTATTATTTGACCACGTGGCGAAATCTTTTAACAAGCACAGCGTGGCTTAGGTTTCGTGTTAACGCAACGGTAGCCGGAAACTCTCTGAAGCGCCTCGCGGCCGGCGAGCTTCTCTCTCGTGTGCTGGTCGTCAAGATACGCACTTCTTTACTCGTCTTAGACGAGATATATGACCGAGCGTTTATCCTATTTTAATACCTAAGCACGCAAGATTCAAACACGGTAGAATACCGTTACAGCATATAAGTTAAATTATTATTAAATTTTTTTTTAATGAATGACCTAATTTCATTCATTGAATATATAGTTAAATAAATTAGTAGACTTGAACACACATGCAATTTCTAGGGTTGCATAAATTTATTTCCTTTTTTATTTTTTAAAATCAAAACAAAAAGCTTTGCTTCGTACATTTATAAGTCTCCTAGGTTGATGACTTGCAGATGGTCGGTGGCTGGCTGCTGCTGGATTTGGTGACGTTCAGGCTGCTTGGCAAAATCGACGTGGCCAGCAAGAGTTTTGTCGGGAAAAAGAGGTTTAGCTCCATTGCCAATCGATCTGGAAGAGAGCTGTTGCTCGCTCGCCGTCCGATCTAAACAGTGGGCTGTTGCTTCGCTGGATTTTTGATCTGAAGAGAGAGCTTTGCCTACAAGCTCAAAGCTTTTTATACTCCAATCTTCCTATGGGTTTTTCATACTAACTTGAAGAACCTTCGCTTGCTGCTAACGGCAGTATTTTTTTTTTTTTTTTTGTACATTCGTATGAGTTTTAGTCATACGATTGGTTGCCGGTCGGCCCTCACTGTATGATTCTTTTCTAGAAACCATAATTTCAGTTGAATAGAAAGAAGTCAGCTTGAAGTTTATTGGTAATTAAATCGGCTTCCTGTTTTTGGGACTTCGTCAAAGCTTTTATTTCCAATTTAAGCACTGACTTCGGATAATTGCTCCGCATGAATTGGATTTAACGTCTCTCCACTCTGTATTTCTTCAGGGAGGGCCTTATCTATTTTTATTCTCCACTCTATTCCCCTACCACTTTGCTGAAATTCTTTCATACTCCTCTATGTTAACTGCACAGTTTTCTGTGAAGTCGTTCATCGTTGTCAGACTTCTCGCTCATTCTAAGTTTGCTGCCTGCCCACATCTTTTTTTAGCATCCTATTCAGCATGTACTTCTTCTTTCTTCGCTGATTTATTCAGCCGATAAACCTTGATCTCCATTAAGGTCAACTAAATTTGTTTTCTATTTGTCTTTTGCATTTGTTTATTTATTATTTTATTATTATTATTTTTATTGCTTTCTCATAGAGAAGGCATTGTATCGATGAAAAAATTTTTTTCCATTTTTTCATTAATTTGTACATATTTAGACTCAGGGAGTTGAAAAAAGTGGTTTCCAGAAAATGTCTGTATGCATATGTGTGTGTGTGTGTGTGTATAATTTCAGTACGCTAATAATATCTCGAGAACTACTCGATGGATTTGCTTCAAATTTTGCATGCAATTTAGTTTTTTGTCTATCTGGGAGGGGGGAAGCTATTGAAAATTGATCTTCTCAGCTTAGTTTTTTTTTAGAGCCGTTTTAAGAATTTTAAAAAAATTTTGATTTTTCATTTTTTTGGTATCTTACCTAAACTACTCTAACAATTTGCTTGAAAATTTCTATGGACATTATTTGCGAATGTTAAAAGAAGAATAACTTTTACCAACTGATTTTCTTAGCGCACTTTTAATTTTCGAGCATTTTGAAAATTTTGAAAAAAAAATTTTTTTTCCATTTATTTTTTATTTTACGACAACCATTCGATAGATTTGCTCCTAGATTTGTATGCAAGTTATTCGCTATTGTCCAAAGAAAACAAGCTTTAAAACACTTATTTTCTTAGAGTAGTTTTAATTTGGGAGCATTTTTAAAATTTTGGAAAAAATCTCTATTTTTCATTTTTTTTCTATTACACAAAAACCATTCGATAGATTTGCTCGAAAATTCTTATGAAAATCATTTGTAATAACCCAAATAAAACTAGCTTCGAGAAACTTGTTTTCTTAGTGCAGTTTTAATTTTAGAGCATTTTGAAAATTTTGAATAAAATTTTTCTAATTTTTTTTATATTTTACGTAAACTACTTGATGAAGGAGCTTCAAATTATGTATGAGAATTATTTATGATTGTCAAAATAAAATGAACTTTTGAAAACTAATTTTCTTAAATTTTCTTAGCGCACATTTAATTTTAGAGCATTTTGAAAATTTTGAAAAAAATTTTCATTTTTAATTTCTTTTCTATTACACAAAAATGAGTCAATAAACTTGCTCAAAAATTTTCATGCAAATTATTCACTATTATCTGAATAAATCAAGCTTTGGAAAACTTATTTTCTTAGCGCAGTTTTAATTTTAGAGCATTTTGAAAATTTTGGAAAAAATGTTCATATTTCATTTTTTTTTTATTACACAAAAGCTATTCGATAGATTTGCTCAAAAATTTTCATACAAATTATTTGTTATTGCCTAATTAAAGCAAGCTTGAAAAAACTTATTTTCTTAGCGCAGTTTTAATTTTAGAACATTTTGTAAATTTTGGATAGAATTTTACTTATTTTTTGGTATTTTACGTAAACTACTCAATGAAGTAGCTTAAAATTATGTATAGAAATTATTTACGATTGCCTAAATAAAATGAACTTTTGAAAACTGGTTTTCTTAGCGTAGTTGTAACGTTAAAGCGTTTTGAAAATTTTAAAACTATGTTTATTTTTCAATTATTTGGTATTTTTTGTAAACTATTCGATGAAAATGTTCCAAAATTTGTATGCAAGTTATTGGTTATAGTGTTAAGAAGACAAGCTTGGAAAAATTAATTTTATAAACGCATTTTTAATTTTAGAACATCATAAAATCACATTATGCAAATAGCAAAAGTAAGAAAAAATAAAATTCATATAGTTTTCGTAGGTATTAAGACAGCCTTCAATACAGAGAATAGGGACTTTTATATTAAATCGTATTTAAAAAAATAAAATCAAATTACTCTAACTTAATGTGCTCTATGAGAAAGCATTGCGCCAAAGCACTCGGCAGCGTTTTTTTGTATTATTAATTTCATTTTTATTTATTTTTCGTTTGAAAAATTTATTGTTGTTGAATTCGGTTCCTTTTGCGTATTTTTTTTTCTTGCACTGTTTCATTTGGCCGCCACTTTGACCTGAATTTGTTTTCATCGTGCTTTTTGTCTCCTGCATTCGTTGATTTTTTAATTTATCAATATTATTTTTTCTTTTTCATTATTATTATTATTATTATTTCAGCTTTTATATTTTTTTTGAAAAATTCATTGGTAATGAACTCTTTCTTTAGCTTGTACTTCTTTCTTTCACTGTTTCATTTAGTCACCGCTTGACCTCAATTTGTTTACGTCGTGCTATTTGTCACTCGCATTTGTTTATTTATTAATTTATCAATATTCTTTTAACTTTATTACCATTATTATTATTTTAATTTTTATATTTAAAAAAAAAATTTTTTTTGGTAATGAACTCAGTTTATTACAAGTTTATGCGGACAATCAAATTGATTTGTTTATTAATAGAGATTTTGAGTAAATATATAATCTGCTTTTTATAAATGATTATGATTGATGTTTTAAGAATGAATGTTTGAAACAGCAAATTGAAATAAAATAATTAATAAAAGTAATTAATTTTAATCAATAGTGGTTTAACACTTAATTATATTAACGTAAAAGTTTATAAAGTGTTAAGACTGGTTTTGTTGAAATTTGATGTACTTTTTCACAAATCTACTCAAGGAGATACAATAGAGTTTATAAAGCCTTCATATTATAAGTGCTAATTTCTGAGTAAGCTCATGATTATTTTTCATAAAAATGTTAATATAACTTATAAAAATATGTAATTTAATTTAGGAAATAATACGGGATATTAAAAAACATTTTATGAGTTGTGGTGTCTCTTGTGAAAAAGTGAAAGATTTTAGTGATAAGTAAAAGTGCTTAAATTGAAGTTTTTCAGCTTGATCTAAAATTTTTAGTTTTAAATGCAAGTCATTGATGCGAATGAAAAATAAAGAAGTGGTAAAAAAAATGTTTTAAGCTGCATTCCCATTTTTTCTTTAATCACTATAAATAAATCTAGCCAATTGAACGGCTTCTAATAAAGGTAAAAAATATTCTCAACCATTTAAGAGAAGGTCACGTATTTCTGTCCTTTTCTAATCGAAGAATTTAGTTTTTTACAGAAACTAATAACTTTAGCAAAAAATGAAGAGAAAGCCGCATCTCGTAATAAAAAAGCAATATTTTCTCTGATAAGAAAGAATTAATTTTATTGCTTCGTTTTCAAGAAAATCTTGAAAAACTTAAATCATAGAGGTTAGGGTGGACAATTTGGTTTTTCAAGGTTTTCTTGAGAACGAAGCAATAAAATTAATTTTTTCTTATCAAAGAAAATATTGCTTTTTTTGATACAAGATGCGGCTTTCTTTTCATTTTTTGATAAAGTTATTAGTTTTTGTGAAAAAATCATTTCTTTGATTAGAAAAGGACAGAGATACGTGACCTCCTCTTAAGTTATAACTTTTATTTTATAAATACCTATGATGAGACTTAAAGATTTACAGTTGCAAAATGTTGAAAAATGATTATTTAAATTTGAGATACTAAAAACAGTTTTTGAGTGCTGTTAAATAAAAGTCAAATCTCCTCATATTAGGTTGTGTGAATTATTAAATCATACCAAAAGTCAAACTTTTATGAATCTTCTTAGTGATTTCTTTAATAAATAGGACTTAATCATTTTCAGATGTTTTTTGTAATTCTTCAGGCTAGCAAAAATCATGTGACGTTGCCGTAAAAATAACTGTGAAAATTCTGAAGGTGTCTGATAATTTTCATCGCAATGTCTTTAGTCCAGTAGTATTAGCTCGAAAAACCTTAAAATTTGACTCGATTAGTAACAGGCAACTGAAGTAAAAAATGGGTTTATTAGGTCAAAAGATATTAAAATTTAGAAAGAACCTCAAAATTTGGGCTGGCATATTTTTTTAAACAACGTTTTTATGTAAAAAATTGTGAAAAATCGATGTTTTTTGGATCCAGCTCTTTTCGTTTTTTTATTGGGTATATGGAATTTATAATACTTATAAGGGTCTTTAAGACGAACAGTTTAAGCCCTATTACATTAAATTTCGTTAATAATTTATTTAAATAATCGCAAAAATATAGTAAAAAATCGTTAAATTTTCAATAATTTTTTATTCCATAAAAAAGGGCTACATGCTTGTAACTTTGTAAAATGTTGCCTTCTATCATCCTTAAGTCCCCATAATTTTTTCAGCAAAAAATATTAATTTGTATATGAGATATTCAATTTGTTCACTAAAAAGAGGTAAAATGTAGGCCTTAAATAGACCCTATTACGGTCATTTTAGAAAGAAATGACCATTGTCATTTATGCTCTTTGACACTTATATTTAGTGAAAATAAACAGTTTGATTGACATTTTTATTATTTTCGCTGTTTAAATGGCGATCAAAGAAAAAAAATTTTTTTTCTTAATTGTTTTTTAAATTTATATATGAAAAAATGAAAATATTTAAATGCAACTTTTTTATTCTTGTTGCTTTAATTTTAACGCTTATTTAAAAAAAAAATGTTATTCTATGATAATTAGGAGCTGAGATAATTTTTTTTTGTTTAAATTCGCCATTTGTTTATTTACAAAGATTGAGGAATGAAATTTTAATGACAGATCCTTTAATACTTGAACTTTGATATAAGATCGTTTCTGATATTAAAATCAGTTTTTTAAAACCTTAAAAGATTGTTTTTAAGTATGTATAGTTTCAATTCTTTTTGAAGAGAGGAGGAATGCATCATCTTTCGCAAGTACAGAAAAAATTTTTTCGATTACTTCAAATTTGTCTTATGTGAAAAAATTTTCTATATCTCAGTGAAATATTAACCGATTTTGATGTTTCTTTTTTTTAATCTGGGGTAGCGCGAGATAATATTAACAGTCGTTATACTTGTTTGATGATATAAATAAATTAATTTGTTATAAACAATAACAAAAAATATATGCATATTTTTTCTTCATTTTTTATATACTTGTAATGTTTATTTGTATAATCTAATAAATAAGTTTCATTTATTTTATAAAAAAATTAGATTCCCTGGTGGAAATTAAAACGTTTTTTTACCATTTTATGACCAGTAGAAATGGAAACGCTTTTTTTAACATTTTATGGCCATTTCTTTGGCACTATTATAACTAATAACCTTAAATTTTTATGTACAACTTTTCTTATGTTCACATTTTTACCAGGGTTATTATCTTTTTTACACGCTAATAATTAATACAAACATTGTTCTTATCATAAAAATCCTGACATTATTAAAAAAGAGCTTCTGACCTTGAATATTCAACGAATTTAACGTTTCTTTTCTTGATCTGGGGTTGTGCGAGATAATATTAAGTACCGTCATTTTGGTTATATTTAACAAATTGAATTAATTTACTATAAACAATATATATAAAAAAAAAAATTTATTTCATATTTTACATTAATGGAACGTTTGTATTAATAATTTTATGATACATAATATCTTTTTTTCTAAAAAATTTAATTATTTTCTTTTTTAAACAATATTATTAATAAAAACATATCTCTTATCATGAAAGCCTTCACATTATTTTTACATGCCTTTCAGCATTTTGACTTTTAAAATAGTTTTATTTTTATTATTATTATTAATATTTTTAATTATTATTATTATTTTTATTATTATTTTTAATTATTATTTCAATAGTCATTTATACCTAATGTGAATATTTATTTTATAAGGAATTAAAAAGTATTTCTATTTCGTTGTAAAGTATTTCTACACTGAAAGACTTTGCGAGTCACGCTCACTCCCTGTCGGCGTAAATCCAACTCTTAGTAGGGGAGTAGAGGGGTGAGAGTCATGATAACGCTGCCTTGGAGAGTAGGAGATACTCCCCAACTTTTAAAGCATAATTTACTTGCAATTCGCAATGTAAACACAAGTATTTTAGGTTATAAAATTATAAAAAATGTAAGTTTACAAGCAAAATGTGTATTTAATGCATTTACAAAACTATATTGAGAAATAATTAAAAAAGGAACTTATTAAAAAGTATTATATTGCTTGTTTATACGTTTATTCTTTAAATATAAGCTTCTTAAAAATAAGGTTAGGATTTTCCAATTATGTACATTTTTATGTAGTACAATGTAATTAATAGTCTTAAATAAAGATTCTGCTTGCAGTGTTATCTCTTATAAACCTTAAATAATTGTGTTTATATCGCAGATTGCAAGTAAATTATGCTTTGAAAGTTAGGGAGTATCTCCTACTCTCCAAGGCAGCGTTATCATGACTCTCACCCCTCTACTCCTCTACTAAGAGTTAGATTTACGCCGACAGGGAGTGAGTGTGACTCTTAAAGTCTTTCAGTGTATGTTATGTTCGTTGAAAGAAGAGGAGTATAATTAAATAGCGTGTGTTATTGTATGAGTTCGTTGAACCCTGCTTTACGCTCAAACTTTTAATTTGTAAGTATTTTATTTTATATTTTATTTCTTCTTGATTGTTAAGATATAAGTTCGTTGAATTGTTACTGATATATATATATATATATATATATATATATATATATATATATATATATGTACTTATATTTTTCTTAACTATTCAAAACTTTTTACTAAAACATTATTAACTACACTTAAAAAAAAATATATTTTAATTTTTATTCTAATTTCAATTATTTATTCAATTTTTTATTAAAAGCATTATTTATTACTTAAAATAATAATAAGATTGAGAAAATATTATATTTATAATTTTATTATTTCAAGTAAATGAAATTTATATAAGTTCGTAAGTATAATAGAAACCCAAGAGCAAGGTCATTATGAAATTGCGGGTTCAATTTTATTTCGAGCGTCCTTTGCACTCAGTAAACCAACGTATGTGGCACAGGTCATACGCAGTGAAAAAAAATTGTAATTTTAACACACATAAGTGTTAGAGATGAAATACAAATTTTTTTGTGTTAAAATTAATAAGTACACACATGTTTGTAAAATTTACAAACTCCGTGTGTTAATTCTACAAAAATTTTTGTGTTAATTTTAAAAGTACACATACATTTTTAAATTACTAAATTTTTTGTGTTGATTTTACAAACATGTTTGTAAAATTTTAACACAAAAATATTTGTACAAAATAAAATTTCACGAATTACACAAAATTTTTTACAGTGTATCATTGAACGCGTTTTCATTTGATTATACAAAGTTTCTACATATAGTTCTGAAATAAAATCATTCTGAATATAATAGTGTATATTTTATTTTTTTAAATAAAAGTTATTGTTCAGTTCATTCTGCAATTTCGTTATATACAATAAATTTGGGAGTAAAAAATAAGTTTCTTTTATTTTTGTGTTTATTACTAAAAAATTTTTTTTTTAATAACTTAATGAATCTTAATTTAATTATAAATTGCATGATATGTTTGTTAAAAAATATTATAAATTTTTCATTTAAGATATTTATTTTTATTGTAAGTTTTTTTTCTAAAAGTTTTTAAAATCAATGAAATATTTAGTGTTTTTCATAAAATAGCTTTTTGAATATATTACAATAAAATTAACCATATTACAATATGTTCATTATATTTTGATTTATCTAATTCTTAAAACAAATTCGTATTAACGGTTTATTTTTTACAGCTACTTGTTTGTTGCTCATGATTAATTGCAATGATAATAGATGTGGATGTCGAAAACATGTATTAAAATGCTCTAAATAATGTTCTGGTTGTCACGGGGAAACTTGTGATAACCAGAAGACTGTATTAGTCCAAAATTTTCTGTTTGATGAAGATAGTTGCAGCAGCAGTGAAAATATGTCAAACTTACCGTTTGAAATTGACAATAGTTCCAATGATGAATGTTGTGATGATTCAAGAAATGTTTTCATAGATGAAGATTGTGATGAGCCATTAAACAAGCGAATAAAATCATCATAAATATTTAATAAATTTTATTAAAATAAACGTTGTATGTTAATTGCGAAAATACGAAAAAAATGTAATATTTTTTCGAATATGTCTTTATGTGTGCGAAAAAAAAATTGTAAATATTTTTTTAAAATGAAAGAAATTCATAAAATTATATAAATAAACATTTATTTAAAATATAGTATGTAAAAAATAATAAAAAAATGTTCTTTATTATTTATAATTAATTAATTTGTTTATTGCATAAAACAAAAATGACGGTTCTTAATGTTATCTCGCACAACCCCAGATCAAAAAAAGAAATGTTAAATTCGTTGAATGTTCAAGGTCAGAAGCTCTTTTTTAATAATGTCAGGATTTTTATGATGAGAACAATGTTTGTATTAATTATTAGCGTGTAAATAATATAATAATCTAATTTTTTTATAAAATAAATGAAACTTAATTATTAGATTATACAAATAAACATTACAAGTATATAAAAAATGAAAAAAAAATATGCATATACTTTTTGTTATTGTTTATAACAAATTAATTTATTTATATCATCAAACAAGTATAACGACTGTTAATATTATCTCGCGCTACCCCAGATTTCAAAAAAGAAACATCAAAATCGGTTAATATTTCACTGAGATATAGAAAATTTTTTCACATAAGACAAATTTGAAGTAATCGAAAAAATTTTTTCTGTACTTGCGAAAGATGACGCGTTCCTCCTCTCTTCAAAAAGAATTGAAACTATACATACTTAAAAACAATCTTTTAAGGTTTTAAAAAACTGATTTTAATATCAGAAACGATCTTATATCAAAGTTCAAGTATTAATGGATCTGTCATTAAAATTTCATTCCTCAATCTTTGTAAATAAACAAATGGCGAATTTAAACAAAAAAAAAATTATTTCAGCTCCTAATTATCATAGAATAACATTTTTTTTTTTAAATAAGCGTTAAAATTAAAGCAACAAGAATAAAAAAGTTGCATTTAAATATTTTCATTTTTTCATATATAAATTTAAAAAACAATTAAGAAAAAAAATTTTTTTTCTTTGATCGCCATTTAAACAGCGAAAATAATAAAAATGTCAATCAAACTGTTTATTTTCACTAAATATAAGTGTCAAAGAGCATAAATGACAATGGTCATTTCTTTCTAAAATGACCGCAATAGGGTCCATTTAAGGCCTACATTTTACCTCTTTTTAGTGAACAAATTGAATATCTCATATACAAATTAATATTTTTTGCTGAAAAAATTATGGGGACTTAAGGATGATAGAAGGCAACATTTTACAAAGTTACAAGCATGTAGCCCTTTTTTTTATGGAATAAAAAATTATTGAAAATTTAACGATTTTTTACTATATTTTTGTGATTATTTAAATAAATTATTAACGAAATCTAATGTAATAGGGCTTAAGCTTTTCGTCTTGAAGACCCTTATAAGTATTATAAATTCCATATACCCTATAAAAAAACGAAAAGAGCTAGATCCAAAAAACACCGATTTTTCACAATTTTTTACATAAAAACGTTGTTTAAAAAAATATGCCAGCCCAAATTTTGAGGGTCTTTCTAAATTTTAATATCTTTTGACCTAATGAACTTATTTTTTAGTTGCCTGTTACTAATTAAGGAGATGTAAAGCGGACACTACACCTGTACTCATAGATATTAACTGTCTTTCCATTTTATTGTTGAATTTTCAGAAGATAAATGCATTAGTACATAGTATATATCATAATGATTATTTAGTTAAATTTTCAAATAAATTTATTCATTAGTTTTTAAGATATTTGGATTCTGGGAAAAAATCGAAAAATTATAATAATCATTATTGGAATCCAAAATTCTCAATAACTAATGAATGAATTCATTTGAGAATTTAACTGAATAATCTTCGTGGTAAATACTACAAGCTAAATTATTTTTTTCCTCAAGTTTTGCAATAAAATAAAAAGATAGGCCAAATTCATGAGTACAGGTGTAGTGTCCGTTTTACATCCCCTTAAGTCATGCAAATAGTCTAATTCTACTGGACTACTTTTAATTTTTAGTAGATATGGAGTTTGTTCCTCGATTGTAGTAATCGTCACTATAATTTTTATGGAAAAATTCTCATCGTTAAGTGTTTTTTAAAAAAGCACGTATGTACCCATAGAATTCTGCTATTCGACAAAACCCTAACCAAAACACAAAAGTATCAGAGGGCACTTTTCTCCTTATTTATTCTTTATTTTTATGTAAAGTTTAGTTTTCGTATGCAGATTAAAACTTTCAAAATTGAAAATAATAAAAAAAGAAAAGAAATATTCAAAAGCATCTTAGTCTTCTATACAGGATTTGTATATAAAGTATAAATGAAATTCTTATTTCCCATATGGAAATGATTTATGTGAAAAACTGTAAATAATAGTAAATAATTGTAAATAAATGTTAAAAAATGTAGGAATTGAGACATAAATAATAGTTATTTACAGTTATTTACTATTATTTACTATTAATTACTATTATTTACAGTTATTTACAGTTATTAACTGTTATTAACTGTTATTTACAGTTATTTACAATTATTTACAATTATTTACAGTTTTTTGTAATTATTTACAATTATTCATAATTATTTACAGTTATTCATAATTATTTACAGTTATTTACATTTTCAAAAATTTTTGAATTAGTGGATAATTTAATGTTATTAATAATTATTTACAATTATTTATAGTTATTTACAGTTATTTACAGTTTTTTACAGTTATTTACAGTTATTTATAATTATTTACAACTATTTACAATTTTCCATAGTTTTTTACAACTATTTACAATTTTCCATAGTTTTTTACAATTATTTACAGTTATTCACATTTTTAAAAATTTTCGCCTATATATAAAATTATTGAATAAATTCGTGATAATTTTCGAAAATGTAAATAACTGCAAATAATTGTAAAAAACTATAAATAATCGTGAATAACTGTAAATAATTGTGAAAAAAGTGAATAAATGTAAATAACTGTAAATAAATATAAATAACTGCAAATAAGTGTAAATAACAGTTAATAAGTGTAAATAACAGTTAATAACTGTAAATAAGTGTAAATAACAGTAAATAATTCTAAATAATTGTAAATAACTGTTATTTATGTCTCAATTCCCACATTTTTTAACACTTTTCTACAGTTATTTACAGTTATTTACATTTATTTACATTTATTTACAGTTATTAACAGTTATTTACAATTATATCCAAAAATTTTTTCCATATGGGTTATTATAAATATGAAAGTGAATTTTTTAAGGATTATTGAAATAATTTTTCTATAATAAAACAACCTCAGCCAAAACTTAATTACATTCTACAAAACGTCATTAGCCTTGAATTATAAAGACTTACTATTTATGTTCTGTCAATAAGTCGTGTTTTAAGGTTTTTCAACAAAAGAAATCGTAATTTGTGTTTCGGCAGGGGTTAATCACTTAATTTAGGGGCTTTTACGGCTTAAATCTCAGTTTTTTATAATAATTAAACGATCTGAGAGGCGTACGGTACAAATGTTAAGTTCGGGAAATAAGTGCCACCCTAATATATACCTTGCGTGCACAAATAGCGTACATATATTATAACGTGTTCCATCTCATGCCAAAGTTTAATAAGTGAAACTTAACGGCATGTCGCTGCTGCAGCAATCGAGTTTTGCTTTTTTTATTTTATCAATATCTTTTTAAATTCTTAAATTAAACAAATATAATGACTTGTCCGCACTAAAGCTATATTTATACAATAATTTTTGTTAAAATAAAAAATCATTTGGACTTGTTATTTTTTTAAGAACTTGAATTGGAAATTAGATATGAAGTTCGACAAACCTAACCTTAAAATACGACATATTGAAAGTTTTTATTATAACTTTGTATGTATAATATTTTGGTGGATTTTTTGAGTTGTCCGCACTAGAGTTTAATCTTACAAATTTTTTCTTTGTAGCAAAGAAACTCGATTAAACGCATCGTTTAGTCATAAGTTAAGATTGAAAATATTATTAGAAGGCGGACAGCTTCGTCATGCTCTTAACTCATAAATTAAATAAAAATTCATTTATATAAATAATCTTGAAGAAAAATAACCTAGCAAATTTTAGAAATTTTCATTTTAATTTTTTAAGTGAAATAGTAAAGTGATTGCAAGTTCAAAAACTTTCATTTTAAAGTAAATTTATCAACAAAATTTTTAGCATTAATAAAAATTAAAATGTTAGTGGCACGTGAGTAAAAGTTTAAAGATATATTGATTTGCAAATTTCTTTTCTTTTTGTGTGAAAAATCAAGGTAAAAATTTTACTTGTAATGGTGCCGATAGGTTGAGGGGTTTTTTACTAAAACACTTTATTACACGGCCGGAGTTATCGCCCTCGCTGCGCTCGGGCGATAACGTAGTGTCGTGTAATAAAGTTCCACTAAGGTCACGAGTATCGTATACTATTTTGTAGCACGTGGGACATAAATCCGCCAAATTAAATCTGTACTCTTCAAAATCAGTAATAAACAAAAACTATACACTCCACGAATTATAATTCAAAAAATAAAAGCGAAAACTATAAAAAACCAAATACTACGCATCCTGTGAATGATAAATCGAAGAAAAGAAAAGAAAATTATAAATAAACTAAAACTAAACACTCCATGAATAATATATCGAAAAAGAAAAAAAAGAATATAATTTCAAAAATATACTCAAAATGTGTAATAATAATTCATTTTTATTAATATAATTGATATTATGTGAAATTGTTTGTTGGAATCATCTTCTATGAAGTCATAAATTAAAATTTTGTTTCAGGTATGAATTAGCGTCGTAGGAGCGGTGAGGAGGTAATATGTTTAGTATAGCAATAGCAATCGTGTGTAGTAATAAAGGGTTCCCCGCAGCATTTTATAATACAACGCCGAAATGACTAACCTCTTCGCTTTATATGTTACGCTACTATCAATTTTAGTTCTACTCGTATCTTACTTGCTTATAATTGTTATTTAATTTGAAGAATGTTAATGTAAAAGAGTCCTAATATACTACAGCTTATTGTTATTTATGAAAATACTTTAAAATATAATTTACATATAAAATTATTTCTAATTATATACGTACGTTACCTAAGTAAATTCATTATTGTACCGTGTAAAAAAGTGCCACCCAGGTAACGGAAAAGCGTTACCTAAATGCGGATTTAGGTCCCGCAGTGCTATAAAAATTATTAATTATAACAAACAAAAAAGTTATGATTAAAAAAAAATTTATTAAATAAGAGAAATATAGTTTTTCGAAAACATGTACCTATAAAACGATCGTTGATGTACTTATATCAATTTACATAGGTAAAACTATTTCCGACTTTTTCACAAACAGGAGACAATAAAATTTTTCGTTAACTTTATAAAATATTATTATATTTCAATCCCGTATGGACAAATAACTGGTTTTTATAATATTTTTGTAAAATAGTAATTGTAAAGGTTATATTTTTTCATTTTGCCAATATTTAATTTTTCTCAACTGTTTAAATTCAACTTTATTCCTTTCATAGATCAAATTTGAATCCATTTTTCACTAGTAATTAACTTTTAGCAATAAGAATATTTTTTGTTGGAAATGACATGTAATATACAACTTATTGTTCTCCAAACATTATTTTTAATAGTTAAATTTCTGATTTTATTTTCTAAAAAGTATTTATTTTTAAATAAAAATTTTTTGTTTAAAATTTCACGTAAAACATACCTATATTTAGAAATAGTTAAATTTAAGCTACGAATAGTTAATAGATTTTGCCACTGTGCATAAGAAAAAGTTACTTATTATGCTATTATGTTTGGTATAAGCAATATTGAATACCTTCTATCAAAATTAAAAAAAAAAATCTTATCGTGTACAACCGGTAATATTTCGGTAAATAATTATATAAAATAAATAAAGTAATAATGAAAACTATAAAAAATTTTAATCATAAAAATATATGTATTTTTATTAGTCTAAACAATAATATAATAAATAAAGTAATAAATAGCACGATGGTAAATGAAATCGAAAAAAAATATTTATTAATATTGTACTAAACAATATATTTTATTAGAAATAAGCAAACATATTTGAAAAATGTATTGATTGAAAAAAAATCAAGTTTTATTGAACTATACAACATTATAAAACATTTTTCATAAATAAATTAACACTTTTTTAAAACAATTGAATATTAGTATTATATCTAACTATAAAATTAAGCTATATTATCACTAATTATTATTTTTGAAATTATCAAAAAATTTATCTAAAACTTTTCAATTTTTTCGTTACTTTGACAACACTATTTTCATCTGTTTCTAAAATATTTAACTGGCCATCATATTTATTTTGCTTATACGATGTAGACATCATTTCTAAAGAGATATTAGCAGCAACAATCTTTTGTCATATAGCATTAAAAGTGTATTCTTTTAAAATGTCTAGTCTCTTTTGAGCCTTTGGTAAAAGATATTTTATTCATAGCCTCATTCCAAGTCAAAACAGATTCTTGAAGATTAGTATCATATACATTCAGTTTTTTTAAAATTCCATCCAACATTATAACGTCATGCATCACATCATGAGCGTTAAAGTGTTTATTTGAAAATCCTTTGCCAAATTTTCTAGCTTATTCTCTTCTTTTCATTTTTTTTCGTTACTTTTCTAATTATGATTAAGAGCAGGCCGGATCTGCTGTCCTTGCCTAATTGAGATTTTTGTTATTTATTCAAGTATTAATCGGTGTATCTGCAAATTGAAGGTTAAGCGCAATAGATATTATTATTACAAATATGTATGCACAAGAAAAAAAATCTATCGCTTTGTTTTTGAGAAAAGTAAGGAACGCGAAAATATTATAAACATAAACTTTTACTTCAGCGTTCCTTACTTTTCTCAGAAACAAAGCAATAGAATTTTGTTTTCTTGTGCATAGATGTTCATAATAATAATATCTATTGCGCTCAACCTTAAATTTGAAGATACACCGATTAATACTTAAGTAAATAACATAAAACTCAATTGTTACTCGGTCAGTATCAGATTCTACTCCGGCCTGGTCTGAAAGTATCACAGAATCCTTCAACTAATATCTGGAAGTGATCAATCATAATTACTTTCTCGATAATATTTAACAATCTCGGATAATCAAATGAGCGGTTATGAGCTGTTAAAATAAATTTCCTTTTGAATGAAGTGAGGAATTGATAGAGTACAACAATAGCGTTTAACAGTGACAATTTAATTACTTTTTTTTGATAAAGCCATAAGCTTTCATCAATAACTTGTTATCCGTGAATTGCACTAGCCTCGTTCGATATTTTTTGCGTAGGTTTAAAATATGCAGAAAATTCATACTTCTCATACTTAGCAGCGATTTGCAATACATCACAAGACTTGGAAAAGCCTCCTGTCTCCAAATAAAATAATACTGTTATAGATTGTGAATTAGCATAGATAATTGCAATGGGAATCGATTGATCAGTATTTTCTAAAAGTCCAACGTCAGTTTCATAAGTTGTCCCTTCGTAAAGTTCATTTTTGTCTTAATTCAATTTTCCTTTTCTTTAATAATATACGATTTAAAATTACGACTAAGTGACCTAGCGTATCTCTTTTTGGCCTTAGAATCCACTTTCTTATTGGATGAACGAGTGCATTTTTCAGGAGATGATAATAATAACTTGTTCATTACATAAGTAATGTACTCTTCTCCGCGATTCTTCTTATTTATAGCACATGCTACTAAAAAATCGCTCGCTGCAGATATCTCATACAAACGTATTTTTGGAGCTGTACTTACTATAATGGAATTCATACTCTCATTAGGACTACTAGAAGTACAACTAACGAATTGATTTGTTTTATTAGCTAACTTATCAAATAGGAATGTCAAGGCTTTAAATAATTTTTGGTCTCTAAAACCTTCAGGAATAGTTTCATTTTTTATTTTGTAAAGTTTGTAAACAACTCCCTTGATGTTGTAATTTTTGTCTGCCTGTTTTACAACTTTGTGGTTACTCGTATTGCGCACAGCACAAATTGCACTACTGTTATTATCCGCTATGACAATGGCTACCTCTATATGACATTTTTTTTAAATGGGATTATCTTTAGTCAATAATACAGCAGCATGAGGTTCTATGCCCTTTGCACTGCCTATATTATTTAATCTGCAATCGTCATCCTGCTTGGAATGGATGATTCAACGCAGCAAAAAAATTATTGATATGCGTGTTACTTCGACCTCCATTGAAAATACCTATAATTAATATAAATGTATATATAATTAATATAATATATATAGAGTGCGGTGGCATAATGGATAGAGCTCTTGCGTTCAACGCGGAGGGCATGGGTTCGAATCCTGGCCAGGTACATCAAACTTTTTTTCGAAAGAAAATAAGGGTGTGTGCTATTTATATCGCGACTCTTAAAAAATCCGACCTCATTGGGTATCGGTTGATTGTTGGTCACAAAAGTGGCTGACCATCCATCGGTAGTCAAAGTTTTCGGTATGGTGGGTCGCACAGTCTAGCCTGATGTAATGTGTTGAACGGGAACCGAGCTGGGCTCCCTCGACATCACCATATAAAAAAGGTTAGTCATATAGAGGACAATATCCTTTATATATTAATCTTTTTTTAAAAAGAAAAAAAATATAATATATATGTTTTTCAGAAATTGATTTCTAAGATTTATTTAATAAGTTCACTATATAAAAAGAAGTTATTTACCGAGTACAGCTCTGGTATTATTATTAAAATTCATTGGCTGATATGATACTTTATGCTGTTGATCCATACATACATTAGTGATTACCTGGTAATGTCGACATTCTACTTTGAATACAAATGATAAGCCACATTGCCTTTCATCTTTAACCTTTAGGGAACGGGAAAACCACCATAGTGGCTCGACCATGGATAGACACTTTACATATGAGTATTTCCCAACATTAGAGACACATACTATGTGTTTTTTATAGAAAATACTGAGAAATTGAAAATTCCAAATTCCCCGTCCTCTAAAGGTTAGTGTTAAATAAAGAGTATGGAATTGCATTTAACACAAAACATTTGTAAACCTAAGGTTTTTTAATGGATTATTCGTCATCCTTCAAGTTTAACCTCGTTATCAGTATCTATAGAATGATTCCATAAATATATATTTTATTTTTTTTATAATTAATTATTATATGTATTTAATACTTTTACATACCTTCAACTGCGCTTTAAGAATCATTTATTTCTTTTTCGTTATTTTTGAGGTTACAATTCATTTTACTGAATTCTCCTCTTCTGTGCAATCTCTTCACACATTCTGCTTCTTGAATTCTTCTATTGTATCAGATACAAGTTTTCCTTTCCAAAATAGTCTTTTTCTCTTCGCATTTACTAATCGATCATTCATTTTCTTGTTTTTACGTAAGTAATAAACAATCACTTCATGCGAATCGAGCGGAAGAAAATTACATACGTACGGTCGAGCAATCGCGATACGTCGCCAAGTAAAAATACCACAGGAGTGAAAATCAGCTGAATGCGCTACGTACCACTAGAACTCCCTTGAATAAATGGTTTTCGAGATATAAAATGTAATGAATCAATGATAAGAATAGTGTACAAATAACAAATTTGGTAAAATTTTGCAATTGAGCGTAGTAAAATGTGAATTTCGTAAAACGGCATATTTCAGGTTAGGACCAGCCAGATTCTCTTTCTATGACGAGTATTATGCGGTATTGGCATTACAACTCGCGCCTTCTACTAACTATAAATACATTTTTTTATATCTATATATATATAATATATATATGGGACGTTTCATGTCAACTCGACTGACAAAAAAATAGAATTTGCTGAAAATCCGTGAAAAGGTTCCATTTGATACCCAAAATATAAAAAAAAATTTTTAGAGGCATAGGTCAAAGGGATTACGAGTAATAAGTAATAAAATATTGTGATTTTCCAAATTTTTTTGTAAAATTACCAACTTAATTATTCTTTTCTTATCCGCAGAAACTAAGGATTTTAGAGATTCAATTATAAATATATTTATTGTTGCAAATGATGAGTAGAATCTACACAAATTTTTTTAAATCTCAGAATTGCTGTCTTCTGATTGGTTCATTTTGTACTTTCATGTAATTTTAAATTTCTGGTGTTCGGCCAGGTTGATTTCGCTCAGGTTGCACTATATTATGTCTTTTCATAATATCTTGAAGTGAGCTTTGTCTCATCTTAGGCATAGAACTGAGAGAAGAGCTATAGAACTTTGAATATTAAAAAATAAAATAGAATTTTCAATTTAAAACATATATACTGTGGAATTGGTTCTTCGATTATAGATAATGCAATATACGAACAAATGATTTTTAAATATCTTAAGAGCAGGCCGGATTCGCTGTCCTTGTCTAATTGGCATTTTTGTTATTTACTCAAGTATTAATCGGTGTATCTGCAAATTGAAGCTTAAGCGCAATAGATATTATTATTACAAATATTTATGCACAAGAAAAAAAAAATCTATCGCTTTGTTTTTGAGAAAAGTAAGGAACGCGAAAATATTATAAACATAATCTTTTACTTCGGCGTTCCTTACTTTTCTCAAAAACAAATCGGTAGATTTTTTTTTTCTTATGCATAGATATTCATAATAATAATATCTATTGCGATTAACCTTTATTTTGAAGATACACCGATTAACACTTGAGTAAATAACAAACAACTCAATTGTGACTCGGTCGGTATCAGGTTCTACTCCGGCCTGCCGTTAAAAGAGATCTATTTCTTAATAATTTAAGTGTTAATTTAGAATCTGAATTGAATTATCAACTGTTCATTATTTAGACATCCTCAAAATACACTCGCAACCAAACATATTTATGTACTTCAATAAATTGTTATTATGATTTTAAATATTTAAAATAAGATGAGTTTATAAATATATAATACATATGTATTGAAAAATTATTTTAATACGTATTAAACATTTAGAAATGATTATTTATATAATAGTTTTATGTAATCCAATAAATTAAAATTTTCATAAATATTATATATTAAAATATTCAGATCCTTTTTCTTATTTGATTTCGATAATTATAAATTCCAATAATTGATTGAAATAATATTACAGAATTATATATCCGTTAAATTGAAAATTAGAAACGTGTTATAAGTAGATAATGATTTTAATACTTACATGTTATGTCCCATTATATCTGTAATGTTACATAAAATGAAAGTTTATACGTACATATGTTATGTACAAATTTCTTAACTTTGAACATCGACATAAAATATTTACCTACGGGCCTGGCAAGTAATTTTGTAAATATTTAATAAGATTTAAAAAATTTCAGAACATTTTTAAATAAATGATAAAAAAAAGATAACAAGAAATAATACAATTTTGTTACTGAAATTCAACGTCAATTTATAAAGAAGAAAAATTGAAAAATCTTTTGTTAAAAATTATGGTAAGATCTCATAGTTTTATTACCTTTATTATATACTTGACATTTATTTCGCGATTTCATGAAATTCCAATGTCGAGGTTCGATTTTATTGCTAAAAATAGTTTATAATATGTTTAAGACATCAAAATGTTTAAAATCATTAATTAAAATAAATCGCTAAGCATACTTGTCCACTATATATCTTTTTAAAGGTAAGATTTTTACAGTATTCAATTTTTAAATATACATACAAATCTGTTTCTTTCTTCACCCTCATCATTTTAAACTTTTTTGTTTAAATTTTTATTAATATAAATAATTGAATATTGTACAAAATTTTACTCCTTTCTTATTATACAAGGTACATTTATTTTTTTAATATTCAAAGTTAATTTTCATTTTTGAAACAATAATTGTACTTCTTTTTTCATACTTTGTTTGATATAAAGATAATTTTAAGCAGATATAAATATGTAATTGATTGTACAAACTTGACAAATAATCTTATAATAATTATAAATGTCAAATGCTTAAAATAAAGCATGAAAAAATTTAAAAATCATGTTTGATCATTGATTTCTTATGTTCATTAAAGTTTAATGTGTATTAGTTGATGTTTTTGAATAAAAAAAAATAATACAATTTTGGTTGGTTTAAATATAATTATAGTAAAACAAGTTTTAATTTTACTTTGTAATAATTATTACAAAAATATAAAAATCTCATGTGAAGAATGAATTATACTTATAAAGTATAAAATTATTTTAAATCTCAAATTTAGTTTTAACTTTAAAATATAACTTAAATAGAAATCAACAAATTCCTTGAAAAAATAATAACATGTTACATTTTTAATCAGTTTAAAATTTGCTCTGTCAATGGTTCGCAGCTTGGATGTAGATTCCATATTTTAATCTCATCAAGATATTATCATTCCAAGACATTTTACAGTTTTTTAGTTTGTTATCGCAAGTAATATTTTTTATTTATTTATATCGATTGATACAATCTTCTAAATAATTTTTAAAACTGGAACACTGTGATTTTCTTGTACCTTTTCAAACAAGCTTTTTTAAATAAAGATTATCTAATAATAAAATTTTCATATATTGAGAGTTATTAAAATTTATAATTTAAAGTATTTACTTTTAGCTCCATATAATTCCAAAACAGCTCTTGCAAGAACATAAAAATAATGTTTACTATGAGCTTTAACGCTCATTGTAAACCATCTATCTGATGTTTCTTGACAAGCAAGTCTTAAGAATGGTCGTTTAAAGAATTTTTCAATATCTACATGAACACTTTCAATAGCTTGTTTAAATTTTTTTTACAATGGAAAATAATTAAAATACTTATTCTCGTCACTTTTTTTAATTTTGTATTTCTAAGAGTTAATTTATGATAACAACAAGATACTAAAATAAGAAGATAACCCATTTTCATCTCTAAATATATTTGAGATCACCACAAGCAAAAGACTAATTAGACAAACATTTTCTATTTCTTCAAATTTATAATAACAAGATACGAAAATAAGAAGATGGACCATTTTTACCTCCAAATATATTGGAGGTGTATACGCACTTAGATCACCACAAGCGTGAATACTAATTGGATAAACATTATTTCTATTCCTCCAAATTCTTCTTCTATAATTAATTCTATGTTTCTTGGAGCTTTTGTGTTTATGTTATAACATATATATTTCACAGGTCAAAAAAATTTTTTTATTTTGTAATATTTTATAATGAATAAATTTTATACATCTTGAATTTATTTAATTTAATTTTTTTTATTTCCAGATATATGATATAAATATCAATTCCTAAATATATTTTTGAATTTTCTCAATTCATAGTCTATTTGCAAAATTAAAATGTCACTAGAATAAGGATGAAATCAAAAAATACTTGCCAAAAGTTCCACAATCTATAAATAAAACATTCTTTGAATTCGTAATAAATTTTTATATTAAATCAATTTCATGCGTATGGAATTTATTTTACTTCATTTCTTTTACTTCTATATATCTGATATAAATATTAATTCTAAATATATAAAATGTATTAAAATAATTTTTCAACACATATTTAAAATCATTATAATAACAATTTATTGAAACATAAATATGTTTTGGTTGCGAGTGTATTTTGAGAATGTCTAAATAATGAACAGTTGATAATTCAATTCAGATTTTAAATTAACACTTAAATTAATAAGAAATAGATCTCTTTTAAGATATTTAAAAATCATTCGTTCGTATATTGCATTATCTATAATCGAAGAACCAAATCCACAGTATATATGTTTTAAATTGAAAATTCTATTTTATTTTTTAATATTTAAAGTTTTATAGCTCTTCTCTCAGTTTTATGCCTAAGATGAGACAAAGCTCACTTCAAGATATTATAAAAAGACATAACATAGTGCAACCTGAGTGAAATCAACCTGGCCGAACACCAGAAATTAAAAATTACATGAAAGTACAAATCGAACCAATCAGAAGACAGCAATTCTGAGATTTAAAAAAATTTGTGTAGATTCTACTCATCATTTGCAACAATAAATATATTTATAATTGAATCTCTGAAATCCTTAGTTTCTGAGGAAAAGAATAATTAAGTTGGTAATTTTACAAAAAAATTTGGAAAATCACAATATTTTATTACTTATTACTCGTAATCCCTTTGACCTATGCCTCTAAAAATTTTTTTTTATATTTTGGGTATAAAATGGAACCTCTTCACGGATTTTCAGCAAATTCTATTTTTTTGTCAGTCGAGTTGACATGAAACGTCCCATATATATATATATATATATGTGAACAACATGGTCGTTTGATGTAGGAAAAATATGCAGAAACCTATGGAGAATATTAAGTTATAGTAATTATTTTACTAATTAAAAACCCGATTTATAACGGTAATACTAACAAATATGCATATTTAAGTCACTTACGATTGCATTTTTTAAAATAATAAGTTAAATAATCAATTAAATCTTAATATTCTCTATAAGACTTCCTACACTGAGCAGCCATTTTTTAGCTAGCAGAAAGGGCGAGCTGTAATGCCAAAAAGAATATGGAAAAATTTGACTGTAAAGTATATAAAAGGCAGTGTATAATGACTATAAGGGAAATAAAGGTTTAAATAAGTGAGGATTAATGATTGCAGTGTCAATTAAATTTCCACAGAGATAAAAGATAGGAAAATAAATGAAAGATAATAGTAGTATATGGTCAAGTAGCGATATATGAACATATTAGGACAGGATAGAAAGTTTCTTTATTTGGTGAACATCGTGAATAGTAAAGAATATTGCAAAAAAAATTACATTCGAAGATGAGCAATGTAGATAAATTATGTATGAACAGTGATATTATAAGTTATGAAAAATTAAAGGCATTGGATAAGTTGGTAGAAGATAAAATAATTGCAGGAAAAGAAATGATACGAGAGCAAGGAAACGAAATGATCGAAGATTTTATAAGTGCAAATTAAATAAAGTAAAAAGGACAGGAGTTAATAGAAGAATGAACATGTATGAACGTTTCGTGCAATATGATGGATTAAAGTTAAGAGCAGGCTGGATTCGCTGTCCTTGTCTAATTGAGATTTTTGTTATTTACTCAAGTTATAACCGGTCTATCTGCAAATCGAAGGTTAAGCGCAATAGATATTATTATTAAAAATATGTATGCACAAGAAAAAACAAATCTACCGCTTTGTTTTTGAGAAAAGTAAGGAACGCGAAAATATTATAAACATAAACTTTTATTTCGGCGTTCCATACTTTTCTCAAAAACAAAGCGGTAGAATTTTTTTTCTTGTGCACAGATGTTCATAATAATAATATCTATTGCGCTCAACCTTAAATTAGATGATACACCGATTAATACTTGAGTAAATAACAAAAAACTCAATTTTTACTTGGTCGGTATCAGATTCCACTCCAGCCTGCTCTTGAAGGAAAAACTAAAATTAAAAAATATAAATCTGAAAATAACAGTATTAAGAAAGAAGAGTTTAAATGTAAAATTAATTAAGAAAGGAGATAATAATTAAGGATTAACAAAAAAAGGGGTCTAGGAAAAAATAAATATAAATATGGGGTATAGCCTAAGCTGGTGCACATACTATTTTCTGACCCCACGGGCACTAAGTGCGTACTTTGCGTCCGGTATAGCGAATTCAAAGCGACTGATTCCTCCTAACTACTGGGCCGAAAAAAATATTTTAAAATAAATGTGTTATAATTTTAATGGAGACAAAAGGTTACAGTTTGGAGAAGGCTGCAAAATAATAGATAAGGCAAGGCAGAGTCACCACGGAATAGAAAGGTATGAAATTATGAATGAAAAATTTAGAAAAGAGAATGTAAGTTCAAATTTTAAATAATGCGCAAAGAAAACGAAATAAATATATTGAATTATAGTCTGAAAGGTCGAAAGAATGTGATTGTGACTCTTGCTTTTTATATTTCTATCTTTAACGGCAGGCCGGAGTAGAACCTGATACCGACCGAGTAACAATTGAGTTGTTTGTTATTTACTCAAGTATTGAACGGCGTATCTTCAAAATAAAGGTTGATCGCAATAGATATTATTATTATGAATATCTATGCACAAGAAAAAAAAAATCTACCTATTTGTTTTTGAGAAAAGTAAGGAACGCCGAAGTAAAAGATTATGTTTATAATATTTTCGCGTTCCTTACTTTTCTCAAAAACAAAGCGATAGATTTTTTTTTTCTTGTGCATAAATATTTGTAATAATAATATCTATTGCGCTCAACCTTCAATTTTCAGATACACCGATTAATACTTCAGTAAATATAAAAAATGCCAATTAGACAAGGACAGCGAATCCAGCCTGCTCTTAAGGAGACAGAAATATAGACTGTACATTCAACTATGAAAAAAGAGTAGGGAATCATAAGAAAGGATGGATTAATTGAATGCTCTTAGCATTTCTGGGCAGTACGGCTAGATGTGACAGAAAACAATAAGATGTTGCTGAGCAAGCGTGAGTTTTTCTGTCACATCTAGCCACACTGTTTCTGGACCAACAGGCTTGATTGCGGAGATTTAATTACAAAATCTGTTTGCGAAAGTTAGGAATCGGTAATAGGTGTGATTGGAGTGTGTGATTATTTCGAGTAAAAAAATGTAAACCAACCAGGAAAGGTTATGACCTTTGGGTCACAGATCTTGATAAAACTTTGGAATATGTTTTTAAATACCAAAATATGAGTAAATTGTAAATAGTATGGTCTAACGCTTCGAAAAACTGAAATCATAGAAGTTTCTAGTCTTATTTTAAGAAAAATTAAAAAAAAGAGCTCCCAATTAAAGTGTGAATAATTCAGTCTGGAAATGTCTTTAATAAATCAACAGAAACTAAAATAAGAGAAGAAAAAGAAAGCTTTAATTTGCTGTTTTCAGAATTGAGGAATAATAATTAGAACCAGAGATATGCTTGTTTAAAGTTGAGCAGCAAGAAAGTACCAAAAATCATCTCAATTCTGAAGGACGGTGCACTATTTTGTAGCACGTGGGACATAAATCCGCCAAATTAAATCTGTACTCTTCAAAATCAGTAATAAACAAAAATTATGCACTCCACAAATTATAATTTAAAAAATAAAAGCGAAAACTATAAAAAACCAAATACTACGTATCCTGTGAATGATAATTCGAAAAAAAAGGAATGAAAAATATAAATAAACTAAAACTAAACACTCCATGAATAATAGATCGAAAAAGAAAAAAAAAAATATAATTTCAAAAATATACTTAAAATGTGTAATAATAATTAATTTTTATCAGTATATTTGATATTATGTGAAATTGTTTGTCGAAATCATCTTCTATGAAGTCATAAATTTAAATTTTGTTTCACGTATGAATTAGCGTCGTAGGAGCGGTGAGGTGGTAACTTATAGTATAGCAATAAAAATTGTGCGTAGTAATAAAGGGTCTCCTGGAGCATTTTATAATGCAACGCCAAAATAACTATACCCTTCGCTGTACATGTTACGCTACAATCGTTTTATTCGTATTTTACGTGCTTATAATTGTTATTTAATATGAAAAATGTTAATATAAATGAGTTACAAAAATCTACACCTTATAATTATCAATGTAAACTCTATAAAATAATCTAGATATCAAATTATTGCTTATTATACTGACGTTCCTTGTTGTTTAAGTGTTAAGGCACATCATAAAGTAGTCTTTCATTATTGGGCAGTGTAAAAAAGTTAAAAAATTTTTACAGAGCTTTTTTGTTACTGTTAAATAATAGGCATTTTATGCCACAGAAAAGCGTGGTATAAGCGCGAATTTATGTCACGCAGTGCTATAATCCTTTCTTTAAAAATTGATGGCAAGAATTGGTCATCACGATAAGACAATTTTATTGGTTAAAATAAAACAAGTGACAAAAATTTAAAATTTAGAATAAAATTTTGAAATTACGGGCGCGTGGAGCGCGCTTAAAATTGCAAGTACTTTATTCAGATACAAGTGGCTCAAATGGCTCATTATTTGACGATGTGAAGTGAGCGGTGAGACCTCGCTACGCTCTGCTGCTAAACATCGTGAAATAATGGGTCATTGAAATCACGAAATGTGTCTTGGGTGGTTATTTATATGTGCTATAGACTCGCCAATTCTTTACCTTCCTAGATGTTTAATATACTACTTTTTAGTAAAAATATATTGGAGTCATAAATAAATATATTATATTCAAAAATTTTTGAATCAAAGAAATAATATTTTAATTTATTTAAATTAACTTTCGCTTTTCAAAATAATGTATTCAATTCAAAACTCCACTTATTTCGTCAGCTAATAATTTAATTAAATCACAAATATTTTTTATTGCAGAAAATATATTAGCATTGCCGATTGTAAACAGTGCCGGACCAAGCTGACTGCCGCTGTATGCAAAATAATGCTGCCGCCCACTTAAGGAATTTATTTTCCAAAATACAAACTTTGAAAACAATATTTTTTAGCTATATTAACAAAAATTATATATGATTTAATCAAAACAATTTATTATTCAGATCATTAATTTCAAAATAAAGAATTTTTATTTATTCATAAATCTTTTTCGAGATTTCCTCATAGCAAAGTCATTAATAATTTCATCACAATCTAACTGTATTGTTAACTCAGCTTCGATGAATAAAATTGATACAGCATTTATTCTTTTCTGTTTTTGCGTCGATCTTAAACAATCTTTCACTCTATTTTCCTGAACAGGTAGTTACAAATAAGCATAAATACATTGATAAAGCAATATTTACATTTGGATAAGATAAGCGCAAATACTCTTTTTCATAAAGCATGAGACACAATTGCAGAATTGAAATTTTTTTAACATTTTGTGAAATTAAATATGCAGAAAGATGTTTACATTCAATGTCAAGAGCACTTTCTAAGTCTTTCGGATATTCAGAAACTAGCTTTTTTACCTTTTTGGTAATATCTTCGGATTCCATACTCTGTAATTTATTAAGAAATCCAAATAAATTATCAACTTTTACATACGCCTTACAACGTTTTTCTAGTTCAGCTACAAGTTTTGCTAGTATTTCATAAAAAAATTCAATTTTATAAGTCCTCATTTGTGCTTCGTAGGGTCTGAGTCCCGGTTACTGTGCCTGAACCTAATTCTGTGCTTTCCATTTGAAATACATGTAAAGCACAGAATTAGGTTCAGGCACAGTAACCGGGACTCAGACCCTAGTTCACGAGCGTCTTCTGAATGGGTTTCGTCAAAAAAGCGTTTTCTTTTCCTTTGTCTATCATTTATATGCATTTCAGAGCCAAACTTGTCAATTGCCTTTCTATATTGTGCTCCAGACAGTCTTTCACGGTGATAGCTCATATTTGGCAGTATGCAGAATTCATACGAAATCTATATTCTAAACATTTCTAATATGTTATAATACTCATTTGTTCACAGTAAATCCATGACTAGGACAGATTAATTCTTTTTATATTACATTACACTTATGTTAAAAAATAAAAGTATTCCTTTCAAAAATTTCAAAACTAAAGAAGTTATTGAATTGAATCAGAAAGTAATCATAAACAAGTCGTTGAAATTAAATATGCGTATATTCGCGCAAGCGGGAAATTTCGTTGCCACATATATATACACGCGTCCGTAAAGTTAAAATTGAACTGCAAATATTTGGTTTTCAAAAAAATATCGATTGTATTTGTACATAATAGTACTTTTAAACACTGATTGATACACGTTTTCTGTCTTACTGTTAATATCTTTATAAGATTAAAAATTTTAGTACGCCACGATATTTATAAGCATTAAATTCTTATTATAAATCTGAGAATTGTTTACATTACGCGAATAGCTTTTGGATACACCGGAACCAACACGTTTTAACTGTTTCGTATTTGTAACGTTTTTTGTTATGGAGACAAAAACTGATATTTCTTGGAAATTTATAGTCGTTAAAATCATAGCAAAAGTTTAAAACTAGCAGAATTTTTATTTGAATGTTTGAAAATTTCTCGCGGTCGAGAAAAATGTTAATATCTTGTGTATAATCTCGTCTTTACAAAATATAAAAGGTCCCCGTCTTATTTTTCTCTAAATATGTTTTATCGATTATCTATTATATAATTTCATTATTATTAATATTCTTGTCTGACAACGGCAAAAGCGATGCAAGTTTCCTAAATATTACACGCACAAACTTGCACATAAATAACTATATAAACTAAAATATAAAGAAAAGATTCTTATTCTCTGATCAAGGATTTACATAAAAAAGTAATGTTGAATTCGTAGCACTCACCATGCACTATTTACAATTAAATTTTACAAATTTTAGTATAGTTTATTTTTATAAATTTGAAATATTATTTGATAATAATAACGCCTTCTCCGTCAAAACAATGACAGCCAACTAACATTATAAGTTCGTGCAGCCAACTAACGTACACTCGACGGAAACATATTCGCAGGTAATTCTTTTACTTTGATTTAAAAATTCACCAATAAAAATAAGCGAACTAATGGAATCGTCCAATGACATCGTGTGATTTTGAAATCACAGAAAAAGAATTACCTGCGAATATGTTTCCGTCGAGTGTACTTACGTCAGGCGGTGTAGTATTTTGAAAGTTGGTATAGCGCTTGGTCTGTGACACAACCAAACATTTTCGGAATATGAACCTTCTCGTATCAATGTTATTTTCACAAAATAAATATTATGCATTATCGTATTCTTTATAATATATGTTTACATTAAAATTTTTCATGAAAAAAAAAAAATTTCTAATTCTTGTCACCACTTGGGATTTTTATTAAAAAAAAATTTCTTATCATGAATAAAAAAAATTTTTTCATCTCGTGCCGCCCTTAAAAAGCTGCCGCCCTATGCCACGGCATAGTTGGCATAGCTGTTAACCCGGCACTGATTGTAAAATTATTAATGTAAATATACAAAATTATATTTTAGGTGATATTTCATTTATACATATCCAAGTAATATTCCTCTTACAGCATAATCCTCCATCATGATATTTTATGTTTTATTATTTATATATTTATCAGCTTAAATGAAGCTAAATTTAACATTACTTTTTATATATGTTTATAGCAAACTTTTTGCTAATTTTAGATTGTTTTTAACTACTTTCAGCTTTTTAACTTAATTTTGCCATTTCCAGTTTCAATTTAGTTAAATTTTTTGACCGACGCGGCATATAATTAACTTATGCAAGGTGTATAATTTATCAATTACAGATAAAAAAAATTTCAATAAATTTTCAAATAAGTATAAAATTTTTTTTTTATTTTTTTATTAATTTGTACATATTTTGACTCAGAGAGCCGAAAAAAATAGTTTCCAGAAAATGTCTGTATGTATGTATGTATGTGTATGTATGTGTGTATGTTTGTTTAGTTACCCAATTGTATCTCGAAAACTACTCGATGGATTTGCTTCAAATTTTGCATATGATTTATTTTTTTCTCTAACTTGGGGGAAATCTATTAAAAATTGGTTTTCTTAGCGTGGTTTTAATTTCAGTCATTTAAAAAAAAAAAATTTCGATTTTTCATTCTTTTTTATATTTTACGTTAACTATTCGATGAATTTGCTCAAAAATTCGCAAAGAAATTATTTTTAATCGCTAAAATAAAATAAACTTTTAAAAATTGATTTTCTTTATATAATTTTTATTTTTAAGCATTTTGAAAATTTTGAAAATAATTTTTGTATTTATTAAGAGCAGGCCGAACTATATATTCTTGTCTAATAGTGGTTTTTATCATTTATATAAACATCATTGGCTGTAACACTAAAAAAATGGCAGTCCCCGCTAAATACAAGTATAATGGATAAATTTTATAATGAGAACAAAATAATTTTATCACGTGGTTTTTGAATAATATAAGACCTACTAAAAATCTAAAATATAACCTATCTTTTTTGGTAGGTATCATATTATTCAAAAATGACATAATTAAATTATTTTGTTCTTATTATAAAATTTAACCATTACACTAATATCTAGCGGGGGCTACCATTTTTTTCGTGTTACAGCCAATGGTGTTCATATGAATGATGAAAAACATTGTTGGACAAAGACAAATAGTTCGGCCTCTTTTTAAGCCAATTAGATTTCGAAAACTACTCGATAAATTTGCTTCAAATTTCGCATTCAATTTAGTTTTTTATCCAACTGGTGTGGAAGCTATAGAAAATTGGTTTTATTAGCGTAGTTTTAATTTTAAAGCCATTTTAAAAATTATTTTAAAATTTTGATATTTCATTTTTTTGGTATTTTCGCATAGAAATTATTTGTAATCCCTAGAATAAAAAAAAATTTTCAAACTGAATTCCTTAGCGTACTTTTTATTTTAGAGCATTTTGAAAATTTTGAAATAATTTATTATTTTTTTGTATTTTTTGTAAACTACTCGATAAATTTAATTGAAAATTGGCATGGAAATTGTGATCGCTGAAATAAAAAAAAATTCTGAAAACTGATTTTCTCAGCGTAGTTTTAATTTTTTAGAGCATTTTGAAATTTTTGAAAAAAATGTTTGTATTTATTAAGCCAATTAGATCTCGAAAACTACCCAATAATGGATTATCTTCAAATTTCACATACAATTGGGATGTTGCATGAAATTTTTTCAAAATCCATCACATCCGTTATAAAGAAAATGAAAAAATAAAGGACACGTATTTTTTCTTTTTTCGTGAAAATAAAAACTTGAAGAGATAGAGGCAGTTGAAATTGGTGTGACGTCACGATTGTCATTTTGCCAATAGCAATCGTGACGTCATTTATCATAGCACTATATATATCAAAATTGTAATAACTTATATCGGCTGTAACTTTTGCAATTCATTATATTTTGATAAACAAAAAAATACGGGTCTTTTATTTTTTCGTATTCTATCTGACGGATATAATACATTTTTTCATGCGAAATGCTAATTAATTTTTTTGATTAACTAGTGCGATAGCTATCGAAAATTGGTTTACTTATCGTAGTTTTAATCTTAGAGTATTTTAAAAATTTAAAAATTTTGAGTACATTAACGGGACTAGTTAAATTTTCATGTCAAATCTCTATGAATAAAAATTGTTATAAGCAATCATAATTTCTATTCAAGAAAAATTAGTGAGTGTAAGAGAGTGACTAGGAAATAGAAAGAAAGAGTCGGGGGTGGATGAAAATAGGGTAAAAATGAGGATTAATATAAGATAGAAAGATAGAGAGGAAGTGAGGACGTAAAAAAAAAGTTAGTGAAAGCGTTGAATCAAAAATAAAAAAAAGTGATCAAAGAGCTACGCTAAAAAAATTATTTTTTTGAAGCTTGTTTTATAAAGACAGTAGCAAATAACTTGTATACAAATTTCAGAGCAAATCTATCTAGTAGTTTACGTATAATAGATAAGAAATGAAAAAATAAAATTTTTTCAAAATTTATAAAAATTTTTTAAAATTAAAACTATGCTAAGAAAATTGGTTTTTAAAAGTCATACTTCTTTTGACAGCAAACAATTCTCATGCGAATTTCAAAGCAAATTCATCAAGTAATTTACATAAAATAAAAGAAAAAAATGGAAAAATCAAAATTTTTTTTCAATTTTTAAAATGGTTTCCAAATTAAAAGTACTCAAAGAAAACCAATTTCCAATAGCTTCCTACGTACTCTGACAAAAAAAGAGTATGCGAAATTTGAAGCATATCCAACGAGTAATTTTCGAGATCTAATTGACTAAATAAATACAATTTTCTTTTCAATATTTTTTTTTAAAAACTTTCAAAATGTTCAAAAATTAAACCTACAAAAGGAAAATCAGTTTTAAAAAATTTCCCTTCTTTTTGCAGTCGCAAATAATTTCTCTGCAAATTTTAGGACAAAGCTATCGAGCACTTTACGTAAAATAAAAAAAAATAAAAAAAGAAGAATCGAAATTTTTTTTTAATCTTTAAAATTCTCTAAAATTGTAACCACGCTAAGAAAATTAATTTTCAAAAGCTTTTTTTTCAGATAATAGCGAGTCCCGGTCAAAAAAGGTTAGCTATAAAATATAGCTAAAAAAATAGTTAAATATATAGCTGTATCGAGCTGTATTTACAGCTATATCGATGTGTTTTTTCAGCTGTTTTTTATAGTTAAAAATGTACTTAATTTTATAGTTAATAATTTCGTTAGCTACCGAAAATATTAATAGCTACTTTTTCAACTATATTTTATAGCTATTATTATAGTTAAAAAAAACACTTAAATTTTTAGTGTATTTATACCCGGTCAAAAAAGGTTAGCTGTAAAATATAGCTAAAAAAATAGTTAAATATATAGCTGTATCGTGCTTGTTTTACAGCTGTATCGATGTGTTTCTTAGCTGTTTTTTATAGTTAAAAATGTACTTAATTTTATAGTTAATAATTTCGTTATACCAAAAATATTAATAGCTACTTTTTCAACTGTATTTTATAGCTATTATTATAGTTAAAAAAACACTTAAATTTTTAGTGTACTAGGTGTTTTTTTAACTATAATAATAGCTATAAAATATAGTTGAAAAAGTAGCTATTAATATTTTCGGTATAACGAAATTATTAATTATAAAATTAAGTACATTTTTAACTATAAAAAACAGCTAAAAAACACATCGATATAGCTGTAAAACGAGCACGATACAGCTATATATTTAACTATTTTTTTAGCTATATTTTATAGCTAACCTTTTTTGACCGGGATTACAATATATTAATAGCTAGATATTTAATCATACTTTATAGCTGGAAATAAATAGTTTTTTAGATATCCTTTATAGTTGAAAATATACCTAAATTTTTAGTTGATAATTTATTTATTACTCATAGATATTTAGCTGAAAAAACATGAATATTGCTATAATATAAATAAATATAGCTGTATTTTACTTATATTATTAGCTGTTTTTATAGATGTTTTTTTTTGACCGAGAACAACTGAAAATATAACTGTAATTTCAGTTGTATTATTAGCTATTTTTTAGCTATATTATTAACAATTTTTTTTAGCTAAACATTATTAAAGTAGCTTTCAGATATACTGGAGTTCATTTATATTGTCCTTCCCTACCTTCGCTGTAAATTAGTTAACCTATACATACACTCCCGGTCAAAAAAGGTTAGCTATAAAATATAGCTAAAAAAATAGTTAAATATTTAGCTGTATCGAGCTGTATTTACAGCTATATCGATATGTTTTTTTAGCTGTTTTTTATAGTTAAAAATGTACTTAATTTTATAGTTAATAATTTCGTTATCTACCGAAAATATTAATAGCTACTTTTTCAACTATATTTTATAGCTATTATTATAGTTAAAAAAAACACTTGATTTTTTAGTGTATTTATACCCGATCAAAAAAGGTTAGCTGTAAAATATAGCTAAAAAAATAGTTTAATATATAGATATATCGAGCTGTTTTTACAGCTATATCGATGTGTTTTTTAGCTGTTTTTGACACTTAAAAATGTCCTTAATTTTATAGTTAATAATTTCGTTATACCGGAAATATTAATAGCTACCTTTTCAACTATATTTTATAGCTATTATTATAGTTAATAAAAATACTTAAATTTTTAGTGTACTTATGACAATATATTAATAGCTAGATATTTAACTATACTTTATAGCTGAAAATAAATGGTTTTTTAAATATCCTTTATAGTTGAAAATATAACTAAATTTTTAGTTGATAATTTGGTTTTTACTCATAAATATTTAGCTGAAAAAACATGAATATTGCTATAATATAAATGAATATAGCTGTATTTTACTTATATTTTTAGCTGTTGTTATAGATGTTTTTTTTGACCGAGAATAGCTGAAAATATAACTGTAATTTCAGCTGTTTTTTAGCTATATTTTTAACAATTTTTTTTAGCTAAACATTATTAGAGTAGCTTTCAGATATACTCGAGTTTATTTATATTGTCCTTCACTACCTTCGCTGTGATTAACCTATACATACATTAAATCTAAGTAAAAACTGGGGTCGCTAGAAAACACGCGCGCATTTTTTAGTAACGGTAAGATGGATCGGTCTTATATACAAAGTGTACTCAACTCTCACCACTTGCGGGAGTTGGACACAAATTTCAACGAGTCAAAACAGCTATATTTTAAGCTTAATTTTTAGCTAATTTTTTTAGCTAAACGTTTTTGACGCGTTGAAATTTGTGTCCAACTCCCGCAAGTGGTGAGAGTTGAGTACACTTTGTATATAAGACCGATCCATCTTACCGTTACTAAAAAATGCGCGCGTGTTTTCTAGCGATCCCTGCGAGTTATTACTTAGATTTAGTGAATGTATAGGTTAACTAATTTACAGCAAAGGTAGGGAAGGACAATATAAATAAACTCGAGTATATCTGAAAGCTACTCTAATAATATTTAGCTAAAAGAAATTGTTAATAATATAGTTAAAAAACAGCTAAAAATACAATTGAAATTACAGTTATATTTTCAGTTGTTCTCGGTCAATAAAAAACATCTATAAAAACAGCTAATAATATAAGCAAAATACAGCTATATTTATTTATATTATAGCAATATTCATGTTTTTTCAGCTAAATATCTATGAGTAATAAACAAATTATCAACTAAAAATTTAGGTGTATTTTCAACTATAAAGGATATCTAAAAAACCATTTATTTTCAGCTATAAAGTATGATTAAATATCTAGCTATTAATATATTGTAATCCCAGTCAAAAAGGTTAGCTATAAAGATAGCTAAAAAATAGTTAAATATATAGCTGTATCGTGCTCGTTTTACAGCTATATCGATGTGTTTTTTAGCTGTTTTTTATAGTTAAAAATGTACTTAATTTTATAGTTAATAATTTCGGTATACCGAAAATATTAATAGCTACTTTTTCAACTATATTTTATAGCTATTATTATAGTTAAAAAAACACCTAGTATACTAAAAATTTAAGTGTTTTTTTAACTATAATAATAGCTATAAAATACAGTTGAAAAAGTAGCTATTAATATTTTCGGTATAACGAAATTATTAACTATAAAATTAAGTACATTTTTAACTATAAAAAACAGCTAAAAAAACACATCGATATAGCTGTAAATACAGCTCGATACAGCTATATATTTAACTATTTTTTTAGCTATATTTTATAGCTAACCTTTTTTGACCGGGCTAAATCTAAGTAATAACTCGCAGGGATCGCTAGAAAACACGCGCGCATTTTTTAGTAACGGTAAGATGGATCGGTCTTTTATACAAAGTGTACTCAACTCTCACCACTTTCGGGAGTTGGACACAAATTTCAACGCGTCAAAAACGTTTGGCTAAAAAAATTAGCTAAAAATTATGCTTAAAATATAGCTGTTTTGACTCGTTGAAATTTGTGTCCAACTCCCGCAAGTGGTGAGAGTTGAGTACACTTTGTATGTAAGACCGATCCATCTTACCGTTACTAAAAAATGCGCGCGTGTTTTCTAGCGATCCCTGCGAGTTATTACTTAGATTTAGTGTATGTATAGGTTAACTAATTTACAGCGAAGGTAGGGAAGGACAATATAAATAAACTCGTGTATATCTGAAAGCTACTCTAATAATGTTTAGCTAAAAAAAATTGTTAAAAATATAGCTAAAAAACAGCTAAAAATACAGCTGAAATTACAGTTATATTTTCAGCTATTCTCGGTCAAAAAAAACATCTATAAAAACAGCTAAAAATATAAGTAAAATACAGCTATATTCATTTATATTATAGCAATATTCATGTTTTTTCAGCTAAATATCTATGAGTAATAACCAAATCATCAACTAAAAATTCAGTTATATTTTTAACTATAAAGGATATCTAAAAAACCATTTATTTTCAGCTATAAAGTATAGTTAAATATCTAGCCATTAATATATTGTCATAAGTACACTAAAAATTTAAGTATTTTTTTTAACTATAATAATAGCTATAAAATATAGTTGAAAAGGTAGCTATTAATATTTTCGGTATAACGAAATTATTAACTATAAAATTAAGTACATTTTTAACTGTCAAAAACAGCTAAAAAACACATCGATATAGCTGTAAAAACAGCTCGATATATCTATATATTTAACTAGTTTTTTAGCTATATTTTACAGCTAACCTTTTTTGACAGGGTATAAATACACTAAAAAATGAAGTGTTTTTTTTAACTATAATAATAGCTATAAAATATAGTTGAAAAAGTAGCTATTAATATTTTCGGGAGATGACGAAATTATTAACTATAAAATTAAGTACATTTTTAACTATAAAAAACAGCTAAAAAAACACATCGAAATAGCTGTAAATACAGCTCGATACAGCTATATATTTAACTATTTTTTTAGCTATATTTTATAGCTAACCTTTTTTGACCGGGATTGATTGTATACAAATTTTGGAGAAAATTTATCGTATTGTTTACGAAAAATAGAAGATAAATGAAGAATGAAAATATTTTTGAAAATTTTCAAAATGCTCTAAAATTAAAACTGCGCTAAGAATATTAGTTTTTCAAATCTTGTTTTCTTCAGACAATAGCAAATAACTTGCATTCAATCCATTGAATGGTTCTCGTAAATTTAAAAATGCGCTAAGAAAATCAGTTTTCAAAAGTTTTTCTTCTTTTAGAAGTCAAAAATAATTTCCATAGAAATTTCAAGCAATTTCTTCGAAAAGTTTACGGAAAATACAAAAAAAAAAAAATGAAAAATCGTAATTTTTTTGAAATTCTTAAAATGGTTCTAAAAAAAATACGCTAAAAAAACCCATTTTCAATAGCTTCGGCAACAGTTAGACAATAGTACATTACGCAACGAGTGCGTAAAATATGTGATGACCACTTTACGCATCAGTTGCGTATATTCTTTTTTCTAACGAGTGCGCAAAATTTTAAAAATGACAAACTTGCGTCTGTAATAGCATGTACAATCTTGTTCGAAGGCTATCAAGATTGTAAAAGGTAGCCGAGGTCGAGGCGCAGGACAGGCTCCAGGGGCAAAGCCCCTGCCAGGGGAGTTTTGGGGGAAAGCGCCCCCCATCTCCAAAAAAATTAATAATATTTCTAATACAAAAACACGATTAATAAAACAATTTAATTAAAATTCCATGAAAATATATTATTAAAATGATAATTGAGAATCGCTCCCTCCTCTTTAAAACAATAAATAAAGAATTATTTAAATAATTAATTCGAATAATTTAGAGTGTGCGTGTGTGTGTAAATGTGTGTGTATATATATATATATATATATATATATATATATATATATATATATGGGACGTTTCACGTCAACTCAACTAATAAAAAAATAGAACTCGTCGAAAATCTGTGAAAATGTTCTATTTGATACCCAAAATATACAAAAAAAATTTTAGAGGTCGAGGTCAAAAAGGTCAGGATTTAAACGTGATGGAATTTTTCGAATTTTCCAAATTTTTTGCTAAATAAATATTTTAATGAATTTTTTCCTCAAAAACTATCAATTTTTCGTTAAAACTTAATAGAATACTTTTTCTTGGAAATTAGATGTAGAATTTACCTGAATTTTCGCAAATTATAATATACTGATTTTTATGCTTACTTAATCGATTTAAATATACTATTTAGTATATCTAAAAATCGAGCAGGTTAAATTGGCTTTTTAAAGTCTTATTTTTTTCGTTTTTTTATGAGGAAAAATTATACGAAGCCTCCAGTTGGGCAACCTTCTCAAAGTTACTTAATTGTGCAAAAAAGTCTGAATAAATCGTTATTTTGGATCAATGATGAGATTCGTGATTTTTTTCTGAAAAAGTATTGATTTTTGGGACGAATGTATAAATATGTTTTTTATTGGAAATTGTATGTAAAATGTATGTAAATTTTTGTAAACCATTATTTGCTAAACATCACAAATTATAAATGAAATTTTGAAATTTAAAAATTTATTTTTTGTTAAATTTTTAGTATATATAGTTCATAATGTCTTGAATTACAATTTGTAAAAATATGTTTATATTCTACACATGATTTCCAATAAAAAACATTTTCATACATTTGTCCCAAAAATCAATACTTTTTCAGAAAAAAAATCACGAATCTCATCATTGATCCAAAATAACGATTTTTTCAGACTTTTTTGCACAATTAAGTAACTTTGAGAAGGCTGCCCAACTGGAGGCTTCTGTATATTTTTTTCCTCATAAAAAACAAAAAAATAAGACTTTAAAAAGCCAATTTAACCTGCTCGATTTTTAGATATACTAAATAGTATGTTTAAATCGATCAAGTAAGCATAAAAATCAGTATATTATAATTTGCAAAAATTCAGGTGAATTCTACATCTAATTTTCAACAAAAAGTATTCTATTAAGTTTCAACGAAAAATTGATAGTTTTTGAGGAAAAAATTCATTAAAATATTTATTCAGCAAAAAATTTGGAAAATTCGAAAAATTCCATCACGTTTGAACCCTGACCCCTTTGACCTGGACCTCTCAAATTTTTTTTGTATATTTTCGGTATCAAATAGAACATTTTCACAGATTTTCGACGAATTCTATTTTTTGTGAGGTGAGTTGATGTATATATATATATATATATATATATATATATATATATATATATATGTGTGTGTGTGTATTTGTTTATACATGTAATTAGAATTAAACTGCAATTTCACAGATTTCACATTTCAAAGTTCACAGTGTATTATTATTAGAATAAAAAATTCGAATATTCAATATTCAAACTACCAATACTTTATTTTTTATTATTCGAATAATTTTCATTTGAATAGTCCCGTCTCTAATGCGTAGAAGAGAGTTCACGAATCGCAAAAAAAATTGTACATAGCACTTTAAAAGAGCACCACAAGAGCTTTCAAATGAGATGTATAAATATCTGTTATGATATATAGTTCCTGAAATATAACACTTTAAAAATTAAAAAAAATCTTTTTTAGATGAAATTATTTTACGCGCGCTTAAATCATTGTACGCACGCTTAAATCATTTTACGCACGCTGAAATCATTTCACGCTCGCTCAAATCATTTTACTCACGCTGAAATCATTTGACGCACGCTCGATTCATTTTAAGCACGCTAAACAAATACGTCTCATAATATGATATTTTATGTACGCAAATGAGTACATAAAATCGAATTTTACGCACACCGTTAGAAAAAAAAATTGTATGCAAAATTTGAAGCAAACCCATCGAGTAGTTTTCGAGATCTGACTGACGTACTGAATTCATACACACATACACACACCTCGCTTCGCTCGGGCGATAACTTCACGTCGTGCTATAATGGGCCACTCAAGTCATGCGTATCGTAATATACTATTAATTCATAAAAATTTTATGACTAACAATCAATTTAATTAATTAAAATCGTAACTATTTTAATTTGAAAAAATATCCTTTTCAATTTAACTTAATATGTATTTCGATATAAATTAGTCTTTCAATAAAATTAATTAATTTGTTTCGATTAAATGATTTAATCATCTCAATAAATGTATCTTTAAAATAAAATATTTGTTATTTGAATTAAATATGGGGTAAATAAAATTTTTTTTCTGATTAGATAATCCTTTGATTTTACAATAAATTTGTTTGGATCAAGTTAATACTTATTAAATCCAAACGAATGAAAAATAAATGAAAATATTCATTCAAATTGAAAAATTTTTTTTTAGTTTAATTAAATATTAAATGTATACTAGAGGCTACATTTATAAAGAATTAACATTATAATATTCATTATTTACAATTATTTAATCTTAATTAATATTGATTTACAAGAAGCAGATTGCTGGAGAAATTCAAATAATAGACAAGAAAGTCCAGCTTGGCTCCTGAGCAAAACGAGGGCAACAATAAAGACGAGGTCAAAAACACCATTACTGGCGTGATATACATACTACTTTTTCATACACAAAGGGTATCCAATTCAGCCTCACTAAATATTGATTCATCAATAAATCATAAAAGTAACGACATCAATATACAATGATAAATTAAAAATGTGAAAATAAGGCTGTTGGATTCCTGGACAAGAGACAGTTCGGGACGGAGACAGGATGGAGTTTAGGGACGAAGCCCTTGCGTAAAAAAAAAAAGTTTTAAATTCTTTTAATTATAAAAAAAAACTCAAATTAAAGAAATTGCCCATCAACCTATCATACTCAACATGACGATCCGTCTATCCATCAACCCCTTAACCCATTGATCCATCTTCCCATCAATTTATTCAACCTATCGACTTATTGATCCATCAATCTATCAACCTATTGGCAAATTTATCTAACTACCCATTGACCCATCAGTTCATCAACCCATCGACATATTTATCGATCCGCTTATCGGACTATCAACTTATTGACTCATTAATCCATCGATATATTTATCTATCCGCACATCAACTTATAAACCCATCGATTTATCAACCCATTGACTTATGAACTTATTGGTCAATTGTACTATCTACCAATTGATCTTTTTACTCATCGATTCATCTAACGAATAATACCCATATACATATACCCATCAATCCATCAATCTACCAACCCGACCATCCAGCGATCCATCACTCCATAAACTCATCGACCAATTCATTTATCTGTCCATAAATCAATTGACAAATTCATCTAACCGCCCATCGACCCATCGTCATATTTATCTATTCACCCATCGAACTATTGAACCGTCAATTCATCGATCCATTAATTCATTCATTAATTCATTGACTTATGTGCATTACTCTATTTATATATAGACTCATTCACTCAGTATAGCTTTAAGACATAAGTTAATTTTTTATAACACTCGGGGCGTAAAATAGTATATGCACCGCGTGCGCAATGTACTTTCGCACTCGCTGCGAAAGTACATTTTACGTACTTGGTGCATAAGGTACTTTTATCGAAACTTGGGAAAAAATCAATCACGCTCGTAAAAAAAAATACTTTTTCAAATACTAACTATTTTATTAAATATATAAAAATGAATTTTTATATATTTGTGTATTTTATAATTCAAAAATAGCCCTAATAGAAATTTTGCTAACTAAAATGGTCGATTCATCAATTATTTTTTTATTTAGTTTGATATTTACAATGAAGAAAATTAATTATTACTATTATTTTAATTATTTTAGAATATTACATAAAATATGTATATGAAATGTAACCAGTAACATACAAAATATTTATGTATCAGTTTATAATTTAAATTTTCTTCTTTATTCACTATATTCTAAACGAATTATCAGCTGGATTTATTTTGTTAAAAATTAATGTAATAATCACTTACTTTGAGTAAAATTTTTTTATAATAACATTCAATTTTTAAATAATTGAAATGTTACTTAAAATAATTTTTTTACCTTATTTCACAATTTAATAATTATTAATTATTAATTAATTATTGATTGATTATTATCAACGAAGATAGACGCTTATAGAAGCGTACTTCTGGGTTAAATTTTTCGTCCGATACGCTGGGTAACACTTTAACATTGTTTGTATATCTATACATATAAAAAATTTGATATATATAGATATAAAAATACATGGGATCTAGTGGCGCCCTCAGTAGCTGGGTAACTCATTTTTGGCAGAAATTTCCCATTTAAGAGTACGCTTCTATAAGCGTCTATCTTCGTTGTTATTATGAACCTATTGAATCATCGACCGATCAAGCTATCGATAGATTCATATATCCGCCCATCAACCGATTGATTTATCAACCCATTGACCGATTAATTCATAAATATAAAGTCCCAAAATAACATAGATTCATATTTAACTCAACTATTTATCAACTTATTGACCTATCATTTCATTAATCCAACAATCCATCAACGAACCAATCAACTTTTTCCTCTTTAAAAAGGGGCCGAACTATCTGTCTTTGTCTAATAGCGTTTTTCATTATTTATATAAACACTATCCTTTATAACAAGAAAAAAATAGCAGCCCCCGCTAGATATTAGTATAATAAGTAAATTTTGTAATAACAAACAAATTTTTTTACTGCGTAGTTTTTGAATAATTAGAGACCTACCAAAAAAAGATAGGTTATATTCTAGATAGCTAGTAGGTCTCTAATTAGTCAAAAACTATGCGGTGAAAAATTTGATTGTTATTACAAAATTTACTAATTATACTAATATCTAGCGGGGGCTGCTATTTTTTTCTTGTTATAAAGGATAGTGTTTATATAAATAATGAAAAACGCTATTAGACAGAGACAGATAGTTCGGCCCCTTCTTAAACGTATTAATCTATCGATCCATCGACCCATACATCCGTTGACTCTTTGAATATCTCACTCAGCTGAGTCCTTCATTAAAAAACTTATTTATTTTCTTTATTAATTTTGTAATTTTGTAAATAATTGTAATTAATTGCATTTTTATTATATATTTAACATTTTAAAACATCGATTCTTTAAATAAATACTCTATCTAAAATTTTCGTACTCCTTAATCTTTTGAATATTCAATAACTTTTTTGATTACTCATCGTATTCTTTGCATGCCCTTTAATTATTTTAAATATTCATCTAACTCTTTGCATACTCTCTGATTTTTTCAAATATTCATCTTACTCTTTGCATACTCTTTGATTTTTTCGAATACTCCTCTTACTCTTCGCATACTCTGATCAATTTTTAAACTCCAATACTCTTATGAAACTCTTGCATACTCACAATACTCTTACAAAACTCTTACCACTCTTTGCAAGAGTGTTTTAGTGAGATGCCCCTCGCGATAGATTTTATTTTATTTCTAATTCAAAGAAGGGAATTTAATAATGGCACAAGGATATTTTTATATTATTTTCCTTTCTTTGTCCCTTATATCAGAATATTTCAGATTTGTATGCCTATATAGTTCTATATATATTTTGAATTATATTAACCCTTTCAGTCACAGGAGCCACTATAGTTGCACCCTTTCTAATTTTCTTTTTTTCATTGTTTAATTCGCACTTTAAGTTTAATCTTTATTCTTTTTGCATTTTTATATAAGTGAGTGTTCATTTTATAAGTATCATATGATATATTTTGAATATATGATTGTAAATAAATCTAAAAAATTAATGTATGATAGAAAAAACGTGTTTTTGCGAAAATAATTCGTGACTGAAAGGGTTAAGAGGAGGTTGGAACTATTTGCGCTTGGTGGCGCTGCAGAAGAGAGAAGTACATACAATATTTTTTATACATAGATTTGCAATTTACTAAGACAATAATATACATCTAATGTCGTCAATAACTCTTGCCATATATATGTAGAATAACTATCGATGCTAATCTTGTTTGAAGAGTCTAAAATATTTTTGTGAAGCAAAAAATGATGCTCGTGATAGAGCCGATGTAAACATGTGTATTTTTCTTTAGTGCGACAGAGAAAGTGATTCTAAAGAATGATGAATACATATGCTCATGCCGGCTCTCTCGCACTGAATTTTTCGCTTTACAACAATATTTTAGACTTTTCAAACAAGATTAGAATCAATTATTATTCTACGTATATATGGCTAGAGTTATTGATAACATTAGAGATGCATTATTGCCTCAGTAAACTATAAATCAATATTTACTCAGCAAAAAAAAACACTCCACTTTTTTTGGTCTAAAAAATGACGATTTTGAAATGGTCATATCTTCGCCAAACATAGGCTAATCAAAGTGATCCAAAATGGAAAATGAAGAGTTTGGCTTCCTATTCAAATCCCGTTGTAAATTTGTGGTCATGTCTTTCTGCGCACGCGTTATGTCAATAAAAGTGGGGAGTTATTTTTCAATCTAAAAACTGCCACCTCTGAGCGATGCTACCAACTTTGGATAGATCAAATGAATAATTCTGATTACGAGATCTGAAAATTTAGGTTTTTTAAGCAATTTATTTTCTTGGAACAGATCGTTTCGAGCATCAGGTACAGAACTACGAGCATATAAAAACGGCGCGATTTTTTAAATTTTTTAGCGAGATTCCTAGAGTTATAGTTTAATAAAAAACAATATAAGGTTAAATAAAAAATCAACCTTCAGGAAATTAAAATAATTTAATACTTACATTTTCAGAGTCGCTTAACCTTAATCCAGGATTCGTTTGACCTCATCACATCTGACTCTTGGGCTTTGAAGGTCAAATGCAGATATGACTTTCGAAAAATTGGAAAAAATTAATTATTACGTTTTTTGAGTTGCTATGAAGTTTTTGGATGTTTGCAAAAAGGGTTTTTCAGATTTCATTTCTGAATGTGATTTACATGTTGCTTGGCACAAACATTATATCCATAATTTTTGAAAAGTAGCAATGTGTCCCACAGCCATGTTCACATGGTTTTGATTTTGCTTTCTGCAATCCATTAACGAGTTTGCCGACGAAATTGGCGTTACGCAATGTGCACCATGGGAAGGTTATTCGATCGGGCATGCACATCATCTTGGCCCTGAAAAAGGCCGTTTATGTATGTGTTTGATTATTTATTTTAATTTTTTCAAGGTTGATTTTTTATTTGACCTTATATTGGTTTCTTTTCAAATCATAGTCTAGAAATCTCGCCAAAAAATTAAAAAAAAAAAACGCGCCGTTTTTATTTGCTTGTAGTTTTGCACCTAATGCTTGAAAGGATATGCTCCAGAAAGGAAATTGCTTGAATAAACCTAAATTTTCAGATCCCGTAATCAGAATTATTCGTTTGATCTATCCAAAGTTGGTAGCATCACGCAAAAATGGCTCTTTTTGGATTGAAAAATAACCCTTTACTTTTCTTGACTTAGCGCATGCCCAAAGAGATATAACCAAATATTTCCAACAGGGTTTAGAAGAGGAAGCCAAACTCTTTATTTTCCATTTTAGATCTCTTTAATTAGCCCATTTTTGGTGGAGATATAACCATTTAAAAATTTAAGACATTTAAGATTTTTTTTTTTGGTGTATATGAAAAAATTTTATATTCTTTTCTCACCTGACCGCACCGCCTCCTGCGGCAAATAGTCCTGACCTCCTCTTAATATTATTTACCAGCCCTAGTATAAAAAAATAAATAAAACATTTTGAATTATTCTAAAAGTTATTGTAAGAATCTGAAAAACACGAAACAAACTGAAACATTTTGAAGACTTTGGTAAGAATTTGGACAGAACACTCAGAGTATTTCAGTTGGTTTCATTTTCTCTCATTTCTTTTCGTTTTTATTCATTCCATTTCTTTTTCTTTTATTTTCTTTCAATATTTTTTTATTGTATTTCGGTACTAGCGGAAAAAATATTATTTTTTGTTTTTTGATTGTATTTCAGCACTTGCGGAAACAATAAATAAAACATTTAAAATCATTTTTAAAGTTATTGTAAAAATCCCGAAAAAATGAAAGAAACTGAAACAAACTGAAACAAACTAAAACATTTTAAAAATTTTTGTAAAAATTGAGTTAAAAAGCTCAGAGTATTTTAGTTTTTTAATTTTCCCCCATTTTATTTCATTTTCTTTAATTTTCTTTTGTTGGATTTCAGCACTAGCTGAAATAATAAATAAAGCATTTCAAATTTTAAAATGCTTCAGTTTCTTTCGTTTTTTTCGGATTCTTACAATAACTCTTAGAATAAATTTAAATGTTTTATTTATTTTTTCCGCTAGGGAGGGACAAATGGATTATTTGTTATTGAATCAAGTTATAATAAACATAGTGAAATTAAGCGACGTGAAATAATTCTTTTTTTTAAGAGTAGTGCGTAAAAGGGATATTCTAAAAGTTAGTAGTGTTATTGGGTGTGAATTAATTTTATTTTATTATTCGGTATTTACGTGAATTTTTACTTTGATTTCGAACAAAATGGCAGATGATTTTGAATTCATGGACGTGTTAATGGGCTCGCGAGAAAGAAGAGCGTTGAAACGTGAAATATCCAAACCTAATGCGGTCAAGGCTATTGCAGAGTTAGAATCACGTAGTTGTAGCATTAGTGGTGACAACGCTGTCAGATGCGATAGATTACTACGCGCCGTACTCAGAGAGAATGAGCCTGATAATGATTAAATTCAGTGGTATGATTTCGATTATGTAGACTCTCAAGGAGAAAGCGAAAGTGTAGTAGAGCATATACACTAAAAAACTTTCTGCTTGTTAGTTGCCCTTCTCCCTGACTACGCTAGCGCTACGCGTTCAGCGCAAACGGTGTACCGAAAACTACAAAGAAAGTACTGAAAATTAACTGTGCCTGCTCCGATCATTTGTGTGTAACGTTGTTTTGACGAATCGGCGCTTTACATATGCTCGATCAGCGTAAGAGAAATCTGAGTGATTGCTACTCCGATTGCGCGTATACCTCAAAACGTAACGAATCAGAGTAGCATATAACCTTGAAGGTTACAGGCTGCGCCGATAGTCTTTCAGTGTAGTTGCGCCCGTGACACAACCAGCACCTACAGTAATGCCTTTGAGACCAGAAAGGCCGCGTCGGGTGAATAATAAGGAAGTCGCGCGTGTAGTCCCAATTGCTTTGCAATCGCTTAGTCCTAGTGAAGAGGAAAGAAATCAGCTTATAGTAGTGACAGCTGACATTCATTTGCTTACTTTAAGTGTAAATGTTATTGCGCCTACAACTACTACTGCAACGATGACTAACGGGAGAGTCAGTAGCGCAATACCCGTGTCTGTGTCAACGTCGGCATTAGGTAACTTAGTTTTCACCGCAACCAGTGCTGCTAGAATGACTACAGGAGTAACGACTTCAGGCAGACGTATGACGCCGGAATCATACAAATATTGTTAGGCGCAGATGTACCATATCAGACGTATACCTCTGCCGTTGAGTACACAGCCCAAACTATTGGTCGCACTAGAGCCTTTAAGCTTCGGTAGTAATAATAGATTTAACGAACAAGAAATTTGGTACACACCGGCGCAAAACGTAGACGAAATTTAACAAATTTCTTCGGAACATTCAGGACATTTTTCAAGATTGCCAGAGACTATAAATGCGTTTATATATAAATGGAGAGCAAGATGACCGAGGAAGTGTATCTTCGTTTGTAATTTCTAACAGAGTCGATCTAAGAGAGAAAAAAGGGAGAATCGCCAAAAAACGTTGATAAAGAAATGCGTGAAGCCGAACTCAGAGAAAGGTTAGTGTCTTATCATACGCTCCTTAATGCGAAACATACCATATTTAGAGAAAAGCCCGAGAATATAAGATTTGTAAAAGAGAACGACCAAGTATATAATCGAGGGAGAGTAAATATACCAACAGATGTTATTGGTGTTTTCAGCAGAAATAATTTATATTAATCGCGTGTGTTAAGGGAAAACGAGAGTAGCATAAATACTCATAATAGCGAAACTGAGTATTCACCTGTTAGAATACCAGGTAGTAATGCCTATCAAGAAAATATTAAATCAGATGGCACCAGAGTAGCATCGCAAGATAAAAAGGATGGTAAAATTTCTAAAGCTATGAAGTATTTGAAATACTGCGGATTAGCATTCACATGCGAAGGTGAAAATGAGGGCCCAAAAGAGTTTATTGACGAATTAAATGACTGCCGCGATAGTGACTTATTAAAAGGACTTCCAAGCTTTTTCTCGCAGAGCGCCGATCGTTGGTTAAGAGCTACTAAAAGCAAACTAATGAAGAGAGTTTAAATTAGCTTCTAGAAGAAGATTCATCAAAGAATATTGCAAGGAAGATCTTTTAAACGAAAGGCGACAGAGAACACAAGAAAAAGGCAAAAAGGGTTCATTTATCGAATATGCGTTACCTTGTATTAATTGAAGACACTGCCGACGGAAGCCGAACAATTAGAGATAATTTATAGAAATCTTATGCCAGAATATAGGAAAGCGATGTTTGAGAAACTGATTGAGAGTCTTGATGACCTGGAGATATACGGACGTCGATGGGAAGATCAAAAGGACTGAAATAGTCGATATTTGCCTCACCCTCCCGTCGACAAATTGTGTGTCAAGGGAGCAGCTTTCGTTGGATCTATTAGCAAGCACAAGCTTGCATCTGTAAAAGAACATGAAGTCGCAGCAGTGGCGTCAATTAATGAGGCCAAGAAGAATGCTAAGAAGAATAATGAACAATTGAAAAAAGAGAAAATAAGACGAGCTAAGAGAGCTTATATGATGAAGAAGATTCAGCAATGAAGATTAAAAAAGAGAAAAAGAAGTCAAGGTCTATGAAAGTTACTGCTACCCTAGACACACCAGCAACAAACACAAGGCTAAATGATTTTAAAAATAGTCAAAACTATCGACAAAGCTATGGAAATCAGAATAACTGGCGTGCAGCCGAAAATGATTGGTAAGGTAGAAATTCCCAGTGGTCTATCAACAACGAAATATAAATTACAATCACTATGAGAGTTTGTGTCCTGCGTACGAGAGAGGATATAAACCAATGAGAAAAGCAACTACGGCGAGAAGCAATAAGAAGGGTGAATTCTTAGACGTTTGGAAAATTTGCCTAGAAGTAGGTCGTAGAGCCCTAGAATGTCCTAATATTATTTGTTACAATTGTAACATAAAAGGTCATTCTCGTTGAGAATGTCCTAATAGAGCCCCAAAGCCGACAATAGCTTGTTAAAATTGCGACAAGCCAGGTTATACTTTTAAAATGTGTCCTAACTGCGCCACTTTTAGATCTAATCTGGAAAATACGCATAGAGGGGAGCAGAATTAAATCCTTTTGTTCCCCGTGATACAAATTTAAAAGAGAGTAGCGCTATTATTATAAAAAGTAAGAAAATAAGAAATAGTAGACGTGCCATTAATAGAGAAAATGTGAAAACTAATGAGATTAGTGTTAGAGAAAATTGTGAGAGCAGTAAAATTGAAAAGAATTGTGAAAATAAAATTTCTAAAGAAAGTAATATCAATAAATGTGAAGAGAAAACAGAGTGTGAAAACAAGAATAATTCTATAAAGGGTAAAAATAAAAATTATAAAAAGAGAAAATAACAATATTATTATAATTTTCATAATACATTGTGAAAATTATAATAGTAAGGATAAAATTTATAATAGTGGTGCCGCAGTAAAAGAATTGAGAGAAAAATTAGTTGAAAGTAATGCAAGTGATCAAAACGAAGAACATCTACATTGAAACTCTAACAGCACAAAACGTTTCAAAAACGTTTTAAAAACCTTTTCTGGTAAACTTATATACGTTTGTAAATTTCGACAAAAATACGTATTTAAAACGTTTTTAAAACGTAAAATATTTCCGCATATTTTAGATTCTCAAGAGTAATATAACGTTTATGGAACAATTAAGAAACGTTTAGAAAACGTTTCCTCGGTGAAAACTTACGTTGGCTTATATGTCCAAACGTTTCAAAAACGTTTTTGAAACGTTTTTGTGTTGTTAGGGAAGTTGCCTAAAGTAACAGCAGATGACAGTGGAGATAACTCTATGCCAGTGAAGCAGAATTTCCCAAAGGAAGGTGTAGAGCTTTTAAAGCTCAAACGTGATCAAAGAAAAAGACAAAATCAGCTGATCATCAAAAGAGTAGAAGGATATCAAACATTTGAAAATATTAATAAGGCCTCAAAAGTTTCAGCTGGTAGTGAAGAAGATTGTATTAGCTGGGCCGAGCCGAAGCCTCAGAGAGTAAGAGAAAGAAGTAGAAGCAAGGGGAGGAGACTAAAGAAAAAAAGTGAAAATTATGAAGAAAACCAAGAACTAGCTGATGTCAGCACAGAAAACCGAAACTTTTTCACAGTTCGAAGAAGAGCAGTAGATAGGCTATAGGCATACTGGCACACCCGGATTCTCGCACACCCCCTCTCCTTTTCCAAGTGTGTTAGAATCCGTGTCATTTAAAATACATGTGAATTCCTCCCCCCTGTTTAAAAATGAAAAAGGATAAAACACTTGTCTCCCTCCACTAAGTGTGTTACAATCCGGTCCATTTAAAATACCTATGAGTCTCCCCTTCCTTAAAAAATGTATTGGATACTTATTTTGGGATAGAGAGAAAGGGCTGTCCCTTCTTATTTTTAAAGAAAGGATAGAGCGCCGCCCACAATATGTTCTATTTTGGAGAGCGCAGGAAAATTTTTCCACGCTTAGAAGAGAGGGATAGGGCAGACTTTTTTCACTGTGCTGCCCACTGTGCGTTTTCTTTAACGTTGCATGAAAATTTACCTGCTTTTAGAAGAGAAGGAAAGAGATGTCCTTTATCTCAATGCAGTACACTACGTGTGTGTTCTCTTTTGAGTCGCAGGTGCATGAAAATAATGGATCATGTAACCTGTATAATAAATGAGCAAACTATAAATTTGCCTTCTATTATATATATATAAATATATTTATTTTTTTTAAGTCACTTTGTCATGCCCCGTCTTTTCTTTTTTTTTAAAGAAAATCTTTTTTTTTTTGAGAAGAAGATTTATTGAAAGGGTCAGCTGCCTGTTCTCTTGTTTTTTTGAGATAAACAGATATTTATTAAGAGGGTCAGTCGTATTCTTTTTTCATGTTTTAAAAAAAGGAACAAATGCTCGAAAAATATATACGAGACCCCACCTTTGTAAAAAAGAAAATCTTTTTCTATTGAAAAATAATTTTTTGTCTGAGGTGTGTGTCAGTTTCCTTAAGGAAAAACAGCTTTTTGCAGGTGGTCGGAAATTTGAAGAACGAAATTTTTTTTTTGAGAGAAAAGTTATTTATTGAAAGAGTCTTTTCTTTAAAAACTATTTTTTCATAACAAGTGTGTGTGTGTGTGAGAAAAAAGTTATCTTGCAGGTGCATTTATTATAAGATTTACGAGAACCTTTTTTGTAAAAAGGAGAATTCCTTTTCTTTAACCTTCAGACCGCCGGGATTTGGAAAAATGAAAAGTCGATTTTCCCTATAGAAAAGTGCTTTAGGCCTACTAGGTTAAAAAATTATTTTTTCTCATATCAAGTGTGTGTGTGTGGGAAAAAAGTTATCTTGCAGGTGCATTTATTATAAGATTTACGAGAACCTTTTTTGTAAAAAGGAGAATTCCTTTTCTTTAACCTTCAGACCGCCGGGATTTGGAAAAATGAAAAGTCGATTTTCCCTATAGAAAAGTGTTTTAGGCCTACTAGGTTAAAAATTATTTTTTCTCATATCAAGTGTGTGTGTGGGGAAAAAGTTATCTTGCAGGTGCATTTATTTTTTCTTTGAATTTACTAAGAAAAAAATTAAGAAAGCTTTATCTATCTCAGGTTTTTAAAAGTATTCTTAAGAAAAAAGATATTTATTGAAGGGATCAATTATTTTCAAAGAAGGATTGCTTATTTCAGAAAATATATACATGACTTCGCTCTTAAAAATGCTCCCTCTTTTTTTAAATTTGTTAGTCACAGGTATATGTATGTTTTTGAGAAAAAACGATATTTATTGCAAGGGTCAGTTCCACGACGATAAAAATTAAAATCTTAGGCGTGTACAAAACTAATGAAGGATGGACTAAATTTTCTCTAAGGGAGGTGACAAATTTTTTAAAAGGAAATTTTCACCAATCGTAGGATTTTCATGAAAAACATTGTAAAATAAGTATCCTAATTTTCTGTATAAATACCTCGTTCTAAGCTACATTTCGTCAGTTCGAGGATCATCTTCAACTTTTCCTAACTACAGAAAAAGATTTCGAAGATCAACTTAAAAGAAAATAGAAAAATGGCTCAAGACAAAATTGGAAATATTAAAGCAGTTCAAGATCGCATTAGATGGTTAATAGCAAATGGACCAACATTGCTTATGATGTTGGAACATGTGTCATGGGCGATGCATGCAGTGGATTCCCGTAAGTATGAAATAAAATATAAAAATATTAAAATGATTTTTTTTACATTAATTTTTTTTTTTTCAGTGCCATCACTGCCTCCGATGGCTGCTATGCAGCAGCTATATAATCATCATACACCAGGAACTTCATCAGAGAGTTCCGCTGAAAATAATCAGCAGTCGACACAGCAGTCGACATTACAAATAAATCGGCGGTCGAGGAATCGCAGCTCAAGCTCGAGTTCATCCTCAAGCTCTAGCTCGAGTTCATCCTCGAGCTCTAGCTCGAGTTCATCCTCATCAAGCAGAGGAGCAAAACAGAGCAACAAGGGACAAAAAAGATCAATTAATGATCTTGGACCGATCCCCATGAAGAAAAAGACGCTAAGTAAGTTTATTTTTTTAATGATTTTTTTTTTTAATTTTACATATAATTTTATTTCTAATATTATTTTCTTATTTTTGTTTACAGATGATTCTGAAAACAGACATCGTCATGAAGAGAAATCGGTTCCCTCTACCTCTTCAGGATATAGAGCAACGGAACCAATACCATCAACCTCCTCGGCGGGCCAAGAATTTAAGCAACAAACACCGTCTACTTCAAAAGGTAATTTATTCAAAATAAATAAATAAATTAATAAAATAATCATATTATTTAATTTTTCAATTTTACTTTATAGGAAGCAAAAAAGTTCAGCAAGAAAAAAACCAACTTCAGCACGGGAGTGGATGAAAAAAGTTGGCCGACAGCTTGCTGAAAAAAATAAGAGTTCGGCTACTACCAGCGCGTCATCATCAGCAGACCGACATTCGGCTACAGCGTGCACGCCATCAGCAGCAGGCCGACATTCGACTACAGCGTGCACACCATCAGCAGCAGATCGACATTCGGCTACAGCGTGCATGCCATCAGCAGCAGGCCGACATTCGGCTACAGCGAGCACACCATCAACAGCAGACCGACATTCAGCTACAGCGTGCACACCATCAGCAGCAGTCCGACCTCGTATGCGCGAGGATATAATTATACGCGAGGATATAACTATAATAGAATAGTTATATTTAAAACTTTATATTTTAGTATTTTGTTGTAATACATATATTTATATATTTTTAATGAATATCTATTAGGATTTAAAAAAAAATAAAATAAATAGAAATAATTTGATTCTTCTTTTTTTCTTTATACTCATATTCCTCCTTTCCAATTCCTTTACAATAAGTAACTTACAACTCTTAATTTTATAGATAATTAAATACAATAATATCATTAATATGAAAACTAAACAGTCAAGTTAATAAAATAAAATAAAGTGTAAATAATACATACAAATTTAGTTAGTACATTAAAATTATGTAACGAAAAATTTATTATTATTGATTTGAATATTTATATCTTTAAGATTACTAACATTAGTTTACAAAGATCATGTAAATTATCTTGTTCGTATTTAATATTAATTAATTTTTTTTTTTTTTTTTTTTTTTTTTTTTTTTAATGAGGATCATAAGAAGGGTTGAGAAAAACCAGAATTCTGTTTTTTATTTAATTTAATTTATTTCCAATATAACTTTATACATTCATCATTATTAGAAATTTTATCGACTTCATCTTTGGAAAATTTCGCATCTAGGTAATCATGTAACCATGTGCGCATCGAAATAGCATTAATAACAGCGCACATAGGTTTTCGCCTTAAACAGAGGTCGTGGTTGAAACATGTATATCGTGTACAATTCATTATTCTTTCTAATGATGGGCATCCGAAGTCTTCAATGTTGCTGATTGTCCTGAAAATAAAGAGGAGAAGGTAATGTAACTTAAAGTATATACAACACGAAAAATAAAGTATTAATATGGTTAAATACAGTATGTTGAAGTATTAAAATAATTAAAAAAGTATAAAAAAGTATCAAACAAGTATGGAAAAGTATAAAAAAGTATGAAACAAGTATGAAAAAGTATTAAAACAGCAAGAAAAGTATGAAAGTTGAAACATAAATGTATTACTTACACATTTGGTAAAAGATCAGCTAACCATTGCGCTTTCTGCTCACCCTTGACAAATACTTTCTTGACTCCTTGCGAACAAATTTCAAAAATTTTTTGAAGACGATGGTAAGGTATATCTCCAGAGTTCCATTGTATTCCATGGTGATACTTTTCCAGCCATTGCGATGTACTTTTTTCTTCTTGACTCAATTCTCTCCATGTCATCGGAGGTTTAAAGAGATACGCAGTTGGAAAAGCAGTTTTTCTAAAATTCAGAAAACTGACTTCTTTAAAAATAAAAGAATCCCCAGACATGCCTTGAAATCCTTGTATGTCACAAATATAAACGTTCTCTTCAGAAAATTCTAATATTGCATTTTTAATCATTGCACCATAGTCACGGGTTCTAGCCATCGTACAACTCTGAATTTCTTTCAGCGAGAAGTGATTTGAGAGACTGAATAGGAAAATTCTTACAGTTTTTGGATAGTTTCAAAGAACAATTTATCCCTTCCTAAAAACTTTTCCCTTCTTTATTTTCCAAATTTTTCTTTTTTACCATTGGTCAAATCTCGAAATTTGTATCCCTTCTTAAATTTTCTTTTTTACTATTGGTAGAATCTTGAAATTTGTATCCCTTCTTAAATTTTCTTTTTTACTATTGGTCGAATATCGAGATTTGTATTCCTTCTTAAATTTTCTTCTTTACTATTGGACGAATTTTCAAATTTTCACTAACTTTTCCTTTTACTATTGGATGAAATTTAAAATTTGTATCCCTTCTTACATTGTTTTTACCTATAAAAAGCGAAGATATTTCTTGGATGACTACACTTCGTATATAACAATCAGTGAGATTTATTCTTGAATATTGTGTGAGTTGAAACTGTTGCTCTAGTCATCTTTTAGTTAAAAAAGTAAAAATGACTTCAATCGATTTTTTTGAACGTCTTGTCCAATTACTTCGTGATACTTTACGAAGTATAAACGAATTGAGCAATGAAGATATTCATTATTGGTTAGATATGTGTAATTCTGCTGTCATTAAATTAAATGAAAAAATCGTTCGACCTAACCTCACAAGAGGGGAGAAACAGAAATGTCAAACTTGTATGACACATCTTTCGTGCATACAAGTTCAGTTGGAACAAAATCTTCATCAAGGAGGCAATCTACAATCTGAAGAAACAGAAGCTAGAGTCGAGTGGCGAGACGTAGAGTCAGCTTTCCAAAATCGAATCAGAACTGGTGTAGTGGTAAATATTAAACATGTGGACATTCTGAGTTTTTTAAGTGATGCACAAAAACTTTTTAAAGTTAAGGTTCAGGCTTGCTTAGAAGAATATAATGCGTTAAAAATAAATTCTGATTTCATCTCTGAATTTTCTGTGCAGAAAAATACTGAGGAATTAAATGATACTAAATATTTTACAAGTGAAAGTAATACAGTATACATGTCAACTGATTTAGAGGAATGGTTCAAAGATAATATCAAAGAGCCTGTTCTTACTCAAATAGAGGAATTTCAAGAAAAGGATTCAGGGTGGACTTTGAAGAGTATAATAAGTTTGTGTATAAATATGAAAAAATATTCTCCTTTGAAGGGTAGTTCTTATATACCTCTTCCGAAGTTTATAGAAAATAAGAAAGCGTGTGTTAATGTTCGCAATAATGACAATCAGTGTTTCAAATATGCTGTACTTTCCGCATTATATCCTAGTAACCGTAATCCTCAAAGAGTGGATCATTATCTACCGCATAATAATAAGCTGAGGTTTGATAAAATTGAATTTCCTGTAAAAATTAAAGATATTCCGAAATTCGAAAAATTAAATAATAATATTTCAATAAACTTATACATGTTGAAAAAGTATGGTCCGAAGTTTGAAGTATCGCCGTGTCATATTACATCAGAAAAAAGGTACAACATGTCAATTTGCTCATTATTCAAGATTTCTACATAGATGAGTATGAAGAAAATAATGATGCTGATGATGGAGACATGCCTCAATATCATTATGTTTGGATTAAAAACTTGTCTCGACTTCTGGCTTCTCAAGTGTCTAAAAGCCATATAAAATCTTACCATTGTGAGAGGTGTTTACAAATTTTTTATAGTGAAGAAAGATTTGTAATTCATGAAAATAATTGTAAAAATTTAAATAAATGTAGAATCAATTTGCCCGACTCAAAAAATAATATTCTCAAATTCGAAGATTACAGCAAGAGTGAAAAAGTTCCTTTTGTTATTTATGCAGATTTTGAATGTTTATTGAAACCTACAGACAGTGAGAAGGCTTTTCAACTTCATGAAGCATACAGTATTGGATACTACATGAAATGCAGTTTTGATGATAAATTATCTTATTATAAATCATACAGAAGGATTAACGAATGTGAAGAGACACCTGCAGAATGGTTTGTAAGAGAATTGAAATCAATCAGTGAGAAAATTGATGAACTCTACAAAAATCCGAAACCAATGAAACTTACAGATTTAGAAGAATTGTCTTTCCAGAGGTCAACTAATTGTCATATATGTAGGAAACCAATCCGTGCCGAAGAACTTGCAGTACGAGCCCATTGTCATCTCACAGGACGGTAAGTTGTTCAATTGGTTATAATTAAATAAAGAAAATTAATCTGGTTATTTTACGTTTATTACATTTTAGTTTCAGAGGTGCAGCTCATAATTCATGTAATTTGAATTATAAGATTTCAAGATTCATTCCTGTTATTTTTCATAATCTCAATTATGACACTCATTTTATTCTGAAAGAAATCGGGACTTCTACATTGATGAAGGGACGAATGACTCTAATACCTCATAATAAAGAGAAATACATTTCTTTCACAAAATATATGGATAATAGTGACATCAATTTTAGATTTATAGATTCTTGGCGTTTTCTACCATCATCATTGGAGAAGCTTCCATCGTACCTCGAAAACGTGCCAATAGCAGTGAGAGAATTTCAAACAGATGGATTTATAGATGATAAGATAAATCTTCTTAGACGGAAAGGTGTATTCCCGTACGATTTTGTGGATGGATTCGATAAATTGATGTCTACAAAGCTGCCAGAAAAAAAGGACTTCTACAATAAACTAACGGATTCTCATATAGCTGAAGAAGATTATAAGCACGCTGTTCAAGTTTGGAATGATTTCAATATAAAAACTTTAGGAGAGTACTCGGATTTATACTTAAAAACCGATGTTTTGCTATTGGCTGACGTCTTCGAAAGTTTCCGAGAAACCTCTCTTAAAGCCTACGATTTATGTCCTGCTCATTTCTACACAACTCCAGGCTTAACGTTTTCAGCAGCTCTTAAAATGACGAAGGTAGAATTGGAACTTTTGACAGACATTGACATGCTAATGTTTATCGAAGCAGGTATCCATGGAGGAATAAGCCAGTGCTGTAACCGGTATGCAAAGGCAAACAATCCATACATGGGTCCTTCATATGACGAAAATCAGAAAAAGAAGACCCTTCTATATTTTGATATTAATAATCTTTATGGTTGGGCGATGATACAACATTTACCGATAGGAAAATTTAAATGGATTGATTATGAAACAATTCCAGATTTCTTCAATACATCGCCAGATTCGGATATAGGATATATTGCTGAAGTGGATTTAGAATATCCTGTGGAAATCCATGATGAACATCGGGATTTACCTTTTTGCGCAGAACATCGTCCACCACCAGGCTCGAAGCAAAAAAAACTGCTTACTACTTTGGACAACAAGGAAAGGTATGTCATACATTATCGGACGCTTAAACAAGCGTTAGATAATGGACTTGGATTAAAAAAAGTACATAGAATTTTAAGTTTTGAACAAAAGGCTTGGCTCAAACCTTATGTTGAATTAAATACTGAGAAGAGGAAGCAAGCGAAGAATGAGTTTGAAAAACTCTTCTATAAATTGCTTATTAACTCTGTATATGGAAAGTGCATCGAACGAGAGCGGTCACGTGTTGATGTGCGATTAATAAATAAATTCACAGGTAGATATGGAGCAGAAGCACGCATAGCTCAACCAAATTTTCACAGTTGTGCAATTTTCGATGAAAATTTGGTAGCTATTCAGCTGAAGAGAACGAGTATCACAATAAAAAAAACCTATATACGTTGGTTTTTCCATCCTTGATTTATCAAAAACACTGCTATATGAGTTTCATTACTCATATATGAAACAGCGACTAGGACAAAAATGTAAACTTCTATATACAGATACGGATAGTTTAATATATGAAGTTGAAGACATTGATATGTATCAAACAATGAAGAAAGACATTCACAGATTTGATACTTCTGATTATGCTGAAAATAATCAGTTTAATATTCCACGTGTCAATAAGAAAGTTCCTGGATTAATGAAAGATGAATGCTGTGGCAAGATTATGTCTGAATTCATAGGTTTGCGGAGTAAAATGTACAGTATTTTGGTTGATGGAGGAGACACAGTGAAAAAAGCTAAAGGTATCAAATCTAACGTCGTGAAGAAAACAATCACTTTCGAGGATTACCGAAGTTGTCTTCAGGATCTTGTCATTATACACCGTGAACAGTGCAATATTCGATCAAAATTACACACAGTGCATACTGAAAAGCAAAGAAGAATTGCACCAAGTCCACACGATGATAAGAGATTTTTATTGCCTGATAGTACAGACACTTTACCATGGGGTCATTTTAGAATTGAAGAGATACAGATGGCGCAAGCTGCACTTGAAGTAGAGAGGGAATATGCAAGAAAAATGGCTGCTGAAAAAGAGCAGGAGGTGAAAAAGAAGAGGGGACACAAAGTATCCAATAAAAATAGAGTAACGCGAGTGGGGATGGATGTTACAGAGCATAGCAGAGAGGGGGAAATTGAGAGAGGGGATGAACCATCCAATGAAAATAGTGCAGCACGAGTGGGGGTGACACTTCATGGCAACCAAGGTGAGCAAATCATTATTGAGTATGACGTATTAGAGGAGTTCATGCATGACTGGGATCCATGAATAGAGGGGATAAGTTCCGAAGAAGGTGAGAGAAGGGATTTATTGCAAGTGGCGATGGAAAGGGCAGAAATCGAGGTGGGGTATGGGCTATATCAAGGGACGGAGCACGATGAGGAGCACATTCAAGTAATCGAAGAGCTTGAGAACGATCAACCTCCTACAAAGAAACCAAGAGTCAACTAACTAATCATGTAAGTTTACAGTATAATTTTTTTTTTTTTTTTCTAATAAAATATCATCTTTAACAGAAATTTTAATTTTTACTTTTTTATTTTTGATTCCAGAATGGATTTATCAACACTTAATAAGATTGCTGGAAGCGACTTCTTGCCAAGGAAAAAGTTACAGACTTGGAAAAAGATCACCAGTACATGGTGACAGCACTTAAAGAGGTGAAGACACGATATGGTGTCAAGATTGTAGCAGAATTCGAGCAAAGTTTTCAAGTATTTCTACCAGAGAAGATTTCATCAGCAATTCTAAAAGATGAAGAATTTTTTTACAAACTCTGCGATGAAGCAAACAAACTACGTTTGGTTGCAATGTATTTGGGAGGAACTTCTTTCAAATTCGATCGGGTATAAAATATATATCTACGAAATGATTTTTAAAACTATTTATTGTAACTTGTACATAATAATACATAAATAAATAAAAATATATTAACATTATACATTTGTTTTTTTATTTATCATCACCACCTATAGTTATAATTATATTACAATATTTTATTTAAATATATCTAAATAATATAACAAAATACAATTAAATTTTTTTTATTTATTACATTATTATATTTAAAAATACATTTTAATTTTTTCAAACAATCTCATTTTTATCTATCCAACTATTATGCTTGTTACTTAGACCTAACCACTTAACATATACACGTTTACCACTTTTCTTTAAAACTTTTTCTACTAAATAAATTTCTGGATACATAGTCTTTTGAATTTCCGTTTCATAAAAGCCTCCGGAGACTGGTTCATCATAATAATCTTTGACGTGGTAAGTTATGGGATTGGTTTTTACAACTCTTGTTATTGTGAAAATTTCAGTAGACCAATTTGGTGTATAGCCTTTTTCAAAAACTTGTTTTATCTTACTTATTCGCACTTTATCTCCTACTTTGAATTTTGGTTTTTTTACAGGTCTTTTTTCAGTTGGGTAATTTTTCTTGACTTCTTTTTCATTTATCTTCGTAACGTTTTCAGGCTCGATTCCTATTGTCCGATGTTTTCTTGCATTGTATGCTTTCACTAACTCAGGCAGAATATCCAACCATTTATAACTTCCTTGTTTGCTGAATTCTAACCACATTGCATTTTTTAAAGTTCTATTAAAGCGCTCACATATGCTTGCATGAAGATTACTATGTGAAGAGTAGTGATTTATCTTGTACTTTTTCATAAGATTCTGAAAGTTTGAATTGTAGAATTCTTTTCCTTGGTCAGTTTGTAAATTCGATGGCACCCGTCCTTGTTTTAATATTGACTTCATAGCTAGAGTAACATCATTGCCACTCTTCGATTTGACTGGTACAGTTCATGCATACTTTGAAAATATATCTATGACAGTTAGTAAGTAGCGAAAACCTTTGTTTTCCTTAAAATAAGGTATCATTTCTACAAGGTCAGCTTGCCAAGTCTCATCTAATCCACGTATGTCATATTTTCTTCGCTTGTACCTTCGACGTGCTGGCTTGTGTAGCTCTTCAACTACTCTTTGACGTTCCATCTTAAACTTCAACTTTAGCAATATCCGATCGTCTATTCATTTCTTTAATTATATATTCAATACTTGCAAAATTTCGTTGAGTCATATCATAGACATAAGTTAATTTTTCGTCTATTTCTGCTTTATATATTTCAACTTTGTTCTCATATTCTTGTATAGCTTTAGCAACTTCTATAATTTTAGAAGATAAGTAATCAACTTCTTTCTGTAGGATATTATTTAGTGAATTCAAACTAATGGCATCATTTGAATCATTAGCCTCTCCAATATTGCAAAGCCGCTTATTTTCTAAATCAAAATGACCATCTGATGTAACATTGAATCCAATACCTCGAGGACCACGACTCACTTGCGAGCCCTCAAGTTTTCTTCCAAACACATCGAGACTCATGTTACTACTGTTGATTTGAAAATTGTGTACGTCAATATATATGCCCAGCTTCACGTAGTTCCTCTATGATTGATTGGATTTCATTGTTGTGATTATTATTTCCAGCAGATCGTTCGGCTATTAATAATCGCAGTCTTTCGACAAGCTCATTCGGATCATCCCAGTAGACTAGATCTATGGAAGTATTCTTTTTGCTATTTTATATTTAGGTATGAGAGACCCCTCCGCTGGTAGATATTCTACTGCGATCACTGCGGAACATTGGTGCTATGATTTTTGAATATTTTCTACTCTTCGAAGAGCGTATATTCTCACTTTTGCTATGTCTTTTCTATGGGCATTTGTTGCTTCCAGGATAATGCGATAGTTCTTGCGATCTGTTGTACTTAAAAGATTATCATCTGGTTCTTTTTTGAAAAGCAATTCCATTAGACCACTGCTTTTAGGAAAACTTAAATCTTTCACTTTTATTAGTTTATCATCAAATTGAATTTGTGAATCACCCATCATGTATACCCCACTGACTTTTCTCACTCCGTATATGTTATCGATTTTGCTGCGGCTTCCATTTAGCATTGATAAAAAGTCTGTCGGTTCAGTTTCTTTATGCGCAGGTACAAATGGTGAATATATAGATTTGAATGATGAATTTGCAGAATTGAATGATGAATTCATCATTGTGCTATTTATCGGAGAAAAATCATCGCCATTAGAAGCATTATTATCAAACGCAGAACCCGAGTCATTAATATCGTTTAAAATATAACTTGATTCGTCGAATCTCAATCTTTTTTTTGCCGATTTTCTGTTACTGTCTATAGCTGAAATGTGATTAGAACGTGACACACTTTCAATTGTCGAATCGACAAGCTTTTCAAGTGGTGTAATAACTGGTTTTAAAGTATCACCAATAACCTTTTCAAAATCATCTCTCTCCTTTTTTAATAAAGAGTATTTTTTTTTAATAGCCTCACGTGCTCGTAAGAGCTCGCTAAGAACATTTTTTTCTTTCTTAAAGTCAGGCATGCTGACAAGATGCTGTCTACAATCGAACTGCAAAGATTAAGATTTATACTTCCTTTTTAATGGCAAAACAGTCAAATCCTTTTCTATATCTACCATCATTCATTGCTCTATCTTTGTCAATAACAACAAATCCATACTTGTCATTCTTCCAGCATTCAGTACAAAGATTTCGAAATTCATTTAAAGTTAAGTCAGTATTCACATGGTCTTCATAGATATGTTTAAGATTAACATCATCTTGACGATAAATTACCATCAAATTAATATTGTCCCTGATGAGATGTTTCGGTATATGAGCATATGACTGACATAGATAAAAGCTATCTACACTTTTGTGTCTCCCCATACAGAAAAAAGCTCTGACGTTATCCTGCTTCTCACAAGCCACATCGTCAAAAATTATAATTGAATTTGGTAGGGCTTCATCTGGAGACACTACAGATGCATGTTCACTGAACGGTAGATATGATATACCTTCAATTGGCTCTAAAACTTTTTGAAGAAATTGATATTTCGGTTGATTTAAGGATTTAGAGTATACATACAAATTTTCAAATCTAAGACCATTAGGTTGTGTAATTAGAGCCAATAAACTATTAGTTTTTCCACAGTTTGATGGGCCACAGAATACTGCTCGTATATTATCTGGAAGTAACTCCCCATGTCGCTTTTTCTTTTCGTTTTCTCAAAATCAAAGTTGGCGACGGGAAGTTTGACGTTCTGCTCAGTAAAATCCATGTTTACGTAACAAAGTCAAATCTAAAATTAACCTTTTCAAAATATAAACGCTTGTTTTATATTTTGATCATCAGTTGTAAATCAGCACTCGAAGAGAGATGCTCGTACACAAATCACAGAAGCACCCTAAGGGTAAAGGGTTACTTGATAAAGTAATCAATAACTTACCTATTGAAATGCATATTCCTGGATATCAATATTGTGGTCCCGGAACAAAACTGAAAAAGCGTCTAAAAAGAGGTGATGCAGGTATCAATCCACTTGATCAAGCATGTAAAGAACATGACATATCTTATTCTGATAAAAATGCTAATCGAAAAGTAGCTGACATGAAGCTCGCTGATAAAGCTTGGCAGCGTGTTAGAGCCAAAAATGCAAGTCTTAGCGAAAAAGCAACTGCTTTTGTTGTTGCAAATGCTATGAAATTAAAAGGAAAGACAGGAATGGGTGTAAAATTGAGTAAATTAGTAACTGCAAGTAAAAAATCATTAAAACCAAGTAAACATTCTCGCAAAGTTATACAGTCCGCTTTAAAAGGTGCACGTGAAGCTCTCAAGATTGTTGGCGGTAAGAAAAAATTATCATTCCACGTATTCTACCTGTTCCATCAAAAATAGGTGGCGCTCTGCCTTTTCTCATACCATTGTTCGCAGCACTAAGTGCAACTGGTGCTCTGGCTGGAGGAGCTGCTGGAATAGCTAAAGCAGTAAATGAGGCTAAAGCTGCACAGAAAAATTATGAAGAAAGTAAGAGACATAATAAAACTATGGAAGCTATTGCTCTAGGAAAAGGTCTCTATCTTAAACCATATAAAACTGGAATGGGATTATTTATGAAACCTCATATCGGTAATGGTCAAGTTAAAAAAAAAAAACTTCGATTTAACTTTGCCAAATCGTGCACTGACTGACTATGATCTTATAAAGTATGCTCGTATGATGAAAATCCCATATTTTCGAGATGTTTTCATGAGAAATAATCTACCTTCTGATGGCCCATGGCATAACGAATCTGCTATAGTTAACTTAGATGATTTTCAAAACAAAGGCACTCACTGGGTATGTTATCGAAAACGAGGTTCTGAAGTGATTTATTTTGATAGTTTTGGTGATCTTAAACCCCTATAGATCTCATGTTATATTTTAACGTGAAAGAAGTGAAATACAACTATAAAAGATATCAAAATTTTGACTCATTTATTTGTGGACATCTTTGTCTTCAATTCTTGTGTGAAAGACTATAAAAGAAGAGTTTTCAGACAAGCAGGATCATTCTTTTTCAAACAGTCATGGAAGATAGTTTCACTTTGAGTCTTTCAGGCAAATCTTCTATCTTAGAAGCGCAATATTTTCCTTCAATAGAACTACCACAGCATAAGAATTTTGTTTTGGGTTTAGTTGAACTTTTAACATTCAACTCGATTCCCAATGTTGACGATTCGAATAATAAACTTCATATAAACGGAGAGAAGATTATTATTATTCCTACTGGCAGTTATGAAATTGATGCTATTAATCAATTTTTGCAAAAAGATTTGAAATCTAAAGGAATCGAATTTTCCTTAAAAGCTAACAACAATACTCTCAGAAGTGAAATTTATTGCAGCCATGAGATAAATCTTAGACCTCGGGATTCAATAGGTAGTCTTCTCGGTTTCACTCGTCGCGTTCTTCATGAAGACACTCATCACAGCTCTGATTTACCTGTGAAGATATTGAAAATAAACGTACTCAGAGTAGAGTGTAATATTACTACAGGTGCTTACATCAACGACAAAAAAGTTCACACGATCCATGAGTTTTTCCCAAAAGTTTCTCCAGGATATAAAATCATAGAAGTTCCATCGCATGTCATATATTTACCACTCAATGTTAAAAGTATAGATCATCTTCAAATCCGAATTGTTGATCAAGACGGAAATTTAGTGAATTTCCGAGGAGAGGAAATTACTGTTAGACTTCACATAAAATCTGTATAATGGGAATCGTTTATAATTCAAGTGTGCATATAAGTCAGCCATCATGTCAACCCACCATCAGTCGTCCAAAGGTACTCAAACCGTTAACACGGAAGAGCATCCAGTTTCTCAAAAGCATAGGTCTCAAAGTACGTGGAAAAAGATAAATTGTATCATTCTCTGCTGCTTTCAGAAAAATGGACGAAATTCTAAGCATTCAATCAGGTGTCGCATTCGATGAGTCTATTGCTTATTATGAGGTTCACGCACATCAACCATACTCCACATTAAGTTTCAATAACAGTGATGAAATCCGTATTTCTATTCAGCATCAAGATTTATGCCTCTTACCATCATGTAGTTACATCCATGTATGTGGAAAATTACAAAAACCAGATGGACAAGCACTAACTAAAACTAATTTCGTTAACAATGGCATTTGTCATCTGTTTGATGAAATTCGATATGAACTTAATGCTGTAGAGATAGATAAAAGTAAAAATGTTGGTCTGAGTAGTCTCATGAAGGGATGCACTTCATTTAATCCAAATCAGACTCTAACATTAGAAAATGCAGGCTGGCTTGGTGTTGAAGAAGCAAACAAAACAATTGTAGATGATCATGGAAATTTTGACGTTTCTATCCCTCTAAGTATGATTTTAGGCTTCGCAGAAGATTACAAGAAAATTGTTGTTAATATGAAGCATGAACTCATTCTCACAAGATCAAGAAATGATCTAAATGCTATAATACAGGAAGGTACTGTAGCCAACAATGTAACCACATATGAAACTTATCAAATAAAAATATCAAAGATAGAGTGGTTAATGCCATATGTTATTGCATCAGATAAACAAAAAATCCAGCTGTTAAGTTTCATTGGCAAAGATAATCCTATTTCTATGAGTTTTCGTTCTTGGGAGTTATTTGAATATCCTCTTCTTCCAACAACAAATAAACACGTCTGGACGGTAAAAACTTCAAATCAATTGGAGAAACCACGTTTCGTGATTCTTGGATTACAATCGGGAAAAAAAGGATCAAAAACTAAAAATGCCAGTCGCTTTGACCACTGTAATATTAGTAATGTGAGACTTTTCTTGAATTCGCAATATTATCCGTACAACAATCTCAATCTTGACATATCTAAGAATCAGTTTGCTATTCTCTATGATATGTATGCTAATTTTCAGAAAAGCTATTACGGAAGAGATTCACAGCCATTGTTGACGAAGTCTCAGTTTATCAACTTTGAACCACTCATAGTTATTGACTGTTCACGACAAAACGAATCTCTAAAGAGCGCTCCTGTCGATGTACGTCTAGAATTTGAGTCTCAAACTGACTTTCCAGCTAATACTTCAGCTTATTGCATGATCTTACACGATCGCATCGTTCAGTACAATCCTATTAGTGGAGATGTTCGGAAGCTTGTCTGAATTATCTTCACTTTTACGTAAAAAAATTAATATTTCGAAATGGAATATGCGGTAGACATGATTGGTTTTAAGCAAATGGGTGGTGAATATGTTCTAAAGGAAATAGCAATCATTCCTCTCAACGACAGTGGTGATCCCATCGTTCATCTATTCAAAAAACCTTTTTCATGGAAAAGGCTCTCTGACAAATTGCAAGAAGAAAACATTCGACTCAAACATAATCATGGAATAGCTTGGAACACTGATGGACTAGATTACTCTCAAATTGCAAACTTACTCCGTGAACATTTACATGATGCTACAAAAATTTTTGTTATTAATGAATTCAAACGAAAATGGTTGCTAAGATTCAAATTTCCCGTTTATAACATCAATGAATACGGATACCCATTAAATCCATCTTTCAAATGCGTTACTGTGTGTACAAACCATAATCCAATTCATAAGACTGTCTGTGCACTACACAATGTCAAACTCATGAAATTATTCTATCTCTCACAAAACCATTTATAAGAAGAAAAAAAAAAAAGTAGAAAAAGTAGAAAACGCTATAGGCATACTAGTTCACATTCGGATTCTAAAACACTTGGGCTGTGCTAGAATCCGTACGGGTTCTAACACACCATGGGCTGAGCTAGAATCCGTACGGGTTCTAGCACACCATGGGCTGTGCTAGAATCCGGGTGTGCCAGTATGCCTATAGCCTATCTACTAAGAGCAATACGAAGCATTATTTGATTCTGGTGCAATTCTCTCTTAATTGGGCCTAAGGTCGCTGAGAAATTTCGTCGAAAGTTACAACGAATCGAAACGCACATACAAACGGCAACAGGAAAAGCTACTAAAGTTTTAGGCATCTTAAAAGATCTTTTAGAAACCGATGGTTATGCCAAGAATATAGAATTTAAAGTTGCATCACAGCTTGATCAAAACATAATATTAAGAGGAGGTCGCGTATCTCTGTCCTTTTCTAATCAAAGAATTGAGTTTTTTACTGAAACTAATAACTTTAGCAAAAAATGAAGAGAAAGCCGCATCTCTTAATAAAAAAAACAATATTTTCTTTGATAAGAAAGAATTAATTTGATGGCTTCGTTTTCATGAAAACCTTGAAAAACTTAAATCATAGAGGTTAGGGTGGACAATTTGGTTTTCCAAGGTTTTCTTGAGAACGAAGCAATAAAATTAATTTTTTCTTATCAAAGAAACTATTGCTTTTTTTGATACAAGATGCGGCTATCTCTTCATTTTTTGATAAAGTTATTAGTTTTTGTAAAAACATAATTTCTTTGATTAGAAAAGGACAGAGATACGTGACCTCCTCTTAAGTATGGGTTTCTGCGCTGCATTGGACCTGGAGGTTCGATATGGAAGAGGTCTATGGAATATTTTAGATAATGAGTAGCATTCATTCATTCTAAGTGAAGAGAGTGTAGAAGCAAAAATTTATGCACAGTCCCATATGGAAATAATTTCTGTGAATAAATGTAAATAATAGTAAATAATTGTAAATAACGTCAGAAAAATGTTAAAAAATGTCAGAACTAAGACATAAATAATAGTTATTTACAGTTATTTACTGTTATTTACTATTAATTCCTATTATTTACAGTTATTTACAGTAATTATCAGTTATTTACAGTTACTTCCAGATATTTATAGTTAATTACAATTATTTACAGTTTTTTTTATAGTTATTTACAATTATTTATAATTATTTACAGTTATTTACATTTTCAAAAATTTTTTGGATTAGTTAACAATTTAATGTTATTAATAATTAATTACAATTATTTAAAATTTTTCATAGCTTTTACAGTTATTTACAGTTATTCACATTTTTAAAAAATTTTCGCATATATATAAAAAAAATTGAATAAATTTGTGAAAATTTACGAAAATGTAGATAACTATAAATAACTGTAATTAACTGTTAGTGTAAAACATTTAGTCCAGTAGAATTAGACTTTTTGCATGACTTAATTAGTAACAGGCAACTAAAGTGAAAAATGGGTTCATTAGGTCTAAAGATATTGAAATTTAGAAAGACCCTCAAAATTTGGGCTGGCATATTTTTTTAAACAACGTTTTTATGTAAAAAAATGTGAAAAATCGATGTTTTTTGGATCTAGCTCTTTTCGTTTTTTAATAGGGTATATGAATTTTATAATACTTATAAGTATCTTCAAGACGAATAGTTTAAGCTCTATTAAATTAAATTTCGTTAATAATTTATTTAAATAATCGCAAAAATATAGTCAAAAATCGTTAAATTTTTAATAATTTTTTATTCCATAAAAAAGGGCTACATGCTTGTAACTTTTTAAAAAGTTGCCTTCTATCAACCCCATAATTTTTTAGCTAAAAATATTAATTTGTATATGAGATATTCAATTTGTTCACTGAAAAGAGGTAAAATGTAGGCCTCAAATGGACCCTATTGCGGTCATTTTAGAAATAAATGACCATTGTCATTTATGCTCTTTGACACTTATATTTAGTGAAAATAAAAAGTTTGATTGACATTTTTATTATTTTCGCTGTTTAAATGGCGATCGGAAAGAAAAATTTTTTTTTAATTGTTTTTTAAATTTATATATAAAAAAATGAAAATATTTAAATGCAACTTTTTTATTCTTGTTGCATAAATTTTAACACTCATTTAAAAAAAAAAACGTTATTCTATGATAATTAGGAGCTGAGATAATTTTTTTTTTTTTTATTCGCTATTTGTTTATTTACAAAGATTAACCCTGGTAGAAATTTTCAGCATCTTTTGGCCAAGCATAGGCCATTTTTTATCAATTTGACCAAAAAATGCTAAAAATCATGGCCAAATACCCTGCTATCTAGCGACCTTTTATGGTGAAAAGTTGACAAAATAATGGTGAATATATTTAATTTTATTATAATATTTTATTTGAAGGTTATGATCACGCTTTTCTGCTAACATCTGCTGTCGCTATATAGATACATAACCTAACAGCTATACTCCACGCAAAATGTTTGCAGCACTATACTATCTGCTCACGCGTGATAAATCAAATAACTTATTTATGAAACAATTAATAATATATATAGTTACATTAAAAGAAAATCGAACATTAGTTAAAATAAGATATATATATAATAAATATATGTAAATTTTAATAATTAAGTTCCAATTTTTTCAACTTTAAAATTAAATTATTCACCATTTTTTCGACAACTTTTTACCAGTGACTGGCTAAAAATTGACTAAGAAAGTTGGCCAATCGTTAATTTTTTCACTATTTGAGATGGTGAATTTTCTACCAGGGAAGGAATGAAATTTTAATGACAGATCCTTCAATACTTGAACTTTGATATAAGATTATTTATAATATTAAAATCAGTTTTTTAAAACCTTAAAGAATTGTTTTTAAGTATGTATAGTTTCAATTCTTTTTGAAGAGGGGAGGAACGCGTTATCTTTCGTAAGTACAGAAAAAATTTTTTCGATTACTTCAAATTTGTCTTATCTGAAAAAATTTTCTATATCTCAGTAAAATATTAACCGATTTTAATGTTTTTTTTTAATCTGGGATATCATGAGATAATATTAACAGTCGTTATACTTGTTTAATAATATAAATTTATTATCTTGTTATAAACAATAACAAAAAATATATGCATATTTTTTTTTCATTTTTTATGTACTTGTAATGTTTATTTTTATGATCTAATGAATAAGTTTCATTTCTTTTATGGAAAAATTAGATTATTATCTTTTTTACACGCTTATAATTAATACAAACATTGCTCTTATCATAAAAATCCTGTCATTATTAAAAAAGAGCTTCTGACCTTGAATATTTAACGAATTTAACGTTTCTTTTTTTGATCTGGGGTTGTGCGAGATAATATTAAGTACCGTCATTTTTGTTTTATTTAACAAAACAAATTGATTTATTATAAACAATATATATGAATAAAATATTTTATTTCATATTTTACATTAATGGAACGTTTGTATTAATAATTTTATGATACATAATATCTTTTTTTCTAAAAAATTGAATTATTTTCTTTTTTTAACAATATTATTAATAAAAACATATCTCTTATCATGAAAGCCTTCACATTATTTTTAAATGTCTTTCAGCATTATTACTTTTAAAATAGTTTTATTTTTATTATTATTATTATTTTAATAGTCATTTATACCTAATATGAATATTTATTTCATAAAGAATTAAATGATATTTCTATTTCGTTGTAAAGTATTTCTATGTTATGTTCGTTAAAAGAAGAAAAGTATAATTAAAGTGCGTGTGTTATTGTATGAGTTCGTTGAACCCTGCTTTACGCTCAAACTTTCAATTCGTGAGTATTTTATTTTATATTTTATTTCTTCTTGATTGTTAAGATATAAGTTCGTTGAATTGTTACTGATATATATATATATTAGTTATATATGTCCTTTGGCCGTATTCAGGTGGAATATGAATCGAGGACAATGTTTGTCGCTTGAGCTGAAATTGCCGAGGGCACGCGAAGCGCGCCCGAGGTAGATTTCTGCTCAAGCGGCAAACATTGTTCGAGATTCAGATTCCACCTGAATAAACGGCCAAAGGACATAGATGATTTTATGTCCGAAGTAGGCCGTATGAGAAAATATAACTTATTAGTTCAAAATATTAATCTTTTTTTCAATACTTTTAAAATTAAATTTTAGTTCTATTGATTTTTTCTTTTGTTTCTTAGATTGACATTTTGTAATGAGTATAGCTGCTGTCGAAGCGCGAGTCATTTTTTTTTCACTAACCTACGTTCAATATGATTGCTCTTTGACATATTGAACGAAACATAGTAGGATCGGTGATGCCATATTGATTTCTCCTGAGACATATTGAGTCTCAATATGTCTCAGGAAGACATATAATTCTTGCAATAAGTCGTGGAGCGCGTCTGAGACATATGGGATGCCAATACAAATTTAGCATACTCTTTACATACTGACACGAATACGGCCTACGAGGACATAAACATATATACATATATATATTTACTTATATTTTTCTTAACTATTCAAAACTTTTTACTAAAACATTATTAACTACACTTGAAAAAGAAATTTATTGTAATTTTTATTCTAATTTCAATTATTTATTCAATTTTTTATTAAAAGTATTATTTACTACTCAAAATAATATAAAGATTAAGAAAATATTATATTTATAATTTTATTATTTCAAGTAATTAAAATTAATTAAAGTTCGTAAGTATAAAAGAAACCCAAGAGCAAGGTTGTTATGAAATAGCGGGTTCAATTTTATTTCGAGCGTCCTTTGCACTCAGTAAACCAACGTATGTGGCACAGGTCACATCATTGGACGCGTTTTCTATTGATTATACAAAGTTTCTACATATAGTTCTGAAATAAAATCGTTCTGAATATAATAGTGTATATTTTACTTTTTTAAATAAAATTTATTGTTCAGTTCATTCTGCAATATCGTTAATATACAATAAATTTGGGAGTAAAAAATAAATTTCTTTTATTTTTGTGTTTATTACTAAAAAAATTTTTTTTAATAACCTAATAAATCTTAATTTAATTATAAATTGCATGATAATATGTTTGTTAAAAAATATTATAAATTTTTCATTTAAGATATTTATTTTTTTTCTAAAAGTTTTTAAAATTAAAGAAATATTTAGTATTTTTTATAAAATAGCTTTTTGAATATATTACAATAAAATTAACCGTATTACAATATGTTCATTATATTTTGGTTTATCTAATTTTTTAAAAAAATTCGTATCAACAGTTTATTTTTTACAGCTACTTGTTTGTTGCTCATGATTAATTGCAATGATAATAGATGTGGATGTCGAAAACATGTATTAAAATGCTCTAAATTATGTTCTGGTTGTCACGGGGAAACTTGTGATAACCAGAAGACTGTATTAGTATAAGATTTTCTGTTTGATGAAGATAGTTGCAGCAGCAGTGAAAATATGTCAAACTTACCGTTTGAAATTGACAATAGTTCCAATGATGAATGTTGTGATGATTCGAGAAATGTTTTCATAGATGAAGATTGTGATGAGCGATTAAACAAGCAAATAAAATTATCATAAATATTTAATAAATTTTATTAAAATCAACTTTTTATGTTAAGAGGCGGTCGGAACCAAATCGGTGACTTAGTTCGGTGTTTGTAATAAATGCTTATAATAATTTATTCATTTATTAATATGGTAAAAATATAGTCATTTCCTCTAGTCATGTATATAAAGAATAATTTAAAATAGTTAAAGCCACAAAAATATACAAAATATTGTTATAAAGCGAAAAATGCCACCTAACAATCAACACGACAGTTTTTTGCATGCGGTATATGTCAAGTCAGTTTGATATTTGTAATAAATGCTTATAATAATTTATTTACTTATTCATATGGTAAAAATATAGTCATTTCCTCTAGTCATGTATATAAAGAATAATTTGAAATATTAAAAGCCATAAAAATATACAAAATATTATCGTAAAGCGAAAAATGCTGACTTGATATATACCGCAAGTGACCGATTTGGTTCCGACCGCCTCTTAAGAGCAGGCCGGATTCGCTGTCCTTGTCTAATTGGCATTTTTGTTATTTACTCAAGTATTAATCGGTGTATCTGCAAATTGAAGGTTAAGCGCAATAGATATTATTATTACAAATATTTGTGCACAAGAAAAAAAAATCTATCGCTTTGTTTTTGAGAAAAGTAAGGAACGCCGAAGTAAAAGATTATGTTTATAATATTTTCGCGTTCCTTACTTTTCTCAAAAAAAAATCGGTAGATTTTTTTTTTCTTGTGCATAGATATTCATGATAATAATATCTATCGCGATCAACCTTTATTTTGAAGATACACCGATTAATACTTGAGTAAATAACAAACAACTTAATTGTTACTCGGTCGGTATCAGGTTCTACTCCGGCCTGCCGTCAATTGCGAAAATACCAAAAACTCGTAATATTTTTTCGAATATGTGTTTATGTATGCGAAAAAAAGATTGTAAATATTTTTTTAAAATAAAAGAAATTCATAAAATTATATAAATAAACATTTATTTAAAATACAATATGTAAAAAATAATAAAAAAATTTTTTTTATTATTTATAATTAATTAATTTGTTGATTGCATAAAACAAAAATGACGGTTCTTAATATTATCTCGCACAACCCCAGATCAAAAAAAGAAACGTCAAATTCGTTGAATATTCAAGATCAGAAGCTCTTTTTTAATAATGACAGGATTTTTATGATAAGAGCAATGTTTGTATTAATTATTAGCGTGTAAAAAAGATAATAATCTAATTTTTTCATAGAAGAAATAAAACTTATTTATTAGATTATAAAACTAAACATTACAAGTATATAAAAAATGAGAAAAAAATATGCATATATTTTTTGTTATTGTTTATAACAAGTTAATTAATTTATATTATTAAACAAGTATAACGACTGTTAATATTATCTCGCGCTACCTCAGATTAAAAAAAGAAACATTAAAATCGGTTATCTTCACTGAGATATAGAAAATTTTTTCACATAAGACAAATTTGAAGTAATCGAAAAAATTTTTTCTCTACTTGCGAAAGATGACGCGTTCCTCCCCTCTTCAAAAAGAATTGAAACTATACATACTTAACAATAATCTTTTAAGGTTTTAAAAAACTGATTTTAATATCATAAATGATCTTATATCAAAGTTCAAGTATTAAAGGATCTGTCATTAAAATTTCATTCCTTAATCCTTGTAAATAAACAAATAGCAAATTAAAAAAAAAAAAATTATCTCAGCTCCTAATTATCATAGAATAACGTTTTTTTTTTAAATAAGCGTTAAAATTTAAGCAACAAGAATAAAAAAGTTGCATTTAAATATTTCCATTTTTTCATATATAAATTTAAAAAACAATTGAGAAAAAAAATTTTTTTTTCGATCGCCATTAACAGCGAAAATAATAAAAATGTCAATCAAACTTTTTATTTTCACTAAATATAAGTGTCAAAGAGCATAAATGACAATGGTCATTTCTTTCTAAAATGACCGCAATAGGATCTATCTGAGGTCTACATTTTACCTCTTTTTAGTGAACAAATTGAATATCTCATATACAAATTAATATTTTTAGCTGCTCTGTCTTTTTCTAATCAAAAAATTGACTTTTTTCCCAAAATTAGTAATAAGAGGCAAAAATGAAGAGATGGTTTCGATGTGTTTAATAAAATGTAATATTTTCTTTGATCAGTATAAATTAATTTTATTGCTTCGTTTTTAAGAAAAGTTGGAATAACTTAAAAAATTAGAAATTAATGTCAAATAATGGGATTTTCAAGTTATTCCAACTTTTCTTGAAAATAAAGCGGTGGAATTAAATTATTCTCATCAGAGAAAATATTGCTTTCTATTACACGAATTGAAACCATCTCTTTATTTTTGCCTGAAGCTATTAGTTTTAATAAAATATAAATTTCAAATAGATTCGGTAACACAGGTAACTGTGTCGGTATACGGCTGACTCTTAAGGTTGATAGAAGGCAAATTTTTAAAAAGTTACGAGCATGTAGCCCTTTTTTTATGGAATAAAAAATTATTAAAAATTTAACGATTTTTGACTATATTTTTGGGATTATTTAAATAAATTATTAACGAAATTTAATTTAATAGAGCTTAAACTATTCGTCTTGAAGATACTTATAAGTATTATAAAATTCATATACCCTATTAAAAAACGAAAAGAGCTAGATCCAAAAAACATCGATTTTTTACAATTTTTTACATAAAAACGTTGTTTAAAAAAATATGCCAGCCCAAATTTTGAGGGTCTTTCTAAATTTCAATATCTTTAGACCTAATGAAACCATTTTTCACTTCAGTTGTCTGTTACTAATTAAGTCAAATTTTAAGGTTTATCGAGCCAATTCTACTGTACTAACTGTAAAAAACTGTGAAAATATATAAATAATCGTAAATAAATGTGAATAATTGTAAAAAAAATAAATGAATGTAAATAACTGTAAATAAATATAAATAACTGTAAATAAGTGTAAATAACAGTAAATAATTGTAAATAACTGTAAATAACTGTTATTTATGTCTTAATTTCAACATTTTTTAACACTTATTTACAGTTATTTATATTTATTTACAGTTATTAAGAGGAGGTCGCGTATTTCTGTCATTTTCTAATTAAAGAAATGATTTTTTTACAAAAACTAATAAATTTAGCAAAAAATGAAGAGAAAGCCGCACCTTGTATGGAAAAAAGCAATTTTTTCTTTGATAAGAAAAAATTAATTTTATTGCTTCGTTCTCAAGAAAACCTTGAAAAACCAAATTGTCCACCCTAACCTCTATGATTTAAGTTTTTCAAGGTTTTATAGAAAACAGAGCAATAAAATTAATTCTTTCTTATCAAAGAAAATATTGCTTTTTTGATACGAGATGCGGCTTTCTCTTCATTTTTTGCTAAAGTTATTAGTTTCTGTAAAAAACTCAATTTTTTTATTAGAAAAGGACAGAGATACGTGACCTCCTCTTAATACTTATTTACAATTATTTCCAGAAATTTTTTCCATATGGGGTGTACAGAGATTCCTTAAGGCGACTTCGGATTTTAGGTTGGGTTTTATTTTTAAGTTTACAAATTACTCTTCCAATATGTAAAATTTTTCAGATTTTTTAATTTTTCACCATTCTACAGATTATAATAAATGGTGGAAAATTAAAAAATCCAAAAAATTTTAGAAACTGAAAGAGTAATTTGTAAACTACTAAATGAAATTCAACCGAACTTCCGTAGTCGCCTTAACAGATTTTCTAAACTACAGCCCTGGTAGAAAATTTACTATCTCAAATGGTAAAAAAATTAACGATTTGCCAGCTTTCTTAGTCAGTTTTTAGCCAGTCACTGGTAAAAAGTTGGCGAAGAAATGGTGAATTATTTAATTTTAAAGTTGAAAAATTTGAACTTAATTATTAAAATTTACATATATTTATTATATATTGTTACGAGGATAATAAATTATTTGTATGCTGTGATATAGCTCCATCCTCGTTATCTGTCGTATGTTTGATACTTGATGTCCAAGTGTAAGAGTGAGACAGAGAGAGTCTATCTCAGCGGTTCGAGTATATGATTGTAGATAGAGGCGCGCGCAAGGCATGATGGGTAGGCTTGGATAAGAAGGGAAAGCGAACAGGCAGAAAAGAAAAAGATTGGCAGCCATATTAGAAGGTTGTGCGTGCTCGAGCGTCCGTTAGTTTTTTTTTAATATATTCTATAGAAAATCATCATCTTGTGAGGATTATACTGTGTTTGTTGAATACCTTAACTCGCCGTCGAGGCGCTACCGCGCCTCTTGATAAGCAATCATCAGCATCTAACTATTTGCTGCATTCAATCAAATTCTTCTCGAGAACTTTACAAAGGGCACGAGTGAGACATAAAGCTGCACCGTGTGCATCCGGTGCCGCGAAAAATAGACCTCGCAAGTGATCTATAGGCGAAGGGAAGCTCTGACCTAGACGTCAGCATAAAATGTAAATGTAAGTCTGCAGACTTTAACGAGTCTTAGTTTTCTTTTTGTATTGCTTTCCGTACTTGTGGCGTAAGAGACGGTCGTCCGCGGCGATGTGTTGCATTGTAGGTTAGGTTAGGCCTTATTTTCTTTATTTACCAAGAGTGTGTAATTCTACTTTTAATACGTCATTATTTTTTTTTTATATATCTACTTTTCATTGTATTGAATTCTATTAAGTTGATTAAATAAAGTGAAGTAAAATCAAGGTTGAATTTAATTATTAAGTAAAGTATGATCTTATTTCCTTGTTAATTATATATCATCTTATTCCCGCGTCACAAATAATATTAAATACGTTCTTGCTTGATCAACGATATTTAATAGAGTCCTAGAGTACGCGCCGTGGGTTTCGTCGTACCAGACGTCCGGGAGGCAGAACTTCTAAGCGAAGTTCTGTAGTAGTATTAAATATTGTTCAATTGATTTTCTCATCACAAATAAATAGTTGCAGCAGATCAGCTGTATTAAATTAGGCTGATCGACTATAAGTCGAAAGTCAGTTTTTTGACGGTAAGAGCATGTGTACTTAAAGTAGGTACACATGAAAACCCACAAATATATTTGATTTTATTTATTTAAATATATTCTCCGTTACAATATATATATACATATATATATATATATATATATATATACTATTTTAACTAATGTCCGATTTTCTTTTAATGTAACTATATATATTATCAATTGTTTCATAAATAAGTTATTTGATTTATCGCGCGTAAGTAGATAGTATAGTGCTGCAAACATTTTGCGTGGAGTAAAGCTGTTAGGTCATATATTTACTTAACGACAGCAGATATTAGCAGAAAAGCGTGATCATAACCTATTTTGCTTAGTAAATATTAAAATCAGTGAAAATGTCGAATAAGAAAAGAAAAAATACAGAAAAGAAGGATGCTAAACATATTGATCTATTAATTCTAAATTATAAAGAGTTTATACCAGAAAGATCGTTTAAAGAAGAATTTGACAATAATTTGCAAGTATTAGATGAATGTCTTGAAATATACTGTGACCTTCTTATCCTATTACCCTATTATTACAACGCGCTAAAGGATCGTTAAATAGCTAGCGCACCATGCCTAGCTATTGCGGACCCTGTATCTCCTCTTATTCTGGTTAAGAAGGGGCCGAACTATCTGTCTCTGTCTAATAGCGTTTTTCATTATTTATATAAACACTATCCTTTATAACAAGAAAAAAATAGCAGCCCCCGCTAGATATTAGTATAATTAGTAAATTTTGTAATAACAATCAAATTTTTTACCGCATAGTTTTTGACTAATTAGAGACCTACTATCAATCTAGAATATAATCTATCTTTTTTTTGGTAGGTCTCTAATTATTTAAAAACTATGCAGTAAAAAAATTTGGTTGTTATTACAAAATTTACTTATTATACTAATATCTAGCGGGGGCTGCTATTTTTTTCTTGTTATACCGGATAGTGTTTACATAAATGATGAAAAACGCTATTAGACAAAGACAGATAGTTCGGCCCCTTCTTAAAAGTCGTTAATTGTTTATTTATTTTTAATTTATTTCTGATGTTCGCAATTAATACTTCGTTTTCGTCGTATTTTGCGTCATCAGATGCCTGTCTGCTTAAAAAATCTGCAACAGCATTTATTTTTCCAAGTATATGTTCTGGTTTAATATTAAAATCTTGGATTGACAAGACCCATCTTCTTAATCTATAATTGTTAAATTTACATTTATTTAAAAATGCAATAGCTTCATGGTCTATTCTTACGATTATTTCTTTAGCACCTTTTAGGTACGTGTCAAGCTTATGTAAGGACCATACGACAGCTAATAATTCTTTTTCGGTAGTGAAATAATTTAATTCGCTACCTTTTAATGTTCTGCTAATAAAACAGACAATATTTTCGTGATTATATTCGTCTAATTGTGACAAAATAGCAGCTATTGCGTAATCGCTTGCATCTGTCGTTAGTATAAAAGGTTTTTCCATATCTATGAATTTCAAAATGATATTTTCAGTGAAAAGATCCTTTATACTTTCAAAGGCTATTTGCTGCCTTGCCCCCCATTTGTAGGGTACATTTTTTCTTAATAACCTAATTAATGGCAAGATTTCATTCGCGTAACCTTTCGCGAATTTCGTGTAAAAATTTAAAAACCCCATGCTTGTAATTCTTTAACATTTCTTGGTGTTTTAAAATGTTTTATTGATTTAATTTTTTCTGGATCTGGTGTTATTCCTTTTGACGTCATAAAGTGTCCAAGAAATTCAATTTTTTGCTTCAAGAAATTTGATTTTTTCAAATTAAATGTCAAATTATATTTAATTGCTTTATCAAATAATTGGTCTAAATGATCCATGTGCTCTTCGAATGTCGATGACCTTATATGCAGATCATCTACGTAAGCTAGCACGAATTCCTGCATATCTTTTATTACGTTGTCCAGCCCTCTTAACAATGCAGCGCTGCTGGTTTTTATGCCAAAAGCAGCTACATTGAATTCATATACTTTTTCATCAATTTTAAACGCAGTATATTTTTTACTTGGCTCGGTTAATTCGATTTGCCAATAGGAGCTTGTTAAATCTAAGCTCAACATGAAATTTTTCTTTTTACATCTGAGAAAAATTTCTTCTATTTAGGGTGGTGCTCCGTAATCGTCAATTATTTTCTCATTCAATTTACGAGCATCTAAACAAAGCCTTACAGTGCCATCTTTTTTTATTACTGTAACTATAGAATTTATATAAGGGCTTTTTGATCTCCTTATAATTCCTAATTCTTCCATTTTTTTATTTCCTTTAGTACCTTTTCTCTACGATTTATAGGAATGGAATAAGGTCTAGAATAAAATGGATAATCGTCTTGAAGTTTGATATAATGCTGATATATATGACTTCAATAAACCTGGAGCCTTTCTAAACACTCTACTATACTTTTTTATTAATAATGTTAATTCTTGTTTTTGTTTATTTGTGATATTATCACATTCATTTATTATTTCCTGAATCTCATCATTGGTGAGTTCAGTTGTATTAAAATAATTTTCGGAATTGAGAATTCGATGATTTGCATAGCTGAGTATGCTAAGGAATTTATTTGTTTTTCGGTATAAGATAAATTTATATCTTTATCATTAACCATTATTAATAATTCTTCTAGCATCGTGTTTATAATCATACTCAAAGCCTTTTGAGTATCATATCCGATGATAACATTCTTGACTAATTTCGTAATTACTTAGTAGATTATTTTTATTTCTACGTTTTTAAACTTTGTTTTTACTAATAATTGCCTCTTTATTCTTGTAGTTTTTGTGCCTGTGGCTGTTTTTATAAACTTTCCAGTTATTGGCAATAAAGGGCATTTTTAAAATGTTTCGTAATTCTGAAAATCAAATTGCTCCGATATGCAGGTAACTTCGCTACCTGAATCGATTAGAGCTTTAACATTTATGTTTTCTAATTTTATTTAGATTTCTGGGCAACATATAATATTATTTTCTTTTGACTCTTTTTTGTCAATATCATGAATTAAATCATCTTTTATGATTTCTTGCATAGAAGATATTATTTTTTGGGGTTTTTCATCAGCTGTAACCTTACCCCTTGTATTATTGACCTCAGGTGCAACTTTATTTAGTTTTCCTGATTTTTATCATTATTTTCGCCGCTTATGTCTATATTTAAGACATCTAATTCCTTGCTGCTTTCTTGTAATAATTTTCTATTTGCAGGTGATTTTAATTTTTCACGCTATCGAGTTTTTTGTTTATTTTTATTTTTCTCGATTTTAGTGATATTTATACTAGGATCATGTTGAGGTTTTTTATATTCTTGTTTATAGCTATTTTGATTATGTGCATTATTATTTTGATTATAATAAGCTTTATTTGTGTTTTCGTTTTTATTGAACGTTTTTTGTTGACTATTGTTTTTATTTACTGCTCTTTTTTCCTGCAGTTTATCATTATTGTCGAAATCTGACAAGATTTTAAATAAAGTATTTTTATCTTTCTTTTGAGAGAATTGCATGGCTTGCCTAACATTTCTGCTGAAATGTTTGCTAATTTTCTCAGCTAGTTCTTCTTCAGAGTATTGAAGATTTAGCTCTTTGATGAAACCATATATTTGGGTGGCATAAGCCATACGACTTAATTTGCCATTCTCATAAAATTGTCCAAATTGAACTTTTCTTCGAGTTGTTCTTTAAACATCTTCATTCCAATATCTATCAAGAAATAAATTTTTAAAACCTTTATAGGTAAGTACATCATCTTGATAGATGTACCACCACTCATTTGCGTCTTTTTGCAGAACAGTATGCAAAAGTTCAAGAGTTTCTTCCTCTTCTAATTTTTTTAATGCTATATATTTCTCTAATTCATTTAAGAATTTCATAGGCCTTTTAACCTTCATATTTCGGCAAAGGAATTTTTATTTTATTGTTATAAGGTTCGGAACCTTGCGTTCGAATCCCATGATTTTTAAGTTTTTTTTTTAACTTATTAATTTTTTCTTCTTGCTCTTGAGCAGTATCGTCTATTTTTTTGAGTTAAATTGTCACGAACCATTTTAATGGCTTCATCATCATTTATTGTTTTTTTTAATTTAATCAGTTCTTCACTTAAGGATTCATTTTCAGTGACTATAGTTCCTTAGCATTGATAGCTAGAAGCTTGAAACTTTTTTTCAAATGAAAGCTGAGCTCAAACCCTTTCGAATTAGTAGTTATAGCATATAAAAATATTATTTTTTCCCAAAGTTATAGCGTGATAAACATTGGACCTGATTTTTATTTTTAAAACATTAATTAATAACAAAAGCTGAAATTGGGTCTAATGTTTATTACGTTATAAGTTTGGGAAAAAATAATATTTTGACATGCTATAACTACTAATTTAAAAGAATTTGAGCTCAGCTTTCATTTAAAAAGAGTTTCAAGCTTCTAGTTATCAATGCTAAGGAACTATATGCGTTTAAAAATCTAGTAACTTTTTTAGTGATTTTCTTTAATTGCCTGTAACTAGGGAACTATCGATCGTTGGTGTCTAAAATTCTGTTTTCTTTCGTATTTTGACATTTGGAAACTTATCCCAAAGTTTGAGCCAAATCCGTGATCCGGAGTTGTGATACTCTCCTAGTAAGTCTTCATTTTATTTTTTATATTTATTTAAAAGATTTTTAATTATAATAATGTCTTCTAATAAGTTTTTTATCTTATTTGACAATTCATTTATTCGTTCTTTGAAATTTATTGTTCCCGCATCTGCGGTTTTTTCTAAATTGAAGACTATAGATTTGTCTGGACTAGCTGCATTGATTTTGTCATCCAACTCTTGTTGTTTATTAAACAACAATGTCAGCTTATATGACACAGTTTTCATCCATTCGTTTTGCTTTGTATTAACGTCTTCCTGTATGGTCTTATCAAGATTATCTAATTCTTGCATCAGTATCTCTGATCTTCTTTTCGCCATCTTGATTTTTATTTTCGTTCGCAATTACAATATTTATTAATATTTCTGAAATTCAAATTTAAAATATTTCTAATTCCCTATAATTTCTGATTAAGAGCAGGCCGGATTCGCTGTCCTTGTCTAATTGGCATTTTTGTTATTTACTCAAGTATTAATCGGTGTATCTGCAAATTGAAGGTTCAGCGCAATAGATATTATTATTACAAATATTTATGCACAAGAAAAAAAAAATCTATCGCTTTGTTTTTGAGAAAAGTAAGGAACGCGAAAATATTATAAACATAATCTTTTACTTCGGCGTTCCTTACTTTTCTCAAAAACAAATCGGTAGATTTTTTTTTTCTTGTGCATAGATATTCATAATAATAATATCTATTGCGATCAACCTTTATTTTGAAGATACACCGATTAATACTTGAGTAAATAACAAACAACTCAATTGTTACTCGGTCGGTATCAGGTTCTACTCCGGCCTGCCGTTAATGATAATTATTAATGAATTTATCATTTATTATATATTAGTGTAAATTATTCAAATTATTCAACACGAAATATTTCAGTTTTTAATTTCGTTTACATTTGCTTTATTATAACATTCTCATTTATAAATTTATTTAATCCTATTAATTTATTTTGATTTTTTTTTTAAATTAATTTATTCTAATTCGCTATTATTTGAAAACGCATATTTCATTTTATTATAATATTTATTTCTCATTCGCTTTGAGAATATTTTTTCAAGAATTACTTTTGTCTCTAACTAGCTTTCGACCTTTTGACTTTACTATATATATTCTCTTTTATAATATTCGCGTTTGGACCTGAGATCTGCGCATATATAGCAAAAGATTCTTAAAGAATTTCAATTGTGTACATTGTAACACTAATCTTCTTGCTTTTCTGCGCGACCTTCAGGTCTCTTTCTTTTATCATTGACGAATGCCATACTATAAAATTTAATATTCGTTAAAATTTTGGTCAATTTTTTGGCTTTGTTTTTAGACAAAGGAAATTCTTTCAAATTATTATTTTATTATATTTTATACTAATGGTATTTTATATACCATTTTTCTTGCGTTTTCACGCTTTTTTTTTTATTGAGTTTTATAAATTTTTTTTATTAGTTTTTTGATTTTTTATAGATTTATTTTGTATTTTTTAATTTTTGTGTATGTTTTTATTTTTCTATTCTATTTTTAAATTTTCCATTTTCTTAGTGATTAAGAAGATATTCATTTTTAATTGTAATATCTCGCCTTTTACTTCTCGGTATTGTTTGTTTGTATTTTGTTTTATATATATTATTCCATTTTCTGATTTTTCTAATTTTTCGTCTATTGATTTTAAACATCTAACGATTAGATCGTTTCTTTGACTATTTGTATTTATTAAGTCTTGAATTTTATTTTCCAAGAATTCTATTCTATTATAGTCTGTTCGTTGAAACAGACTATTTGGAAAATTAGGGATCATAAAAAAGGATTTTTATTATGACTTTAAATTTATAACTTTACTGTTACTATTACGCGACTTTAATCACGCGTGGATTTTCTCAACAACGGTTGAGAACCAGTGGGCGCCAATGTGACCTTCCTATCCTATTATCCTATTATTACAACGCGTTAAAGGATCGTTAAATATCTAGCGTACCATGCCTAGCTATTGCGGACCCTGTATCTCCTTTTATTCCGGTTGAAAGTCGTTTATATCTAGGACGCCTTGCCTAGCTATAGCTGACTTTGAATATATGTTGGATAATAATGTTTGAATTGATTATGTGTAAAGCCCGTTGTTATTAAGAACCAAATGCCTTAATATTCGGGGCTTTGCACCGGGTTAATAGGATGAAGGTTTATCTTGGATTTGCTCTTTATTTATTTATTAAATCGGATAAATTACAATATGAAAAATACAATGTTTCGCGCTTGCTTGTTGTACGTGTTAGGCCATTCGCCACTTGTGCTACGAGCAAGTGTATCTTGATGCTGAGAGAGCTGGTCCAAGAGTGCCTAGAGTCTCAAGCTCTTCGCACTGCTTGCATTAACTCTCTCTCTCGTTTCTCTCCAACTCTTCTCACTTAGTAGAAAAAAGGGAGAGCCACCGTGTACTCTCAGAGGTACTCACGCATGCAAGCGCGTGTACGTACATACGCGCGCTTGCATGTTCAACCACTTTGGTCTTTTTGGGTGTTTGCGCGCGCATTTATTAGTATCGTACGGTTTCAGGGCCATACATACTCGGGCGCTTACAATACACTGAAGAATTTGAAATGATTTTTTTAATGAAAACTATGAAGACTCAATGTGTGACAACAAAATTAGTGATCATGAAAATGAAACTATGAATTTTTATGAGTCTTATATTAAAGAAATCAAATTATATCATATTAAAAAAAAAGTTAATTCCTGTTCTGCCCAAGTGTACAAAAACGTCAAGTCTCAGTGATGTTCTTTCTAATGTAAAAGGATGGAAAAAATAATATTTTACTTTTTAAGAATTATTCTAAAATAAATAATGTATTGAAATATTATTGCTTAATAATTTATGATTTATAAATAATTTATTATTTTAAAAATGAAAAGTTCTTATTTTTCAATTAAAATATTATAATTAAATTTAATATATTTACCATTTTTTGTCAACTTTTCACTATGAAAAGTCGCATGAAAGATATTTGTCGCAGGGTATTTGGCCATGATTTTTAGCATTTTTTTGCCTATGCTTGGCCAAAAGATGCTGAAAATTTCTACCAGGGAGACGTCATCCTCAGTTAGAAATAGAGCAGTCGGAGAATTGTTGGAATGAAAGTATAATAAAAATCAATCCTTTTTAGGGCCACCAATTTTTTTTTTTAAACATTTGGAACGATTAATTTATTTTATATATCATAAAAAATAATATAATGAAAATAATAAAATTCTTTTTTGTTTAATGTCTTATGTATTTTTAGTTTTAACTTGTAGATTTAGTGAAAATCTCTGTTAAAACAATAGCTATATTTTTAAAATTTTATGAAAAAACTTGTAGGTAAAATTGAGTTTTCTGAACGTAACCAACAAAAATTGTATTCAGACATTTTTAACTCAAATGAACTCGAATTTGTGGTAGACACAAAACAAATGTTAGCGTTTTGAAAGCCAACCGATACCAGCCAGCCGTACGCGCGCAACTCATAAGTAACTTCTGGAATTCAAAACGCCAACATATGTATTGCTGTTCGCCGCTGAGTATCAGCAGACTGTATACCTCCCCTCTTGGTTGACAGTTCGCTAAGACATCTATCCGTGTAGTTTGAGTTTCTTAAAGCTGTTGAAAGTCTCCAAATTCATTATTTGGTGCTGCGTAGAAAGTTTAAGAAGTATTCAATATTTCTTCGTCTAAGAGACTTACATTAGAATGTATTAAAATTTCAGAAAAAAAAGTTGCAACTAAAATGAGTTTTTTTGCAAAATAAAAGTTAATTCACATTTAATCATTTGTTTTAATGATTTATCAATTATTTAAATTAAATTCAATAAAAAATACTTCAATAACATGGTTCAAGCTTCTTAAAGTTATTCATAAGCTTCAAAACTCATTATTCGAAAAAATGACCATTGTCGACAAAATTTTAAAGATTATTCTATATCTTTTGATTTAAGAGCCTTACAGCTTTGAAATTTCAACTCAAAGTTACCCTAGTGGAAATATGAAATGTGCATTACTGTTTGAAATAGTTTAAAATCATTTAAAACTGTTTAAAAATGTTTAAAACTGTTTAACGGGATATCGGAGCTGCTGGACACAATTTCTGCTTTTATTATTTTATTGATATCTTTTTAAATTCGTAATTTAAGCAATTGGAATGACTTGTCTGCACTAAAACTATGTTAATACAATAGTTTTTGTTAAAATGAAAAATCATTTGGACTTGTTATTTTTGTATAAGCTTGGAATGGAAATTAGTTATCAAGCTGGATAAACCTAACCTCAAAATACTATATACCGAAAAATTGTTAATAACTTTTTATGTACAGTGTTCTAGTTAAGTTCTGTAAGTTGTTCGCACTCAAGTTTAATATTACAAATTTTCTTACTGAAATAAAAAAACTCTATCTAACGTACCGTTTACTCGTGAATTTGGAATTAAAATATTAATGAAATTTTTTAGAAGGTAGCGAGCTCTGTCATGCCCTCAAAACTATTCAAAATAGTTTATAAAGGTGAAATTTGGGACATTTGAAACAGTTATAAACAGTTTTAAACATTTTTAAACAGTTTTGAACAGTACAGAAAAATTTGAAACTAAAGTGAACATTTTCTCGTATATATTATATAAATCTTAATAAATGGAAGAAAATTTTCACCAACACAAAATTATGGAACACTGTTTGAAATCATTTCGAACTTTTCAAAACTTTTCAAAACTATTTAAAAATATTTAAAACTGTTTATAACTGTTTAAATGTTTTAAATTTTACACTAATAAACTGTTTTAAACAGTTTTTAGCAGTTTTAAACATTTTTAAATATTTTATATTTCCGCTAGGGTAGTTTCAACTTGTAGATTAATCAAAAATATTTGTTGTATCCATAGTTAGATTATTTCAAAATTTCAGAAAAAAAGTTTTCATAGAATTAGCTTTTTTGTGGAAAAAACAAGTGAATTCACACTTAGACATATTTTTACTGTGGTTAAATTGATATTCAAATTAAATTATATAAAAAATATTTTCTAAACATTATTTAAGTTTCTTAAAGTTGTTAAAAAGCCCTAAAACTTATTATTTGAAAAAATGACCTTATGCGAAAGGCATTTTAAGAATTTCTTGATTTAAGAGACTTATTTTTATGAGATTTTAACCAAAAAAACAAATATTTGTACCAAACGTTAAAATTATTTGTGGCCCTAAAAAGGGCCGATTGTTCAAAATTTACACTAGATGGTTTTTCTCTTAGTTTTTTTTGGTAGAAGGCTAATCATCATCATCATCATTTTCTCTTTTTCTTTTTTTGGGTAATCTTCATCATCATCTTCCACTGTTATCACCGCTAATAATATTTTTATATCATCAACCTGCGGTTGAATTAAAGGTGACTGTGTAAGATCAATCATCTCTATTTCAGCCGAAGATTGATAAGAAAGTCCAGGCGATGGTAGACGCACTGGATCCGGCGATTCTGGTGAGTCTGGTAAAGGCTCTGGGAAGTCTGGTAGAAGCTCGGGCGACTCAGGTGTCCAGTCTAGTAGCGGAAAGTTCATTTCTGATAATGATGATGATCATAATAATGATGGACTTGGCGGAATGAACGCCTAGTCCGGGACATCTAGATGCGTGAAAAGCGGCAACGCTTCGTTCTTCATAGTTACAATTCTCATAATGCACAAAAAATAATTTTAATCGCGTCATTCTGCCTCTTTATATACGAGCGTGTGAAGCGACGCCGTACCAATAAAACAAAGCAGCGTCAGACCAATCAGTGTCGAGTACGAATGAAGCATGTGAGCGGTGGGGATAGAGGCGCGCATAGACTACATTGCGCACAATGATCTAACTATAATTTAAAGCCAAGATCGCGTGAAGCATGAATAACTGTGACACTTAGCATTACTACCGCTGCTATTCAATCAGGACAATCAAATGGAAAAAAGAAGGAAATTTTAACAAAGGTAACTCGATGTCGTCGTCAGTACGTGCGGACCAGATTTTTTTTACAGTAAATCGGCTCTTTTTATAGCCAACAAACTATTTATTTATAAATATTTTTTTATTTTATAGAGACAATCGGACCTCTCTTTATGAGGTGATCGTTGTTTCTTTTTTAATTGATATTTTTATTTTTAGAGAAACAATAGGATCTTTCTCAATAAGGTGAACATTGCTCCTCTTTTAATTAATTAATAGAAAATATTATAGAGAAACAATTGGATCTTTCTATGAGGTGATCATTGTTTCTTTTCAATTTATATTTCCTGGAATGTAATAAAAAATGATAAGACTTGATAATCGTGAAGAAAAAGTGATTAAAATGAATAAATCTTAATAATAAGTGATAAAAAATAAAAAAAAAAAAAGATAAAAATTGATAAAAATGGATAAAAAGTGTAGAAATTTGGACATTCTATCCATTCTTATTCATTTTTATCGGTTATTATTATTATTTATGATAATGAATCAATTTTCATTATTTATTATCAGTTTTCATCAATTTATATAATAAATTTTTAAAATGTTTGAAGTCTCATGATTAGCATGTATAGTAAGTAATGTAGGTTTTCAAAAATTGTATTGTTCTAATTCTTTTGCAAATTTTTTAAAACAATTATAGGTTAATACATATTTGTGTGTTTACAAATATAAAATAAAAATTTTATTTCAATGTATTAATCTCTACATCCTGCTGGTGAAATACATGAGTATATAAAGAGAAAATTTATTCTAAAAATTACTGTTAACATTATAACGCACTCACATGGAAAAGTACTCTTTTTCCTAACATTGTAGTGAATTTCACTAGGTTTCTAAAATTATTTACAAGATAAGCGGCAAAAAATGCTAGGACATTTTCGAACTATTAAAAAACAATCTTAAAATAATTACTATGTTACCATAATAAAATTTTAAACCTTTTAATTATTCCAATAACACCGATAAATTTTCATTAGTTCACATAGTAATTTTTGTCATACATTCGAGAAATCTTATAACTTCTTGTCAAAATACTCCTTGCGTATGCGATCCCGACAACTAACGATACCAGCATATTTTAAACAATTTGTGTCCAACTCCCGCAAGTGGTGAGAGTTCAGTACACTTCGTATATAAGTTTAATCCATCTGACCATTCCTCAAATGCACGCATGTTTCCTAGGGACGTATGCGGCGTAACGTTTATATTAGGTTAGATATGATATAGGTTAGATTAATTCACAGCGACCTGATGAACACAGAAATTTTCAAAAACATAATACAATTTATTTATATATTTTTTTACTTGTATGTTATTTAAAAAATTTTGTTATTAATATATTTTTAACCAACTTTAAAAAGAAGGAGGTTCTCGATTCGATTAAATTTTTTTATTTTAATTTTTTTTATTTTTTATGTCTGTCACCTCATAACTTCGTCGATTCTAAACCGATACGAAAAAACATTTTTTTATCTGATGGAGGATATCTACAGAAATGTCACATACGTGTCCTATAATTATTGGGCCAATATTCGGTTTGTATGAGAAAATTATCAAATTAAGAAAAACCGGGTGTTTTATTTTCTCATTTACCTTCCTTATACTTCGCCTGCTATACTCTCTTTCTCTCTCTCTCTCTCTCTCTTGTCGTAAGTAGCGCCATACGTATTTTTTTTTCGCTCCTCTTGAAACTTATTTAAACAGCATTTTTTCACTTTGCGGAGTGGAATTTTTTGCAGGGAATCGTCCTACTTGGAGTCCGAGAGTGTTGGCCTCATTCATTTGCATTTTTGCAATTGCATATTGGACTCTGGACGGTTTCTTACTGTGAAAGTGCAGTCTCTCAACATCAACCTGCTTTTATCTCTGACACTGCTGTGGACTTTGCTGCTGCCTGAGAAAGTTGCTGTGGGCCTGCTTGTGTTGTTGAGTGTTGTTTTAAGTGCATTATATTGTGCACAATTGCATTGCAATTAGTTTTATTTTTAATTGTAACATAACCTCATTCTTTTTTGGCGCAATTACATACTGCAAGAGGGATCATATTTTTTTAACGCTGATGGTGCCATCTCTTGGATAACGTATACACTAACTTCACTGCTCTTTTGATAGAATCTAGTGGTAACAACGTGGAATTTGCTGCATGTTTGATTTAATTGCTGTATATTACAATAGTGCAGTATATTGTATGCAGTTGTACTGCAACTGGTTTTAAGTATTGTCTACAACATAACCTCAATCTTTTTGGTGCAATCATCTACCACAAGAGGATTCTTATTTGCTTAGTGCTGGTGGCTCCATCCCTTGGATGACCTGTATATTGGCATTTTTGCCCGTCTATGTGATACCTGATGGTAATTTCTCCAGTTAAGGCGCTTTTCCACTATCATCTTGTGCTCTCTCTAATCACAGTCAAACGAATCTTACTCTGTACAAATTAAGCCGCTTTTCCACTTACAATAACTGAAACTTGGAAGCAACTCAGAGTGCATTTGTTAAGCTGCTTTTCCACTTCCAATAACTGAAACTTAGAAACAACTCAGAGTGCATTTATTAAGCTGCTTTTCCACTTACAGCAACTGAAACTTAGAAGCAACTCAGAGTGCATTTATTAAGCTGCTTATCTACTTTTAAATATACAACTGGCACCAAATTTAAAATTAAAATTTAAGATTCGTTTGATTAAGCTATTTCTATCTTGGAGGTCACTATGTCTAATCAGTGTGGTCTCTGTTTTAAAAACTTTAGTGCTGCATCTAAGCCTCAGCTTTGTGGTCGCTGTGGCAAGACCTATCACAGCTCTTGTACCAAATTGCTCTTAGTCAGAGATAATAATGACCAACAAGTAAAGGTATGTAACTTTTGCATAGCAGCTGCAAATCCTGATTGCAGTCGATCACGTTCTAGTTCTGTGGGTTCTATAAGTGATGTCTCAGCTTCTCTGTCTCTGCCGCGTACTCCAACTCCGACACTACCAGCGCTACAAACAAATGAACTTTTGTCTTCTATATTGAAGAAGATGGAGAAATTAGATAAGCTGGATGATATGGATACCAAGATCAACAATATCGGCACTCAACTATTGACACTGGATGGGAGATTTACAGGTTTGGAGACGCGAGTGAATGGTATTGCTGTGGCATGTGAGGAACGTTGTGGAGCAGCTGAGGCAAGGCTTGACAAGGTTTGTCAGGATTATCGGGAGTTTAAGGCGAAGCTGGAGGAATCTCTCTCTGTTGTGCCTGATCGGGCATTATCTGACCCTATGGCTGCTAAACTACAGGAATTGGACAAGCTCAATAAATCTTTACGGCAACAGTGTGATGTTTTGGCGGCTGGCCAGCAGCGTCTTGAGCGTGCATCAGACTTGGTGTTTGGAGACCTGGTTCCTAATGAATTTAACGATCTGAAGAACGGTGTCTTTGCTGTATTGGCTTCTCTTAATTCTGGTTTTGCTCTCAGTGACATTGTTTCGGTTCGACCTTTGTCGCGACCTGCTACAGCTCGTAGTACTGATGATAGTACTGCTTTTTCTGCAACAACATCTCAAGTTGGTCCTCCGCTGCTTACGACGCCATTGCTCGTCACTATGAAGAGTGCCTCGTTGGCGCGATCTGTCATCGGAGCAAAGATCAGGATGGGTAGCCTTCATACCTCAAAGATCAGGAGTGACCTTTTGCAGGAAACTTTATCAGTGGAAACACTTACTCCTTCCTTGATCAACATCAATGAATATCTGCCACACTCATTGCACCAACTGAAGTTGAGAGTGCTCAGGAAGGCCAAAGATAAGAGGTACAACTTCCTTACATTTGTGCGTGATGGTAAGATCTTCGTCAGAAGGAAGAAGGAGGATGCAGCCATTCGTGTTGCATCGGATGACGACTTGGATGCTTTTTTAGCGAAGCTCTCATTGACATCAGCCAACGACGATGTAGCCACTTAACATCTGACACTGGGGTAAGCTCATTCTCTTTTCCTTCTCACTTTAACGCACTTCTTCCTTCTAACAATACTATTTCATCGGTCATTCATGATCATTTCACTACTAAGGATGGTCTCAGAGTTTGTCATTTCAATGCCAACTTTATTAGAGCGCAAGATGATTAGACTCTTTTTGGCTTCTCGCCCTTATTTCCATGTAATAGCTGTTACGGAGACCAAACTGGGCCTGATAGTTTGTGATTCTTTGATTGCTCTTGATGGGTATGTGCTTTATAGACAGGATCGTAACACCAGAGGAGGTGGTGTTGCTTTATTTGTACACTGCTCTCTCACTTCTGTGCGTCTCTGTTAATCCTCTGGAAGCTGGAGTGGTAAGCCGGGTTTAGCTGAGTATCTCTTCTGTGAGGTCAACTCATCTGACTTGGCTTCACCCATTTCGTTGGTGTTGTTTATAAACCACCTCACGCTCCATTTTTGGCCAACACAGACTTTATTCCTGATTTGACCACTCATATGCACAATTATAGTACTAAGGTAGTTTTAGGAGATTTCAACACTGATTTGTGTTCTGAATCTGATGATTCTGTGTTCCTGAAGAGCCTTATTAAGGAAAATGCACTTTTTTCAGTGCCTTATGGACCTACGCATCATACTTATTCCTCTGATACGTGTCTCGACTTGTGCCTTGTCGATGCCAATGACTTACTGCTTGATTATTGGAAGACTGATGTACCATTTATTGACGGACATGATTTTATTGCTGCGACTGTGAAGTCGTCTCTCTCTAGGCCTACACTTAATAATTTTACTTATCATGATTATAAAGCGGTTGATGAGGCTACTATTCTTGATTATTTTCGATCGCTGAATTGTGCTGTGTGTAGCGGTGACTCTTCTCTTTTGGCTCGCCTTGAATGTCTTTACACTCATCTTAATGAAGCTATCTCACGGTTTGTGCCTGTTAGGCGTGTTCGACAGAGCAAGAGTCATCGTCCGTGGTTTACCTCTGAGCATCACCGCTTAATCTCTGAGAGAGATAGGCATTACAGACGCTTCAAACGTACTAGGCTGCGTGCTGATCTTATATGTTATAGAGATGCTCGAGATCGGGCCCATTCATGCATCGAATCAGCTAAATTACTGTATTACCACGACAGACTATCTAAGATTACTGACGCAAGACAGATCTGGAAAGAACTCAAGAACCTGGGCGTATGTTCCAGCAGTAGTGACTCTCGACATTCTTTTTCAATTAATGATTTGAATCGGTATTTTGGTGGTGTTGCGTTTGATCCTCTGGTCCCCTCTATTTCTGATTACATAAATACACTTGCTCTAGATGAACCACTTAAACCCATGTTTAAGTTTAATCCAGTTACTTTGGAGGAGGTATGGATGGCTGTTTGTCATTCAACTTCACAGGCCAGAGGGTTTGATGCTGTTCCTCAATCTTTTGTCCGTGCGGCATTTCCGGTCATTGGGCCTTTGTTATGTCGTATTTATAACGACTCATTGCGTGAATCCTTATTTCCTTCATGCTGGAAGATCTCACTGGTCACTACAATAAACAAAATCTCCTCTCCTCAAGCTTTTGGTGACATTAGGCCAATTTCTTTATTATCTTTTATGTCCAAGGTTCTTGAACGTCTAGTCCATGATCAACTCTACAATTACCTGACTATACGACAGCTACTGGACCCTTATCAGACTGGATTTCGAACTGGACATAGTACTCAGACCGCACTACTGAAACTAACTGAGGACATTAGACGCAATATGGACAGACGCTATGTGACGTTGCTGTTGCTATTTGATTTCAGCAAGGCATTTGATACGGTATGCCATGTCTCTCTGCTCAGAAAAATGTCTTCTCTTGACATCTTGCATTCAGTTGTGCGTTGGTTTGCGTCTTATCTCTCTGAGAGACAGCAGGCTGTTATTGATGCAGATGGTAATGCATCTGACTATGTAACATTAAATACTGGTGTTCCCCAGGGCTCTGTCCTTGGTCCACTGTTGTTTTCTATATACATCAATGATGTGGCTGCTGACTTCCATGCCGATGTGCAGCATCTTATCTATGCTGATGATCTTCAGGTGTACATTCACTTCCCAATTGCTAAGTTGGCTTCTGTTACTGCTCTCATGAGTGATCAAGCTGTCAGTATTGTTAACTGGGCGACAAAAAATCATCTGAAATTAAATGTGAGCAAAACAAAGGCTATTATTATTGGATCTTATTTCTATGTCAATATGCTGCCCTCATTACACATCACTGGTGTTCCAATAAACGGTGATCTTATTGAGTTTGAATCTTCTGTTCGTAGTCTTGGTGTATGGCTCGATAGTAAGTTGAACTGGAAGGACCAAATTGCGCATGTGTGTAACAGGAGTCACTCATTGCTCTATAGATTAAATTTCTTTCGAAAAAGTACCACCATTGCACTACGTAAGCATCTTATCCGTTCTTTGTTGTTTCCTTTACTTGATTACTGTTGTTTGGTCTATATTGACCTTTCTGCTGAACTCGATCTGAGGCTTCAAAGGGTTGTAAACTCTGGTATTCGTTACATCTATGGTGTAAGTAGGCGCGAGCACATCTCTGTTTATAGGTCCTCTCTAGGCTGGTTATCCACTTCGGGTAGAAGAAACTACTTCGCTACTACCTTCTTATACAAAATGTTTTTGTCATGCTCACCTTCATATCTTTATTCTAGATATTTGTGGAGCCGGCCTGTGAGGACACTGAGGGGTGATGTGAGACCGTTAACCATTCCTTTTTCATCTACCGAGTATCACCAAAGATCGTTCCTGGTTGTGTCATCGCAACTATGGAACGGTCTACCATTATCTTTAAGAGATTCTTCATCGTTGGCATTATTCAAGGCATCAACATATTCGCACTACCTTTCCCTTGAGAATGAGCCTCTGCTCCGAGCTAGGCTTTAATTATTTTAATTACTGTATCATTATTTTAATTATATTTTTACTTAGTATCTCATTTTATATATATATACTTACGAATTTGTATTATTTTTGTTGTACAACATAATGTACAGTTAATAAATTTAAATATCTATCTATCTATCTATCTCTCTTTCTCTCTCTCTCTGTCTCTCTCTCTCTCTCTCTCTCTCTCTCTCTCTCTTGCCGTAAGTAGCGCCATACGTACTTTTTTCCGCCCCTCTTGAAATGTATTTTAAACAACATTTTTTCACTTTGCGGAGTGGAATTTTTTTGCAGGGAATCGTCCTGCTTGGAGTCCAAGAGTGTTGGCCTCATTCATTTACATTGTAGCAATTGCATTTTGGACTCCGGACGATTTCTTACTGTGAAAGTGCAGTCTCTTAACATCAACCTGCTCTTATCTCTGACACTGCTGTGGACTCTGCTGCTGCCTGAAAAAGTTGCTGTGGGCCTGCTTATGTTGTTGAGTGTTGTCTTAAGTGCATTACATTGTGCATAATTGGATTGCAATTAGTTTTATTTTTAACTGCAACATATCCTAATTCTTTTTTTTAGCACAATTATATACTGCAAGAGGGATCATTAATTAATTAATTTTAATAAATTTTTATTTGGCAATTATTACAGAGATATACAGCCATAACGCTTTAAGTCGGTACATGGGTATATTACATTCGACGTATATAATATAATTTGAGCGCGCAAATACAAAATAACTAGTGAACATCTCACTATAGTCAATTTAATATAAAGAACCTAGGGTGCCTCGGGGTCGTTAAGCCCGTCTTATAGTAATTATAAGCCCTGAGGTATACTGTTGTCTATTATTATTATTATAAAATTTTTAATTAAAAAAATTACATTACAAAAATATACAGCTATAATGCTTTAAGTACCTAAGAAAATTACATTCTACATATAAATAAGTTTAAATTCGCAAATACAGAATAGTTAGTGATCGTATCACTACAGTCAATTTAATACATAGTAACTAGGGAAGAGGGATCATATTTATTTAAAGCTGATGGCGCCATCTCTTGGATAACATATACACTAACTTCACTGTTCTTTTGGATAAGATCTAGTGGTAACAACGTGGAATTTGCTGCATGTTTGATTTAATTACTGTATATTACAATAGTGCAGTATATTGTATGCAGATGTACTGCAACTGGTTTTAACTATTGTCTACAACGTAACCTCAATCTTTTTTGGCCCAATCATATACCACAAGAGGATTCTAATTTGTTTAGTACTGGTGGCTCCATCCCTTAGATGACCTGTATATTAGCATCTTTGCCCGTCTATATGATATCCAATGGTAACTTCTCCAGTTAAGGCGCTTTTCCACTATTATCTTCTGCTCTCTCTAATCACAGTCAAACGAATCTTACTCTGTACAAATTAAACCGCTTTTCCACATACCATAACTGAAACTTGGAAGCAACTCAGAGTGCATTTATTGAGCTGCTTTTCCACTTACAACAACTGAAACTTAGAAACAACTCAGAGTGCATTTATTAAGCTGCTTTTCCACTTACAACTACTGAAACTTAGCAGCAACTCAGAGTGCATTTATTAAGCTGCTTATCTACTTTTAAATATACAACTGGCACCAAATTTAAAATTTAAGATTTGTTTTAATTAAGCTATTTCTATCTTGGAGGTCACTATAGGAGCGCGGTGGCGTAACGGATAGAGCTCTTGCCTTCAACGCGGTGGGCACGGGTTCGAATCCTGGCCAGGCACCTCTGACTTTTTTTCGAAAGAAAATTAGTGTATGTGCTACCCATATCGCGACTCTTAAGAAATCTGGCCTCATTGAGTATCGGTTGATTGTTGGTCACAAAAGTGGCTGACCATCCATCGGTAGTCAAAGTTTCCGGTATGGCGGTGTCTGACAGTCTAGCCTGATGTAATGTGTTAAACGGTTCCGGGCTGGGCTCCCTCGACATCTCCATAGAAAAAGGTTAATTATATAGAGGATAACAATATCCTTTATATATTAATCTTTTTCTTTCAAAAAAAAAAAAAAAAAAAAAAAAAAAAATCTTGGAGGTCACTATGTCCAATCAGTGTGGTCTCTGTTTTAAAAACTTAAGTGCTGCATCTAAGCCTCAGCTTTATGGTCGCTGTTGTAAGACCTATCACAGCTCTTGTACCAAATTGCTCATAGTCAGAGATAATAACGACCAACAAGTGAAGGTATGTAACTTTTGCATAGCAGCTGCAAATCCTGATTGCAATCGATCACGTTCTAATTCTGTGGGTTCTATGAGTGATGTCTCAACTTCTCTGTCTCTGTCGCGTACTCCAACTCTGACACTACCGGCGCTACAAACAAATGAACTTTTGTCTTCTATATTGAAGAAGATGGAGAAATTAGATAAGCTGGATGCTATGGATACCAAGATCAACAATATTGACACTCAACTATTGACACTGGATGGGAGATTTACAAGTTTGGAGACACGAGTGGATGGTATTGCTGTGGCATGTGAGGAACGTTGTGGAGCAACTGACGCAAGACTTGACAAGGTTTGTCAGGATTATTGAGAGCTTAAGGCGAAGCTAGAGAAATCTCTCTCTGTTGTGCCTGATCAGACATTATCTGACCCTATGGCTGCTAAACTACAGGAATTGGACAAGCTCAATAAATCTTTACGGCAACAGTGTGATGTTTTGGCGGCTGACCAGCAACGTCTTGAGCGTGCATCAGACTTGGTGTTTGGAGGCTTGGTTCCTAATGAATTTAATGATCTAAAAAGCGGTGTCTTTGCTGTATTGTCTTCTCTTAATTCTGGTTTTGCTCTCAATGACATTGTTTCGGTTCGACCTTTGTCGTGACCTGCTGCAGCTCGTAGAACTGATGATAGTACTGCTCCTTCTGCAACAACATCTCAAGGTGATCCTCCACTGCTTACGACGCCGTTGCTCGTCACTATGAAGAGTGCCTCGTTGGCGCGATCTGTTATCAGAGCAAAGATCAAGATGGGTAGCCTTCATACCTCTAAGATCAGGAATGACCTTCTGCAAGGAATTATATCTGTGGAAACACTTACTCCATCCTTGATCAACATCAATGAATATCTGCCACACTCATTGCACCAACTGAAGTTGAGAGTGCTCAGAAAGGCCAAAGATAAGAGGTAGAACTTTCTTACATTTGTACGTGATGGTAAGATCTTCGTCAGAAAGAAGGAGGATGCAGCCATTCGTATTGCATTGGATGACGACTTGGATGCTTTTTTAGCGAAGCTCTCATTGATATCAGCCAACGACGATGTAGCCACTTAACATCTGACACTGGGGTAAGCTCATTCTCTTTTCCTTCTCACTTTAACGCACTTCTTCCTTCTAACAATACTATTTCATCGGTCATTCATGATCATTTCACTACTAAGGATGGTCTCAGAGTTTGTCATTTCAATGCCAACTTTATTAGAGCGCAAGATGATTAGACTCTTTTTGGCTTCTCGCCCTTATTTCCATGTAATAGCTGTTACGGAGACCAAACTGGGCCTGATAGTTTGTGATTCTTTGATTGCTCTTGATGGGTATGTGCTTTATAGACAGGATCGTAACACCAGAGGAGGTGGTGTTGCTTTATTTGTACACTGCTCTCTCACTTCTGTGCGTCTCTGTTAATCCTCTGGAAGCTGGAGTGGTAAGCCGGGTTTAGCTGAGTATCTCTTCTGTGAGGTCAACTCATCTGACTTGGCTTCACCCATTTCGTTGGTGTTGTTTATAAACCACCTCACGCTCCATTTTTGGCCAACACAGACTTTATTCCTGATTTGACCACTCATATTCACAATTATAGTACTAAGGTAGTTTTGGGAGATTTCAACACTAATTTGTGTTCTGAATCTGATGATTCTGTGTTCCTTAAGAGCCTTATTAAGGAAAATGCACTTTTTTCAGTGCCTTATGGACCTACGCATCATACTTATTCCTCTGATACATGGCTCGACTTGTGCCTTGTCGATGCCAATGACTTACTGCTTGACTATTGAAAGACTGATGTACCATTTATTGACGGACATGACTTTATTGCTGCGACTGTGAAGTCGTCTCTCTCTAGGCCTACACTTAAGAATTTTACTTATCATGATTATAAAGTGGTTGATGAAACTGCTCTTCTTGATTATTTTCGATCGCTAAATTGTGCTATGTGTAACGGTGACTCTTCTCTTTTGGCTCGCCTTGAATGTCTTTACACTTATCTTAATGAGGCTATCTCACGGTTTGTGCCTGTTAGGCGTGTCCGACAGAGCAAGAGTCATCGTCCGTGCTTTACCTCTGAACATCACCTTTTAATCTCTGAGAGAGATAGGCTTTACAGACGCTTCAAACGTACTAGGCTGCGTGCTGATCTTATATGTTATAGAGATGCTCGAGATCGGGCTCATTCATGCATCGAATCAGCTAAATTACTGTATTACCACGACAGACTATCTAAGATTACTGACGCAAGACAGATCTAAAAAGAACTCAAGAACCTGGGCGTATGTTCCAGCAGTAGTGACTCTTGACATTCTTTTACAATTAATGATTTGAATCGGTATTTTGGTGGCGTTGCGTTTGATCCTCTGGTCCCCTCCGTTTCTGATTACATGAATACACTTGCTCTACACGGGAAACATTTCGCACGTACAGCGACGGTGACTAGGTTGTGCGGCACGATACCGGCACTAGATTTCAGGTGTCGAGATGGCGTGACAGTCAAAGCTATAGCAACGCACGCTTAACATATGTGACTCTGCCTTGTTTTACACAGTAGCGCCCCTCGTGCATCTCGAGGCAAGCGTTGACATTCTACAGAGATAGTCATTGTAACGAAGTAACATCGGCACCGTATTTTTCGGTGCCGATGCAGCAGACGCACGATGTTTCACAAGCACACTTCCTTAACGTGCCAAATGTTTTCCGTGTAGATGAACCACTTAAACCCATGTTTAAGTTTAATCCAGTTACTTTGGAGGAGGTATGGATGGCTGTTTGTCATTCAGCTTTACAGGCCAGAGGGTTTGATGCTGTTCCTCAATCTTTTGTCCGTGCGGCATTTCCGGTCATTGGGCCTCTGTTATGTCGCATTTATAACGATTCATTGCGTGAGTCCTTATTTCCTTCATGCTGGAAGATCTCACTGGTCACTACAATAAACAAAATCTCCTCTCCTCAAGCTTTTGGTGACATTAGGCCAATTTCTTTATTATCTTTTATGTCATGATCAAATCCACAATTACTTGTCTACGCGACAGCTACTGGACCCTTATCAGACTGGATTTCGAACTGGACATAGTACTCAGACCGCACTACTGAAAGTAACTGAGGACATTAGACGCAATATGGACAGACGCTACGTGACGTTACTGTTGCTATTTGATTTCAGAAAGGCATTTGATACGGTATGCCATGTCTCTCTGCTCAGAAAAATGTCTTCTTTTGACATCTTGCATTCAGTTGTGCAATGGTTTGCGTCTTATCTCTCTGAGAGACAGCAGACTGTTATTGATTCAGATGGTAATGCATCTGACTATGTCTACTGTTGTTTTCTATATACATCAATGATGTGGCTGCTGACTTCCATGACGATGTGCAGCATCTTATCTATGCTGATGATCTTCAGGTGTACATTCACTTCCCAATTGCTAAGTTAGCTTCTGTTACTGCTCTTATGAGTGATCAAGCTGTCAGTATTGTTAACTGGGCGACAAACAATCATCTAAAATTAAATGTGAACAAAACAAAAGCTATTATTATTGGATCTTATTCCTATGTCAATATGCTGCCCTCATTACACATCACTGGTGTTCCAATAAACGGTGATCTTATTAAGTTTGAATCTTCTGTTCGTAGTCTTGGTGTATGGCTTGATAGTAAGTTGAACTGGAAGGATTAAATTGCGCATGTGTGCAGCAAAAGCCACTCATTGCTCTATAGATTAAATTTCTTTCGAAAAAGTACCACCATTGCACTACGTAAGCATCTTATCTGTTCCTTGCTGTTTCCTTTACTCGATTACTGCTGTTTGGTCTATATTGACCTTTCCGCTGAACTCGATCTGAAGCTTCAAAGGGTCGTAAACTTTGGTATTCGTTACATCTATGGTGTAAGTAGGCGCGAGCACATCTTTGTTTATAGGTCCTGTCTAGGCTGGTTATCCACTTTGGGTAGAAGAAACTACTTCACTACTACCTTCTTATACAAAATGTTTTTGTCATGCTCGCCTTCATATCTTTATTCTAGATATTTGTGGAGCCGGCCTGTGAGGACACTGAGGGGTGATGTGAGACCGTTAACCATTCCTTTTTCATCTACCGAGTATCACCAAAGATCATTCCTGGTTGTGTCATCGCAACTATGGAACGGTCTACCATCATCATTAAGAGACTCTTCATCATTGGCATTATTCAAGGTATCTACATATGTGCACTACCTTTCCCTTGAGAATGAGCCTCTGCTCCGAGCTAGGCTTTAATTATTTTAATTACTGAATCTTTGTTTCAATTATATTTTTACTTAGTATCTCATTTTATATATATTTACTTACGAATTTGTATTATTTTTGTTGTACAACATAATGTACAGTTAATAAATTTAAATATCTATCCATCTATCTCTCTTCTCACTTTTTAGCTCTCCAAAAAAGTTTTATGCTCGCAGGCTGGGTTCTGTAAATACTGAATCTCTTAACACTTTTCTTATGAATTCCCTTGAGGTTAGCTCATATGAGACTAATTGTTTTGTTCTGAGTGTTTCGTCTCAGTTAAATGCCGCCACTGATGCCAAGGGAAAGTGGTCCTCACTTTACAAGCTTAGTTTGGCTAAGAGGTCGCTGCCTTTCCCTCTGCAGTACCTTTCTTCAGAGACTTTGCTAAAGCACTACTCTTCTGTTGCTAGTGGATGCCATTCGTTGACTCAGAGAGATATGGATGAGATATTGAGCATACCCCTGTCCAGCTATCGGCCAATTTTTGATTTTCACATGGTTGATGCCAACAAAATTAATGGCTTTATAGTTTCTGCTTCTTCTAAGTCTTTAGGATGTGATGGTATTTCTGTGGATATGCTCAAGATTGCTATGCCCTCTATTCTTGAATCATTGACGGAGCTTGTGAATGGCTCCCTTACCTTTTCTTGTTTTCCAACAAATTGGAAAAGAGCTTTTATAACACTATTGGCAAAGTCTAAATCTGTTTCTTTACCAGATCAAACCCAACCTATTGCTAGACTTTGCGAGATTTCCAAGGTTCTTGAGAGGGTTGTCCACGAGCAGCTTTCCGGTTCCTTGAGACAAATAATCTATTGAACGAGCACCATTCTGGCTTTAGACAGGGACACAACACCCAGACAGCTCTTCTCAATATTCTGGAAGATGTAAGGCTAGCCATTGATAGAAGAAGAGTCACTGCTCTTCTTCTCATTAACTTCTCCAAAGCTTTTGATATGGTGCCTCATAGACTGCTTCTCCTTAAACTGCGTGGTTTCAACTGTTCTGACGGTGTAATAAAGTGGTTCGCCTCTTATCTTCGAGGTAGATCGCAGTCTATAGAGGAGCTGGATCGTGATGCAACGCAATTCTGGATGAGTATTAATTCTGATGTTCCACAGGATAGTGTCTTGGGCCCATTGTTATTTTCTATATTTATTAATGATCTGCCTGAAGTTTTGAAGTATTCAAATTACATGTTGTACGCGGATGATCTACAAATTTATCGCTCGTTTTTTTGCTTGTGACATAGAGGAGGAAATTTCCGTTCAGGAAATTACCATCTATTGTGATGTTAAGGCCATTGACGAGTGGGCATCAGTCAATGGTCTTAAACTTAATGCTTTTAAAACTCAAGTTATCATTCTCGATAGTGAGCAGTTCATTTCTAGGCTTAATGCATCTTAAGTGTCACCCATCGTAGTAAGAGAACAGCCTATTCCTTCCTCTAAAGAAGTTAAAAGCCTGGGCTTATGGTTGTATCAAACTCTCAACTGAGAGAGGCAAGTAAATGCTATTGTTGGTAGAGTGCATGGAGTGCTTCATTTGCTAAGGTTTTATAGGCACTCGCTTTCGCAGAAGCTCAGGAAGAGCCTTGTGGAATCGCTGATTTTTCCCCACTTCGACTATGCCTGTGTAGTCTATAACGATATTTTCAATCATCAAAACTTAAAACTTCATAGGGCCCTCAATGCCTATGTGAGGTTCGTTTATAGTAATATAGCTTTTTGCGAACTTGTGACTCCCTATAGGCTTAACCTCAGTTGGCTCTTGGTCCTATCGAGGAGGAAATATTTCACAATTTTGTTGGCATATTCTGTCAGTTCTGGTCGCAGTCCAACTTTCTTGGCAAATGGGTTCGTCAGAGTTGACACTAGCTCTGACATACGTTCTTTTGTACGTAGGCCGCCTATAGTTTTCCTCTGTTCACCCGTTCGTACGAGTGCTTTGCAGAACTCATTTACACATCTTGCTTAGAATTTCATTAACGAGCTAGGTTCTGCGGCTATAACTCCAATATCCTTTGAGGTGGGTTCTATTAGGGCGGTTCAAAAGTACGCATTCGACTGGTTATCGATGAAGAGCACGGGGATTGGCATAGGGAAGCAGCTGCTCTAGACTGAGCCCTAGTTGCTGTGGGATTACCAGCTGCCGTACGCAATTTAACTTAATTCTACTAAAATTAATTTTTTGTTTTATCTTAAACTAGCAAAAAATACCTTGCTCCTAACGTTGCTCGGTTGAATTTTTACGTGATATTAATATGTATAAATTAGCCAATTTTAAAATAAAAAAGAATTGCCGCAAATTATGAATTTTAATATTGTAATTTTGCACTAAATTAAATTTTTATATTTTTATAAAAAAGAATAATTAAAGTTACAATACGCATAAAAATTGTTTGAATACAAATTATATCATAATAAATTAAGAATTTGTTCTACAAATTGCATTAGAATCAATAAAAAAATATAATAGGAATTCATTCTTTTTAATCACGTGTTTCAATAACGAACCATGAAATAATCGAAAATAGTATTTGACGTTTACTAGGACTAACAACTACACGGAGAAAGAAAAGTATTCTTAAAATAGGTTCTAAATCAAGTATATCTAATGTATGTATTAAGATACTTGAAAAAAGAGTGGCGATAAAATTTCAATTAGGACTATAGCTTGAATTTTAAGGACCAATGTTGGTACTATTATATTATGAAGTAAGAACATAAATTTGCGATGCTTACTGTCTTTTTTTTGGTACTAAGACTGATATTTCACCTACTCGATTCAAAGGCAATACTTCGCAGAAAATGTAATTATTTATCTCTTTTCGGGCGGCTTTTCCTGTTACTAGAATTAAAAATTATTAAATATAGAATTATTTACATAATATATAACACTTCAAAATTACTAATAATTAATATTTTGATTCGTGATATTTAAGGAATAAAACGATACTTATTTATCTTCCATATTCCGTTTTGAAATAGTTACTTTTGAGTTTTAAATTAATCATTAGTAATTTAAAATTGATATACATATTATATGATTTACATTATATTTATCAACTGTTGAAAATTGTTACACAATTTAATGAGTGTTACGTTAATAGGAATTAATTATATTGAAGTTTTTCGCTTCTAACGTCGCTCGGTTGAATTTTCTTTTATTATATTATTATGTATAAATGACTAATTTTAAGTAAATAAGACTTAATTAATTTAAGTCAATTTTAAGTACTAAATAAAATTAAAAATAATTTGATGAAACATAATATAAAAATATATGTACACATGTGCCTAAAATAAAAAAGCGTAATAATATAGTCACTTGATGGAATAAAGTAATAATTTATTCCATCAAGTGACTATTTCTCACTCTACTTCCATAAGAAAAACAAAGATAGTACGATATTTGATATAAATAAACTGAGGACTGGGAATTGAGTAACAACTATAATTTCCAGATATTAATATATGACCATGAATTTGATTTATAAAATCAATTTTTACGTGAAACATGCTTAAAAAAATTTTCTGTTTCATTCTAATAAAAATAGCTTCACAAATGTATTTTTAGGCACGACCGCTATACGGAAGTGCCTTATATTTTCGACATCGCGAAAAATGAAACCTTTTAAAATATATTATTTCATGATAAAAAACTTATTTCCATAGCAAAATAAGACTATTACAAGGCTTCCTTAAAATGTATGTATGGATGTATGTGTGTGAGAAATCAAGTTTATGAATTTTCTCGACGAATTTTTATCCGATCTGAATAATTCAAACAGGGAATTATTTTAAATAATAACATAAGTAAACGTTCCTATTTTGAAAAAAATCGTTAGAAGCGTTTTTAAATAGGCACCTTTTGAATAGTCAAAAAAATGGATTTTTGGTGATAACTTAAAAAATACGATTTTCTCAAAAAGGATATAAAATAAAAATTATAGAATATAAAAAAATAAATGATTTTTATACAATAAATTTTTTTCTGAAGTTAATATTTTTCAAAATGTTCATGAAAAATGTTAAAATTAAAGGCTTTTTAATGATAATTTGATAAATATTATTTAAAAAAAAAAATATATATATATATATATATATATATAACTGAAAAGATGGATCTTATATTTTCCTATAAATTTTATTTATTATACTTTTTTTCAAAATTCGTTTTTTTCGAATTATCACCAAAAAATCATTTTTTCAACCTCTAAAGGGATAACTTTTTTACAACCACTCGAACGATTATTTTTTTCTCTGCCGATATTTATTTGTATTATTGTTTTGAATCATCATCCGTCGGAATAATTCAGATAAAATACAAACTTTATACAAAACTATACTTTTAAGCTACTAAACTATAAAATAATTTTTTTTACTTATAACTTTTGATAGATTATCCTATTTAAAACTTTAAAAAGTATACATGGAAATATGTCTTCCTCACATTACATAAATTTCTTCGAAATCAATCAACTTAATTCACAAGAAAAATTTAAATAATTATAAATTTGTTTTTTTAAATAAATACAATAAATTCAAACCTCCTGTTGAAAGTTGCGGTAAAAAATACAATGAAAAAAGAAATAAGATTAACATTTAATGCTTTTGCGTTTGTAAAAGTTTTGTTTTAATATTCTTTGAATATTAAAACAAAACGTTTACGGTCGTGCCTTATATGCAAGAAGCGAAGCTTTTTGCATGCCTTGCATCGCCTCGCGATGCAAGGCCCAAGGTCATTTCAGAGCTGAGTGAAGTGAAGCTCTGTAAAGACCGAAGTGCGAGCAACAGCGGCCCAAAGGGCCTCTGTGGCGAGCTAGTATATATATGAAATACGAAATTTAAATTAAAAAAACTATAAGATTAAAATACACATTTTTGGTTAATTTTAAATTTAAATATTTCAGAATAATAAAATAACTATTTGCAATTACTTAACAATCCTTTTGACATCCAATATAAAATATTAATGAGATACAAATATTAAAAAGTGTATGTATCACAAGTAAGGTTTGCATATAAATATTATAATTTTTAGAAAATTCTTGATATTAATAGAATATTAATTTAAAAAATTAAATATTTTTTCATTGATGACAGGTAACTTTTCAAATATAGTTAAAGTAATACTGTAAATGTCAATCAAATAACATTTCTATCAAAATAAATTTCAACGCTATAATTATTAAAATAAACATTTTTATTTAACTATAATCTATTGTAATAATTATTTTTTTAATATATATATTAAAAAAATTATAATTTTATTTGATGAACAGTTATATAAATATTATATATTTATAATTGTATAACTAAATTTATTAAATAAAAATTTTATTTAGTTATCATTCAGAGAATAAAGTATTCAAATTAGTTTTCATGAAAATATATTATTTAAAAAGTTACTTGTTAACAATTTTTTATAAATAACATACATTTAACCTTAATTACATTTTCATTTGTACATACACATGATAGTATTTAAATGAATTGTTATTTATATAAAAATTGCTAGCAATTAAATATATTAAAATTACATAGTAATATATTAAAATTATATCTACCTTAATTATATTTTCATTTGTACACGTGTTTGTATTTAAATAAATTGTCATTTATATAAAATTTGTTAACAATTAAATATATTAAAATTTATTTCATTAAAGCAATAATATTTTTAATAAGAGAAACATTAATTTTCAAAATACATCAAATTGCCTCATTTGAAAAATTATCATTACATGATATCAAAATATTTTTTTCAATATCGTTCGAACATAAATTTTATGAAATATAATTTTAAAAAATTATTTATTTAATATTAAATTTTTTTTAATAGTCAATTATAAAGATAGGAAAATATATGAAATACTAATAAATTTTTCTGATTATGTCTATAATTATGAATTTATATTTATGAACTGTCTAGATAGAAGGAAAATTTCCTTTAAGAGCATGACGAAGCTGTCCGCCTTCTAATAATATTTCCAATCTTAACTTATGAATAAACGATGCGTTTAATCGAGTTTCTTTGCTACAAAGAAAAAATTTGTAAGATTAAACTCTAGTGCGGACAACTCAAGAAATCCACTAAAATATTATACATACAAAGTTATAATAAAAACTTTCAATATGTCGTATTTTAAGGTTAGGTTTGTCGAGTTTGATATCTAATTCCCAATCCAAGCTCATAAAAAAATAACAACTCCAAATGATTTTTTATTTTAACAAAAATTATTGTATAAATATAGCTTTAGTGCGGACAAGTCATTATATTTGTTTAATTTAAGAATTTAAAAAGATATTGATAAAATAAAAAACGCAAAACTCGATTGCTGCAGCTCCGACATGCCGTTAAAAAAGTAAACATTTTAAAAAAAAATTAACTCATTATTTGCGAAACACTTATTATGAATGCAGAAAAAAATAATATTCTGTAATATCACTCTAAAATTTGTATTAAATATGATCATTGACAGTACAATTATTTTATAATGTTTAATTTGTTGTCAAAGTTTGATTATATTTTACTATAAGAAGATATAAAAATTAACTGTCATATTTAACTGTCTTCCCATTCTATTGTTGAATTTCCATAAAAGGAATGTATTAACTTGTAGTATGTACCATGATGATTATTTATTTAAATTTTCAAATTTTTCTAATCATTAGTTTTCAAGATATTTAGATTTCTGATGCCAAATAGAAAAATATTAGTAAATAATATTGGAACCCAAACTCCTCCATAACTAATGAATGGATTTATTTAAAAATTTAACTTAATAATTTTCGTGATACATCCTATATGTTAATGCATCTCTTTATTTAAAATACTGAAATACAATGGAAATATAGTCAATATATATGGGTGCAAGTGTACTTTTCATTTGACACCTCTTTAAATAATTTATACTTATAAAATTTACATAATATTTTATAAAAACTATTAAAATGATAATCATATATTTAATATTATTTCAAACTATGAATAAGAAGTTTAAAAAATTATCATTAAGTGATAACTTATAAATAGTTATATTATTTTATTAAATACATATCCAACTTGAATAATTATCTCCATGTTAAAACTGAATTTAATTAGCATTTACTTCCACAAGTTATTTAAAAAATTTACCAACATTCAAAGTTATTAAAAAGTTAATTATTAAAAGTATTCCCATATCAAAATTTCAAAATTCTATTAATTTAATTTTTTATTCTTTACATTAGAGAATTAGTTTTGATGTTGAAATTCTTTTGTGATATGCAACATGTATATATATTATCTTATAGTAAAATATTTCATCACCTTGTATAAAAATTATTTTTTAAGAGTAGAATAATACTGTGAATCAACAAATGATTATAAGAAAATATTGAAAACTATAAATAACAATAAAAAAGCGTTAGGCTGGAGATAAATAATGATTGTTTATTATCATTTATACATTTTTTAAATGTAGATACTGCAAATATCCGTGAATAACTGTAAATTAATTATAGAATACAATTATTAGAAATAACTCTAAATAATTTTCATATTAGTTCTTTTACAACAAACTTTTTTTAATGATTTATTATATATATATATATATATATATATATATATATATATATATATATATATATATATATATATATATATATATATATATATATGCGACATTTCACACCAACTGGAAGAGAAGAAGAATAAAAATCCCTGAAACTCTAAGAATATATTCTTTTTGCTACCCAAAATATGTAAAAAAAATTTCAAGGATTTAGATTTGAAGGATCAAGAGCTATAGCTCCTTGAAATTTGGAAAATTATCAAAATTTTTGGAAAAGTCCAAACTTAATCATTCTTTTCCTGAAAATTCATAAAAATATTTCTTGTTGTAAATGAAGAGCAGAGTTCGCATGATTCTTTATAGACCTGAATTTTGAAGATTTCTATTGATTCTTATATGTATTACATGGTAATTGAAATTACTCATTATTCGTTACTTCAGAAATTTATTTTTGCGGGCTTATTTTTTTCTATATTACATGAATTTTAAAATGAATTTTCGATCATGTAAGTCAGAGCCATCAATAAGGAGTTAAGACAGTTTGAAATATATATTATCATGTATCACTTATTTTCAATATAAAAATTAATCATACATTAAAATATACATTTATATTCAATATGAAAAATAAATCATACATGAATATATATATTTCAAACTTTCATAACTCCTTATTAGTGGCTCTTTCTTAAGCAATCAAAAATTTATTTCGAAGTTAATAAAAAATAGAAGAAAATAAGCCCTCAAAAAGCAATTTCTGAAGTGGCAAACAATGAGTAATTTTAATTACCATGTAATACATGTAAGAACCAATAGAAAACTTCAAAATTTAGGTCTGTACAATTTTATGCTAACTTTCCTTTTCATTTGCAACAAGATGTATTCTTATGAATTTCTTTTTAAAACATCAGGATTTTCAGAAAAAAACCATAAAGTTGGTACTTTTCCAAAAAATTTTAAAAATTTTCAAATTTCAAGGATCCATGACTCTTGATCCTTCCAATCTAAATTATTGAAAATTTTTTTACACATTTTGGGCAACCAACAGAAAATATAAAGACCAAAAAAAAATTGGTTCCAAAAAATTATTGGGCCCAAAAAAATATAAGGCCCAAGAAAATAATGCCCAAAAAAATATAAAGCCCAAAAAATATAGACCAAAAAAATATTAGGCCCAAAAAAATATAAGGCCCAAGAAAATATAAGGCCAAAAAAAATTTAAGGCCCAAAAAAATATAAAGCCCAAAAAATATAGAGACCAAAAAAATATTCGGCTCAAAAAAATATTGAGTCCAAAAAAATGTAAGGTGCAAGAAAATATAAGGCCTAAAAAAATATAAAGCCCAAAAAAATATAGAACCAAAAAAAATATTGGACCTAAAAAAATATAAGACCAAAAAAAATAAGGTTAAAAAAAATAAAGAGCCCAAGAAAATATAAGGATGAAAAAAAAGAAGGGCCCAAAAAAATGGGCATTGAATAAAAATATAGGGCCCAGAATAATATAAGACCCAAAAAAATATGGCCCAAAAAAGAAGCTTATGACTAATGAGTACTAATTATATAGGGCCTAATAAAAAATTGCTACTTTTATCACCAAAAGGTTAGACACATTTAAAAAATGCGGAGAACCAGAGAACTGGAGAACCGGAGAACCGGAGAAACGGAAAAAAAGTGGTTTCACTTAAATATAATATAAGAAGATTATTACCAAAAGATTAGACACATTTAAAAAATGCGGAGAACCGGAGAACTGGAGAACTGGAGAAACGGAAAAAACAGTGGTTTCACTTTAATATAATATACATAAGCTTTTCTTAATTATTTTTTCTTTGTTTTTCAATTTAGAAATTTTTGCTGTTCATTATTTTGATTACATTAGTTTATTTTTTATGTTAATTCTTTGTATTGTACCTGTTGAATCATACGGGGTACTACCCCATGATTAACAAAATTTTTGTCAAATCAAATCAAATCTCTCTCTTAGCAAAGTCGACCCCTGGGAGTCCCGAAGCTTTAGCTATATTTTTCTTGGAAGCTGCAATTGCATTTCTTAGACTCTAAGCAATTTTCTGATTCTGAAGCATAGATAGTCACACTACTATTTGTTATTTGCTGCTGTTGCTGTTCTATTTTTTTATTGGGATTTGCTGCTCGGCTTGGTGCTCTGTGGAGTGTGGTTAGTGTCTGTGTGTGGTCATAAAGTTTCAATTGCATTAAATGCAATTGTTTTTGTTTATTGCATCCTAACCTGAAATTTACATGGTGCCGGCTTGTTTCATTCAATACATGCACAATTTTGATATCAGTGGCTTCATCTCTTGATGGCCTTGTACACTAAATTTGTAACTTGATTGGTTAATGATTGTGGAGTCTCATATTTAAGGTGCTTCTCCACTTGTCATTAATATAAGTTATTAACTACGTGAAATTTAGATCTGTATTATTATGCTGTTTCTCCACTTACTGGAAATTATTCACTAAGTTACTGACGGACCAACGAACCCATAGTCAGATTTCTTTACAATTTCAGAAAAAAAAGTTGCGAGCGAAATGAGTTTTTGAAGATAAAAACAAGTAAATTTCCACATAATCATTTTTACAATGATTAATTTTATATTTAAATTAAATTATATATAACAAAACATTTAAACATGGTTTGAGTTTCTTTAGGTAATGAAAAAGTTTCAAAACCTATAATTTGAAAAAATTAATAAGTCGGTCTTTTTTTTAAATTATTTCATATCTTTTATTCTAAGAGACTTATGACTATGAAATTTAAACTGGTAGTTGGTTCCAACTATTAGATTTATAAAATATATTTGTTCATCCCATAGTTATATTCTTTTAAAATTTTAGAAAAAGAAAGTTCTCACAAAAATTAGTTTTTAAAGAAAAACAAATAAATTTACACTTAAACATTTTTGCTATGATTGAGTAATTATTTAAAATTAAATTATGTAAAAAATACTTTCGAAACATGATTTAAGTTTTTTAAAGTTGTTAAAAAGCCCTAAAACCTATTATTCGAGGAGACGATCCTAAGCAAACTTAATTTTAAGAACTATTTTATATCTCTTGATCTAAGAGAGATACTTATAGCTATAAAAATTTGATTAATAGTTTGTTTTAAATAGTAAAATAATAAAAAATACTTTTCAAAAGCATAGCTATTATATTTTAAATTTCATGAAAAAAAGTTATAAACACAATTGAGATCTTTGAACGGAAGAACTATTATTTGCACTTGGATACTTTTTTTGCTAAATTAATTTAATTTTTCAGTTAAATTATAATAAATATTTTATTAGCTTGATTTAGGAAATCTGAAACTATTGAAAAAATTAGATGTAAGAGGGAATGATCTTAACCGTTTTCATTATTTTCTTCTTAACACCTGATATATTTGAATCTATAAAACTTTAAACTCTATAATTTTAGTTAATGGTTAGATTTAGCTAATGTATTAAGAAAAATAAATTTTTAAAACTATAGCCATTGTACTTTAAAATTTCATTAAAAAAAGTTATAACTGAAAATAATCTGAGATTATGTACAACATACAAAATTTACATTATTACTTTATCAACTCTAATAAAATGGATTTTAATGCAAATAATTTATTGTTCTTAAGAGGAGGTCACGTATCTCTGTCCTTTTCTAATCAAAGAAATGATTTTTTCACAAAAACTAATAACTTTCTCAAAAAATGAAGAGAAAGCCGCATCTTGTATCAAAAAAAGCAATATTTTCTTTGATAAGAAAAAATTAATTTCATTGCTTCGTTTTCAAGAAAACCTTTAAAAACTAAATTGTCTACCCTAACCTCTATGATTTGAGTTTTTCAAGGTTTTCTTGAAAACGAAGCAATAGAATTAATTCTTTCTTATCGAAGAAAATATTGCTTTTTTTATTACTAGATGCGGCTTTCTCTTCATTTTTTGCTAAAGTTATTAGTTTCTGTAAAAAACTCAATTCTTTGATTAGAAAAGGACAGAGATACGTGACCTCCTCTTAATTGTAAAAAAATTGAATTTAGAGGATGGTCGTTTTAATTATTTACCAATTTTGAAAACAAAATACTATTTATTAAAAAAAATATAACGTAGAATTAACTGTACATATTAACATCTTTATGCATTCAATTGTCGAGAATTCATCGTTTCATAGCTTGTACATTTCTAAATGCACACACTTCGTTGATGTGTCGAAGATAGTTGCTGCATGGGCTACTATCCATTGTAAGCTGTTTGAACGAAGGGCATCCATCGTCCTCGATGTTGTGAACCAATCTATAATTAAAACAAAACAAAAATATAAAAGGTAAGTATACATTTTTTTTAAAGCTTAAATTAGGTAAAAAGATCAGGCAGTATTCTCTTCATCCATTCTGCTCTCTCGACTCTCTTGAAGTATACGTCCGCGCCATCAAGTATGGTGCGAAGAGTCTGACCAACATCTTTGTACGCAACGTTGCCCCATCTCCATAGTATGCCATAAAAATTGAGCTCAAACCAGCAGTTTTTACTCTTGTTCTTTTCCATCAGAGCTCCCATTTGTAAGGTGGTTTGAATAAGAAGACTGATGGAATAGCATCTTCTTTGAGAGCTACTATGACGATCTCCTTGAAAACGAACTCGTTCAATGTGATTTTGAAATCCTGGACGTCGATGATATACTTTATGTTGATAGTTTCTTCAGTGTGCTCTGTAGGAGAATGATTCGTAACTCTATGAGCATCTTCTTAAATACTCTCGCGATCTTGGCTTCATCCCGACACGTTTCTAGCCCCCCCCCCCCCGCATACATTACTTTGTTCCCCCCCTCTATTTTACTTTAGTTTCTCCCAGTGACACGTGAGCGTAGATAAAAGGCGACAAATTGAACGTAAAATCACAATTCATCGATTGAAGCAGTGAGAAGTAAAAACTCTTCTCTATCAGTCAATATAAACAAGTACAATCCTATGACTGGTAGTTCTTATATCGACTTGCTAGAAAAAGAAAGCATGTGTAAACGTCCAGAATCAAGACGAACAGTGCTTCGAATGGGCCATCATATCAGCAATGCATGCAGTACAGAAAAATGTGGAACGTGTCTCATCTTATTTAAGTTATGAAAATGAATAAGATTTTAGTAGAATACAATTTCCAGTCCAACCAAAACAAGTTAAGAAATTTGAAAAGCACAATGATATTTCTGTGAACATGTGTATCTTAAAAAAGAAACGCGAGACCTATGAAATTCTACCACTTCATCTCACTGCAGTGCAGAAAAAAGATAAACACGTCAACTTGCTACTTGTGGAAAATTTTCATATCGATGAAGACGATGAGGTAAAAGAAAATAAATTTGATAATTTTGATGGACCACACACCTTTCATTATGTTTGGATAAAAAATCTTTCTTGATTAGTAAAAAGTCAGTGCACTTCTCGTAGAAATAAAATACATATTTGTGATCGCTGTTTACATTTCTTTTACAGAGCTGAAAAATTGACTATACATGTGATTGTTCGAGAGAGAATAAACGAATGTAAAATTGTGCTTTCCAGTGAAAACGACAATTTGTCACAGTTTAAAAACTTTGCTTACAATAATCGAGTGCCTTTCGTGGTATGTGTTGACTTTAAGTGCTTACTACATCCTGTCGATGAAGAGCGGAAATATCAAAGTCACGAAGCTTTTAGCATAGGATTTCTTGTCGAATGTAGCTATGACGAGACTCGTTCAGTACACAAAAGCTATCGACAGTAAAGAGAGGAAGATGAAGCTCCAGCCAAGTGGTTCGTAAAAAATCTTTATTCTTTAACCTTATAATAGGAGAAGATGAAATAGAATCCTCAACCTATGAGAGAATTGACAGATCAAGAAGTTAAATTTACACAGCACTCCAACAAGCGCTCAAACATGGACTGCGACTCAAAAAAATTCATTGGGCCTTGCAATTTGATCAGAAACCATGGTTAAAACCATATATCGATTTGAATAATGTAAAGCGCAAGAATGCTAACAATGAGATCGAGGAGATGTTGTTCAAATTTCTTAACAATGCAGTTTATAGCAAAATGATAAAAAAAAGCGAAAACACGTAGATATTAAAATGATCTGTAAATGGGACGATCGCTATGGTGCTGAGGTACTTATCTCTAAGCCAAATTCTTATAGTTGCACTATCTTTGATGAAAATCTCGTAGCCATACAACTTACGAAGACAAAAATTTGTTTTCGCAAACCTCTATACGTAGGACTTTACGTTTTAGATTTGTTTAAAACACAGGCGTATAGGTTTCATTAGGATTACAAGCAGGGTCGCATTAAAAATAGGTGCAAAATATTGTACACTGATACCGAGAGCCTTGTGTACCAGATCACGAACATCAACATACATGACATCATGAAGCAAGATATTCACGAGTTTGATACATCTGACTATCCTGAGAATAATCAATTTAAGAGGCGGTTGAGAATATTTGCCGCATGGGGGTGCTGCAGTCCAGTGAGAAAAAAATGTAAAATAATTTTTACATAGCGATTTAAAATTTACTGAAACAATAATATACCTTTAATGTTGTCAATAACTCTAGCCACATATATGTAGAATAATTATTGATGCTAATCTTATTTGAAAAGTCTAAAATATTGATGTAAAGTGAAAAATGCAGCGCGAAATAGAGCCAGTGTGAGCATATGTATTCATCATTCTTTAGTATTACTTTCTCTGTTGCACTAAAGAAAAATACACATGTTTACATCGGCTCTATTACGCGCAGCATTTTTCGCTTTACAAAAATATCTTAGACTTTTAAAACAAGATTAGCATCGATAATTATTCTACATATATATGGCAAGAGTTACTGACAACATTAAAAGTATATTATTGTCTTAATAAATTGTAAATCCGTGCATAAAAAATATTTTATATTCTCCTCTCACCTGCAGTGCTACCACCCGGCAAATGGTTTCGACCTCCTCTTAAAATGCCACAAATCAATAAGAAAGTCATTGGTTTGAAGAAGGTTGAATGCAATGGTGAGATCATGTTGGAGTTTATCAGACTGAAAAGCAAAATGTTCTGCGTGAGAGTAGAAAATAAGCCCATCAAATAAGCTAAAGGTGTCAAGAGCTCTGTAGTTAAGGCGACCATCACTTTCAAAAATTATATCAAATGCTTGCATGAAAATTAAATTTTGGAACGAGAGCAGCGAAACATCAGATCTGATCATCATATTCTGTACACCGAGAAGTCTACAAAGATCGCTCTCAGTTCTTACAATGACAAACGGTGTATGCTGATTGGCTCTACGGACACTCTACCTTCGGGGTCACTATTTAGAGGGGCTTGACACCATTGAAGAGTTGCAAGAAGAGTGGTAAGCTGCCACCGCATTCGAGCCGCCGAAAAATCCGCAAAAAAGGAAGAAGGAGTAGAGGTGGTGGAGAGAGATCTATATGAGCAGCGTTCTCACACCCCAGAACTCATTCAGTCAACTGAAGAGCCATCAAGAACATCTCCAATCATCATTGTAGAAAGAAGCCTGCATCAGAGACCTGAGTTACCGGAACCAGCAACTAAGAAGAGTAGAAATTCTTTAAAACTAATTTGAGGTTAGTGAAATAATTTTTTTTTCGTTAAAATTTTTTTTTCTGGCATACAAGATTCCAAATATTAATAATTTTTAAAAATCTTTTTGTTATAGATGGATCTTACTGAAAGTAACAATATTGCTCAAGGAGACTTTCTTCTAACCAAAAAGTTGATTGAACTCGATGAAGGACACAATTACATGATGTTCACACTGAAAAAAGTGACTACCAAATATGGATGTAAAACTGTGGCTGTCATCGACAATCAGTTTCATATATTCTTACCTAAGCAAATATCTGATGCTATAGTGAAAAATGAAGATTTATTTAATAAGATGTCAGCAGCAAACAAACTTAAATTATTCATAATCTATAAAGGTGATTACAAGATTGAATTTTCTAGTGTTTAAATGATTAGTGTACATAAATGTGTTTAAATTTAATAGTATTAGTGTATAAGTCATGCTAAATATTAAAACTTTAGCTGACTAGCTATTCTAGTCAACAAAGCATATAAAATGAGTTTTCAGAATAAATAATCTTTGATTTCTGACTTTATTTGTGTGTATTTACATTTATTTGATAATCCTTTATAAATAACATTCTTTATCATACTTAAAATACAATTTTCTTTTTCGACATTTTTTTATAATTATTACAAAATTCCATTAAATATCTTTTTTATTAATCAAACTATTATGAGAATTGTCAAAACCTAGCCATTTCACAAATGCTTGATTTCTACGTCTTCTGATAACTTTTTCTACGAGGTAAACGTCTGGATACTTGGCTGTCTGCAGTTCCTCTGCATAAAAACCACCAGAGATGGGTTGATCTTGATAATCTTTCAAATCGTCGTTGGATCAGTGGCTGCTACTCGTATGAATGTGAATATCTCCATCCACCAGTTTGGAGTATATTTTTTCTCAAAGATGTGCTTCGCGCTGCTAACTCGGACTATGCCACCGACCTTAAACTTTGTCTTCTTGGTTCTGCGTTTATGATCAAATTTCAACAAGACTTAGGCTTCATTATCAGCTGTTACATCTTTAGGCTTCATTCCGATGGTACGATGGTTACGTTTATTATAAGCTGCTATTGATTCAGGTAAGATATCCAACCATTTGTAATTACCCCGTAAGCTGAACTGTTTCCACATAAGATTTTTCAAAGTGCGATTGAAACTTTCGCAGATCAATGCCTTCAGACTGCTGTATGTTGAGTATAAATTGATCTTGTACTTTCGCATCAGTTTTTATAAATCTAAATTATTGAATTTTTTAGCTCTGTCGGTGTTAAAATTCTAAGACACTCTGCCATTTGTTAATACAGATTTCATTGCTGCAGAGACTTCTACGCCATTTTTTTTTAACTGGGACTGCCCACGCGTATTTGGCAAAAATGTCTATGATTGTGAGCATGTATTTGTAGCCTTTGTTTTTTCGAGATTAAAGTTGCATCTCTACCAGATCAGCTTGCCAAGTCTTATCTCAACCTCGCCGATCAAACTTTCGACGAGGTTAACAACGTCTGGCGGGTTTATGTAGCTCTTCTACAAGTCTTTCGCGTTCCATACTAACTATACTTAATTCTCGCAACTTGGCTTTTACACTCTGAATATTTGTTATAATTTTAGCATCTTGGATTGATTCAATCCAATAATTTATCAACTCATGTAAATCTTGAATGTCTACATTAAATTTTTTTATTTTCTCATCGTATTCATCCTTTAATTTTTGTATTTCCAATTCCGATATGTCAAGACTAACTCTTAATCTACCAGTAACCGTATATGTACTTCAAACTTCGAATACAACCATAGTTTGCAGAGTATAAAAGTTAACTGCATCGTTCGACTGTTGTGGTGTGGCTACATTACATAACCTCTTATTTTCTATATCGAATTGTCCATCTTTTGTCAGTTTATAGTCGATGCCTGGAGGTCCTTGACTACCTTCGCCTCGTTCACGATTACGTCCGAATACATCGACTCTCATTTTGATAATGCATGGTGTAGTTATCGACACGTCAATATATATAGCCACCTTCACGTAACTCTTCGATAATCAAATGAATTTCATTTGTATGACTAGGGTTTCCAGCTTCTCTTTTAGCAATGAAATCCATCAACGATGAATCAAAGTCCATCAACGAGTTCGTTTATATCATACCAGTATATGTAATCTATTCTCGTATCTCTTCTTGCAATTTTATATCGAGGTAATGATTCTCCTCCTTTTTTCAGTAAAAACAAAGAACTAATGATACTGGTAAATTTCTTACTTTTGTGCGTACGAATAGACTTATTACTTCTGTAACGTCATTTGTGAGCATTAGTAGTTTCAAGAATCTTCTTGTAATTTTGTATATCATTATTGTTTACGTGATCTCTATCGGGATTTTTCGTAATTAACAATTCCAATAATCCTTTTTTTGGATATTTTTTATCTTTTATACGAATGTTTTTATCTTTGAAAAATAGAGGTAAGTCACCAATTAAGTAACTATTACCTTCCTTGCGCACTCCATGAACTTTATCCAATTGTTTTTATTGAATCTCATTGAGCATATGGATGTACTTATTATTATCAAGCAATAAATATTCGTCTTTTTTTCTAATTCCTGCTCGCTTGTAACTGATTCAGATTCTGTATTAACTTGTCAAATAGTTTCATTTAATGACGCATCTATAGCATCGTCATCATCAATGGATGAAGAGGAAGGAGAAAAAGACTGCAAGGAGAAGGAATGAGTATCATAGTTTTTGATGACTTTTTTATTTCTATTTACTACGTCACGTAAAAAATAATTATTTTTATCAGCAGTAGCAACCAGTTTCTGAAGAGGATCAACAATAGGTTTGAATATCTTGCCAAATGTTCTTTCAATATTCTATTTTCCAAACTTTAGCGAATGTCAGCCATGTTGACACTTTAGCATACAATGATGAATTGTTCTCGCAAGACTACGTGCACGCTATATTTGTAGCAAAACAATCAAAGCCTTCTCTATGTCTACCAGAATTGATCGAAATATCTTTGTGAATCATTAAAAATCCATATTTCTCAGTCCAACACTTCTAGCAAAATTATTTAAATTGCACGTAAGTCATGTCAGAATTAACGTGATCGTCGTATAAGTGTCTTAAATTGACGTCATCTTGTCGAAAAATCACCAACAAATTGACATTGTCTCTGACTTGATGTTTTGGAATGCGAGCATAAGACTGACAGATATAGAAACAATCAACATTTTTGTGTCTACCCATACAGAAGTAAGCTCTGATATTATCTTGTTTTTCACAGGCTACATTATCAAAAATCATAACTGATTTTGGAAGCGCATTATAAGGGGCTACAGCAGATTCATGCTCACTAAAGGAAAAGTATTGTATACCTTCTAAAGGCTCTTAGAGGTTTCAAAAACTTGTACTTTGGTTGATTCAAAGACTTGGAGTATACGTAAATGTTTTCGAACCTGAGGTCATTAAGATGCGTTATTAGTGCTAGCAGACTATTGATTTCACCGCAATTCAATGGACCATAATATATAGCTCGAATGCTGTTTGGAAGTAAGTCTCCATGCCTCTTTAATTTCTTCTCATGTTTCACGATAGCGTCGAAATTTTCTATCGACAGCTTAACGGATCGTTCTTTAAAATTCATCATCACAGCACGCAGGATGTACGACTGCGTAATCAACTATAAATACAGGGCTTAAATACCCAACACCTCAGTCTTAATTTAGTCTCTAAAGTAAGATGATCGTATATAAACAGCAGTAACGATGTGGTCACGGTTTTGTCAACAAGCTTCTTAGTAGTCTTCGAATCGAACTTTATATACCCAGCTACCAATACTGTAGACCCGGTACAAAATTAGGTAAACGTTTGGCTAGAGGTGACCCAGGAATCAATCCTCTCGACACAGCTTGTAAAGAGCATGACATTGTTTATTTACAGAATCGTGAAAACATAAAAGCCAGAAACGCTTCTGATATAATTTTCGTATAAAAAACTAATCAAAAAATTTTATTAAAGGACTAAAAACTAAAATTGTAACGGCCATGGGGATCAGGTGACCGTTCAAGATTAGCTAAATGTATAGCTAGAGGTATACCTGGTTCTTACACTAAAAATATTCACATAACAAAAAAAAAGAAATCAGCTGAAATATCAGAAATGTATGTATTTTATTAATTCACAACTACTAGCTATACACTAAAAAGGGCGCCAGTCGCGTTAACGGACGCGACTCCGTACGTTATTTTAATTGTGCTACTATTACAGCAACGCGGTGAAAAGAAAGCCAACGATGCGCGTCATAAATTAATATGGGGTTAGCTGGAAAATTACATAACACCTTAGCTTGACGGAAGCTAGAAAGAAAAACGGGCGCACTAACTAATACCGCGAACGTGGTCACCAGCACACACGCGCACAGAATAAGGAAAAATCACGTTGTATCTCACTCGTAAAGCTTAATACAAATCAAGGCTAGAATAAAGCATTTATGCCTTCACACACTCACGCTAGAACTACTCTCTTATTCTCACAATGATCGCAATCCGAGAGTTATTAAAAAGGAGTTTCGTTCGACACACTTAGCTGCGCTAATACAAAAAAAAGACTTCACGTCGACCGACCTGTAGACGAACGGCAGAAGAAATGAGCATCTCAAGATGGATGCTTTTCCTTCTTCATGCGGCACGCTATGCGCGCCACCTTATACTTTTGCCTTTTCCGTCTACTTGACTGCTAGAGTCAGGCTATGCGTAGACTAGGCACATTGGTTAAGCTTTACTGTATATTAACGGCTTCGTGATGTGCTGTGCACGCGGATATAGTTAGTGTCTTGGGGTTGGCTTTAGCTTGACCGGCGTTGTCTCTCTCTTACCCGCGCGCGAATTTAAGGTCTTCCTTCTGACGCATATACTATCGTATTATAAAAGCGGGGTTTAAGTAACATAGCAATTTTGCCATGTTACAATCCCCTCCCACCAAACGGAAGTATACGGTGAAACCAAATACTTTCGTAAAAGGGCGAAAAAACAAAAATTTAATAAAAAAAAAGGGGAACTTAATTTAAGATAACCGGTGTTATCTACATCGGTGTTCAGTGTAGTAGGTATTAAACAAATTTTTATCATTCTTCTTCTGCAATCATTAATAATCTTGAATAATAAAAAATAAATTAAAAAAAAATTTTTAATTGTATATGTAACGCGCTGTATGTGTGGGAGCTAAACTATTTACGCTGCGACTGGCTTACCCTAAAGTAATTTTACAATAAAGAAAAAATCTTAAATCTACGCTGTCAAAAACGTTCATAACCCGCTCTTACATCATATCTCACTCATACCATACAAAAAAATGATTACAATGTTATGTTAAAAATTTATCAAATAAAGTGAAAAACTAATAACTTACTGGAAGATAACGCTCTGGTGCTGTTACGTTGCATAGTCTGATCTTAACTTTAATATTTTATTTTTATTGCAGCAAGTTTTTATTGATAATGTTTATGACAGGTGAACTTTTATAGCATCAGTGAAGCTGAATGCATTAGTATATACAAAAAATAATTAATAAAAAATTATCAGTTTATTAAGCTGTAATTTTGATTAAAAGACAAGTTTGTATATGATGGTAAAGTTAGTAAAATGACTATGAGACTCTGAATACAGGTGGTTAGTAACAATTAGGCATTACGTAAATTATTTTAATATCTCTAAGGGTCGTGTAAGTAAGATCAAGGTTGTTTATACTAAACACTATTAGGTAATTGGTAATATAGCCTTAACGGCGTTTATTCACATACTTCTCGTAACGTTTCGGACAGTTTGCTTTAGATACCCCAGGTTGACCATAACCTCTACAAAAAAGTCTTTTTGGGCCCCGGCACGTGATCCAATTGTGGTTAGGATGACCACAGTTCCAACAGTGAGGTCGGGCTGCTCCAGTCTCTCTTGTTGGTTTTTCGTTGTCGGCTATCGGACGTGGCGGTGAAGCTGCACGGGCAGGAGGGTTAGAAGCTGGAAGGTTTGCTGGAGGGGATATTTTTAGGGACACTAAAGGAGGGATCAAGGATACGGGTTCGTGGGATGTACTGGATTGAGTGGTGATTTGGTGACAAGGGTGAATGGATGGAAAAGGAGAAGGTTTTTGTGATGGAAGCTCAAATGGATTAATGGTTGCTAATGAGGGAAGGATGGAGTGGAGGCATAAGATTGCTTGTGATGGAGACAGAGTAGGTTTGGGAGCGGGGAAGGGTGTGAATGGGGAAGAATTTAGTAGACAGTTGTTGGAAGAAGATTCTTGGGGTACAGGAGCTGGGTAGGATTGAGATGTTGGTTGTGGGGAGGTTGAAATCGCTGACTCGTCTTCGCGTTCTTCTTGGAGACTTGGTGAAATTGGTGCAGGCCTGTCTAATTCATCTCCTGCATCGCATAAGTGACGAGCTCCTCTCATACACGCTCTCGTTCTACGGCACCTTTGATTTAGGAGGTCGCCCACGACCGCGTTTGGCTCCTCCTGGACCGGGTGAAATGCGAGGTCTTGGTAGACCCCTTGACCTATTCCTGTACGGACTGCTCTCCTTATTTGATGCAGGTTGGTTGGTTTGTTTCGTTGCATCTTCTGAAAGTGATGGTGAGATATTAGGATATGGTGGTAGTCTTGGTGGAATGTATCGTTTTAAATCATTGACAAAAACTTTAATGTGTCGCTTGGTATCGACGTCTTCCACTAGATATACTACCGGTGAGAACACTCTAATAACTTTGGCTGGGCCAATGAATTTTGGCGCTAACTTTGCAGCAAATTTGTCAACGGCTGAAGATAATGCATGATTTCTACGACTTACGAGATCTCCTGGTTCAAAGGTTACATGCCGTCGATTCTTATTATAATATTTAGCTTGACGAGCAGTTGCATTATCTGCATATTTTTTTACTAAGTCATGTATCGCAGGTAACCTTTTTGCTCTGTCAGCCCATTCCGTGATGTTTCCTTGCTCAATTGGTTTTGGGTTGTCTATAGATTTGCGGAAAAGGATTGTAGGAATAGGATTGCGACCCGTATTTAAGAAAGCTGGAGTAAATTTAGTGGACGAATGTACCGTAGTGTTGAGAGCGAAGCTAAATTCTCATAAGTGTTTATCCCAATCATGATGGTCTTGATCTATAAAACTATTAATCATGGGTTTAAGATTACGGTTAACACGCTCTACAGGGTTTGATTGCGCGTGATAAAGGGGAGTAGTAAAGTGCTTAATTCCATTATTTTCTAGTCGGTCATCTACAACCTGATTTTTAAATTCTAACCCGTTATCAGTGATGAGATACTGTGGACAGCCTCATCTATTAATGACAAGTTCCTCAAACGCTTGAATTACATTTTTACCGTCTGCTTTACGAAGGGGTTTTAATTCTACACATCGAGTGAATAAATCTTCAAATACTATAATATATTTATAACCGGCTTTCGAAGGGGGTTTTGGGCCATTTATATCTGCTGAGACTACCGTCCATGGGCCTTGAATATATCTTTCTCCCATTAAACCTGCTGGAGCCTGTTGAGATTGTTCATGAGCTTGACACTCTTGGCATGCTCTGATATATTGACAAGTATCGTGGTAATAGCCTGGCCAGTAGTAATAAGTAGCTAAACGAGTAAAGGTTTTCTCCATTCCCATATGACCTGCTTGAGGAGTATTATGAGCTTCAAAAAGGGCTTTTTCACGATCAGCAAGGGGAAGAACTAATTTCCAGGCGTCTAAGTCTGGGATAATAGGGTCTATATTATCATTTGGGTGATGAAAATAAAGAAGGTCATTTTCTATTCTAAAATCAGGATATTTTGCAGGGAATTGCTGAACCATTTCTTTTCTTCGACGATACCAATTATCGTTCGTATCATATAGAGGCTATATTTATCATACTTTCTTGTGCCCTCGAGAGAGCATCTGGTACTTTTAATTGACTGCCTCTGCGGTGCTCTAGTTCGATGTCGAACGCTTGAAATCTCGTATGCCATCTCGCTAATCGACCCGTCGCATCCTTTAAATTTCTCAACCATAGCAAGCTATGGTGGTCCGTAATCACTGTTAACGGAGTTTCTTGATGATACGCTCTGAGACGTTCCGCTGCCCAAATAACTGCTAAACATTCCTTTTCTGATACTGTATAATTACGTTCCGTGCGAGTTAGAGTTCGACTTATATAGTAAATAGGGTGTTCTTTTCCATCGATATCTTGAATTAATACACCTGTTATGGCGAAATCACTTGCATCGGTTTGCAGGATAAAGGGTAATCGAAATTTGGACGTGCTAAAACAGGTGCTTTATTGAGTGCTTGTTTAAGTTGCTGAAATGACAATTCCTGCTCTTCATGCCATTGCCATCGAGTTGCCTTTTTCGTCAAACCAGTTAATGGGATTTTTATTTGAGCTAAGTTGGGAATAAATCGTGCATACCAACCAACCATTCCTAAAAATCTTCGTAATTGCTTAAGATTAGTTGACGCAGGATATTCTAGAATGGGGCGAATCTTTTCTTCATCTGTTTTTAGACCATTTTCATTAACGATATATCCAAGATATTTTACTTTCGAACAGCAAAACTCTGACTTTTCTCTATTAATTTGTACGTTTGCGGTTTTTAAAGCTAATAGCACTGTACTTAACCATCGCAAGTGTTCGCTGAATGAGGTAGTTGTTATTATAACGTCATCTAAATAGGAAAACACGTATGGTTCCCAGCTAGGTTTAATTAAATTATCCATGACCTTTTGGAAGGAACCGGGAGCGTTGGTCAGGCCGTAGGGCATACGATTAAATTGAAATAGGCCTCTGCCTGGGACTGCAAATGTGGTAATCTCCTTACTATCCGGGTCCATTGGTATCTGGTGGTAAGCTTGACTTAAATCCAATTTAATGGGGATCAGGTGACCGTTCAAGATTAGCTAAATGTATAGCTAGAGGTATACCTGGTTCTTACACTAAAAATATTCACATAACAAAAAAAAAGAAATCAGCTGAAATATCAGAAATGTATGTATTTTATTAATTCACAACTACTAGCTATACACTAAAAAGGGCGCCAGTCGCGTTAACGGACGCGACTCCGTACGTTATTTTAATTGTGCTACTATTGCAGCAACGCGGTGAAAAGAGAGCCAACGATGTGCGTCATAAATTAATATGGAGTTAGCTAGAAAATTACATAACACCTTAGCTTGACGGAAGCTAGAAAGAAAAACGGGCGCACTAACTAATACCACGAACGTGGTCACCAGCACACACGCGCACAGAATAAGGAAAAATCACGTTGTATCTCACTCGTAAAGCTTAATACAAATCAAGGCTAGAATAAAGCATTTATGCCTTCACACACTCACGCTAGAACTACTCTCTTATTCTCACAAAGATCGCAATCCGAGAGTTATTAAAAAGGAGTTTCGTTCGACACACTTAGCTGCGCTAATACAAAAAAAAGACTTCACGTCAACTGACCTGTGAGACGAACGGCAGAAGGAATGAGCATCTCAAGATGGATGCTTTTCCTTCTTCATGCGGCACGCTATGCGCGCCACCTTATACTTTCGCCTTTTCCGTCTACTTGACTGCTAGAGTCAGGCTATGCGTAGACTAGGCACATTAGTTAAGCTTTACCGTATATTAACGGCTTCGTGATGTGCTGTGCACGCGTATATAGTTAGTGTCTTGGGGTGGGCTTTAGCTTGACCGGCGTCGTCTCTCTCTTACCCGCGCGCGAATTTAAGGTCTTCCTTCTGCCGCATATACTATCGTATTATAAAAGCGGGGTTTAAGTAACATAGCAATTTTGATATGTTACAAAGGACGCTAGCTTTGAAGAAAAAGCAGCTGCATTCGCAATGAAAAACATAATAAAAGTGAAGTCTAAGTTCGGAATGGGTATGAAAAAGAAGAGTAAGAGGGGGAGGAAGCCTCCTACTACTTTCAATAGAATAGTAAAGGTTGCATCAAAATCAATTGTTCCTACAAAATGTGCTCGAAAAGCCATTTTGTCAGCTCCAAAAGGTGCACGTAGTACTGTTAAAAAAGCAGGTGGTAAAAAAAATGTAAAAATTCCACGTACTTTACCAGTTTTAAAGAAAGTAGGAGGTTTCTTACCATTCCTCATACCAATCTTTGCAGGTTTGAGTGCTGTCGGTTGTATAGCTGGAGGTGCCGCTGAATCGCTAAAGCAGTAAATGATTCCAAAGCTGCTTAACAACAATTAGAAGGAAATAAGAGACATAATATGAAGATGAAAAAAATAGCTCTTAGTAAAGGTCTTTACTTATAACTATACAAAACTGGTCTTGATCTTTAACTAAAACCAAAGAATACTCAAAAAAAAGATCCTCAAAGTAAAATTACCTCAAAGAGCACTCACCGATGCTGATCTCATCAAGTATGCAAAAATCCTAAAAATCTCAAATTTTCGAGCAATATTCATGAGAAATTCTATGCCAATTGGCAGACCGCGCTATAAAGAATCAGCTATTGTTAATCTCGATGATGCGGATGGGCCAGGAACGTACTGGGTAGCATATCACAAACGAGGGAACGATGTTGTGTATTTCGATAGCTTTGGTGACCTTCAACCTCCTTTGGATTTAATGACATATCTGAGAGTAGACAGCATCAAATACAATCCTGAGAGATATCAAGACTTTGATACTTCCAACTGCGGTCACTCATTGTCTGAGATTTTTGAGTAACACTTTTGATGTATGAAGAAAAGAGTGATAACTAAATGTTTATTATAGGTTCAACAATCGTGACGGATTAACTTTGAGTCTTTCAGGCACATTGTCTGTACTCGAAGAACAGTATTTTCTACTGACTGAACTCTTACCTGACAGGAATTATGTGACAACGGTAGCAATCTATTCCATGTTGGACAGAAAGAAATTGTTCTACCGACTGGTAGTTATGAAATTGAAGATATAGAAAACTATCTCAGTGAAAAATTGATGACAAAAAGTATCTCAATCAGTATTAAACCAAACAATAATACACTTTGCAATTAAATAAAATGCAATCATCTGATTGATTTTCGACCAGAACATTCGATAGGACCTTTATTAGGCTTCGCAAAACGTGTTCTTCCTGCTGACGTCACAAATCATTCAGATTTACCTGTAGCTATCCTTAAGACCAGAAGGTCAATGCTCTCCTTGTCCAGTGCAACATCGTCTCTGGTGCCTATATAAACGGTCAACAAGTGCACACGATACATGAATTTTTTCCTGCAGTCCCACGAAGATATAATATCATTGAAATTCCATCATAGATCATTTACCTTCCAGTCATCGTCAAGAGCATAGATCATATACAAGTGCGTATACTCGATCAAGACGGAAATTTAATTAACTTTCATGAAGAAACTATTACACTTAGATTATATATTGAATCAGTATAAAAATGGGCGTGGTTTATAACCATTAAAATAACAAAGGGTACATAAGTAAATCAAGATGGCAAAACATTTAATTTTGAGAAGCCAAGGCTTAAAACTAAGAGCTCTTAATGGAAAATTATTTGCTTAATTTTTTGTTGTTTTCAAAGAAATGGTGAAAATTTTAAATATAAGGTCAGGAGTAATATTGGATGAGTCAATAGCTCACTAATGAGGTGCACGCGTACACCTCGTCGAATTTCAATTATAGTAATAAAATTCGCATATTATTTCAACATCAAGACTTTGTCTTCGCGGAGTTCTCTTCACATAAAGGGAAAATTAAATCATCAAGATGGCACTGCTTTAGCAAGAACTAACTTAGTTAATAACGGCATCTGTCATTTATTCAAGGAAGTTCGCCATGAAATTAATTTCATAGAGATCGATCGTAGTAAGACTATGGAATTGACCACTGTAATGAAGGGTTAGGGATCACTCAGCCCTAGTCAAAGTTTGATTATCGAAAATGCTGGTTTGATTGATATAACAGAAACTCGAAAGATCATTAATAACAATAGCTATTTTAATATTTTCAAACCTGTCAGTATGATTTTAGGCTTTGTTGAAGATTATCGCAAAATCATAGTCATTGTTAAACATAAACTTATCCTCACAAGATCCAGGAACGATATTAACGCAGTAATACAAACACCTAATTCTACTAATGTTTTCGATGGTTTCAAAATTGATATTTTAAGAAAATTTTTTAAAATTGAAAATTTTGTACTGGAACTGTTTATTAAACTCTAAGTATGGTTACTTACTTTTTATTTAAAATATGATCAATTTTATGAAAAAAACATCTATCATACAATCATGTATGTATAAAAAATTGCGCTCAATAACAATTTCTTCTGAAAACAGTATAATTATTTTATTTATGATAAAATAACATTTTCACTTCTTGGTCAATAATTAAATTTGCTCCAGCCTACTCTTAAAATACTTTTATCCTAAGTCTTTTAGAAATAAATATACCAATCATGGTAAAAAATATGAAGAAACTGCCATTTCTGAATATGAAAAATTTACTGGAACTAAAGTTGTCACACGTGGTTCAATCATTTCGAAGTTAAATGCTTAAATGTCATACAGTCCTGATAGGATCATCATGAAAGATTGTAAACCTTTTATATTACCCAAGGTGAAATACCATTATGCAGGAAAAACTGAAGACATAATGAAAGTTTTAAACAAGATCAAATACTTAAAAATCAATGATGATAATTCAGCAACATTAAAAGAAAAGCACGAGTATCATTGTCAAATTCAAATTGGTATAGCTGTTTTATATGTTAATACAACTGACTTCATTGTTTATGCTTCGTACAATTGTAGTTTTATTATCATGAAAATACCACCAAATGAAAGTTACATTCTAAATGTCTTATCAGTAGTAGAAAAAAATTATTGTAATAATATGCTCCATCATCTTTGTGTAACAGAAAATGAAAATAGCTATTTGCAATACAATATTTTTAGCATCTGTGATTAAAATGCCCAATCATTCATTTTAACCATAGTTGTTAATTACATCTGAATATTATAAATATTTGTTAAGATGTTGTATACATACGTAAATTATATTTCAGTGATGAGAGTTAAATTAAATTAATTTAAATAAGCATTTTGACTTTGGAATTTAATGTCTTAACTTAATTGAAATTTTATTTATTGTTTTTTACAGTTTTTAAAAGTTTTTTACAGTTATTTACAGTTTCGAAAATTTTCACATATTTATTCAATTTTTTTATATACATGTGAAAATTTTTGAAAATGTGAATAACTGAAAATAATTGTAAAAAAACTATGAAAAACTGCAAATAATTGTAAATAATTATGAATAACTGTAAAATACTGTAAATTATTGTAAATGACTACGAATAATTGTTAATAATAATTAATAACATTAAATTATTGACAATTCAAAGAATTTTCGAAAATATAAATGACTGTAAATAATTATAGATAGCTGTAAATAATTATAAAAAATTGTTTATAATTGTAAATAATTGTTAATAACTGTAAATAATAGTAAGTAATAGTAAATAACTATTATTTATATCTCAATTCTGATATTTTTTAACAGTTATTTACAATTATTTACTATTATTTACAGTTATTCACAGAAATTATTTTCATATAGATTGGAATCAGAGTTGTGAATAAGGAAATGGTTTTTCATTTGAAATAGTCAAGTAATTGAGAATGCTCGCACCATTTACCATTTACAGAGTAAGTAACTGGTAAATGGTCCGAACATTTACCATTTACTTACCCAGTAACTGGTAATCTACAGAGCATGAAAGGTTGCTGCAAAGTTTCAGTAATGATAATTTTATTTCTGAAACCTTGCAGCAACCTTTCATGCTGTGTGAGAAATGGTCCGACCATTTACCATTTACTCACCCAGTAACTAATAAATGGTCCAATCATTTCCAGTTACTCACCTAGTAACTGGTAAATGGTCCGACCATTAACCAATTGCTTACTCGGTAACTGGAAACATTCACAACCCTGGTTGGAATGGTTTTATTTATTTAAAATGAATGTAAAAAAGGTTTTCTTCATTGTTAGATTTCCATAAAAGTTAGAAAGAAAAGTATTTTAATTATATAAAACTACTATTTATCATATTTATTTTTGTAAGTATTTTATAGTGACGAAAATACAAGGAACATTATACAGCAGCAGAATAACAAACACAGGTTTTGCTTGTACATACTTTACATGTGCAGTTATAATATAATTCATCAACTGGCGGCAACAGTTTTTCTTCTCTCAAAGGTAAAAGGAGATCATCTTCTACTTTCCAACCATATTCTGTTGGATTTAACTGACAAGTACATCCATTCAACCAAATAATTTGATTAATATAATAAGCTCGCAGCATGTGTAACTTTAAAGAGTTGCTAGTTCGTGGTAAATTTTCTACGAGCATGTTTTTCGTATAATGAAAAAACCGGACATGTAATTCATTTGGAATTGTACTATTTTAACCTTTCATCATAATTTTTACTAAATACTCTTCTACCATATCGATAGTAGTCTAATTTTAACTGCTTATAACATGTTTAAACCTGCGAAAATCGCAACGCTAAGCGCGCGTAAAATTTAAAACGTCCAAATAGCAGGAAAAAAATTTTTTTTAACTCAGATTTTAATAATTATGAGTACGTAAAGTATCATATTTATTTCTTTTATATGATATATACAACAGGGATGTCTAACGAAGAATTTTTTTAGTCTGTAACCAAATACTCGCAAAAATAAGTATATTGGATAGTAGTTTCAATATAATTAAAATACTTTTCTTTCTATCTTATATGGAAATCTAACAATGAGTAAAACCTTTTTTTAGCGTGTATTTAGTAGACAGTTGTTGGAAGAAGATTCTTGGGGTACAGGAGCTGGGTAGGATTGAGATGTTGGTTGTGGGGAGGTTGAAATCGCTGACTCGTCTTCGCGTTCTTCTTGGAGACTTGGTGAAATTGGTGCAGGCCTGTCTAATTCATCTCCTGCATCGCATAAGTGACGAGCTCCTCTCATACACGCTCTCGTTTTACGGCACCTTTGATTTAGGAGGTCGCCCACGACCGCGTTTGGCTCCTCCTGGACCGGGTGAAATGCGAGGTCTTGGTAGACCCCTTGACCTATTCCTGTACGGACTGCTCTCCTTATTTGATGCAGGTTGGTTGGTTTGTTTCGTTGCATCTTCTGAAAGTGATGGTGAGATATTAGGATATGGTGGTAGTCTTGGTGGAATGTATCGTTTTAAATCATTGACAAAAACTTTAATGTGTCGCTTGGTATCGACGTCTTCCACTAGATATACTACCGGTGAGAACACTCTAATAACTTTGGCTGGGCCAATGAATTTTGGCGCTAACTTTGCAGCAAATTTGTCAACGGCTGAAGATAATGCATGATTTCTACGACTTACGAGATCTCCTGGTTCAAAGGTTACATGCCGTCGATTCTTATTATAATATTTAGCTTGACGAGCAGTTGCATTATCTGCATATTTTTTACTAAGTCATGTATCGCAGGTAACCTTTTTGCTCTGTCAGCCCATTCCGTGATGTTTCCTTGCTCAATTGGTTTTGGGTTGTCTATAGATTTGCGGAAAAGGATTGTAGGAATAGGATTGCGACCCGTATTTAAGAAAGCTGGAGTAAATTTAGTGGACGAATGTACCGTAGTGTTGAGAGCGAAGCTAAATTCTCATAAGTGTTTATCCCAATCATGATGGTCTTGATCTATAAAACTATTAATCATGGGTTTAAGATTACGGTTAACACGCTCTACAGGGTTTGATTGCGCGTGATAAAGGGGAGTAGTAAAGTGCTTAATTCCATTATTTTCTAGTCGGTCATCTACAACCTGATTTTTAAATTCTAACCCGTTATCAGTGATGAGATACTGTGGACAGCCTCATCTATTAATGACAAGTTCCTCAAACGCTTGAATTACATTTTTACCGTCTGCTTTACGAAGGGTTTTAATTCTACACATCGAGTGAATAAATCTTCAAATACTATAATATATTTATAACCGGCTTTCGAAGGGGGTTTTGGGCCATTTATATCTGCTGAGACTACCGTCCATGGGCCTTGAATATATCTTTCTCCCATTAAACCTGCTGGAGCCTGTTGAGATTGTTCATGAGCTTGACACTCTTGGCATGCTCTGATATATTGACAAGTATCGTGGTAATAGCCTGGCCAGTAGTAATAAGTAGCTAAACGAGTAAAGGTTTTCTCCATTCCCATATGACCTGCTTGAGGAGTATTATGAGCTTCAAAAAGGGCTTTTTCACGATCAGCAAGGGGAAGAACTAATTTCCAGGCGTCTAAGTCTGGGATAATAGGGTCTATATTATCATTTGGGTGATGAAAATAAAGAAGGTCATTTTCTATTCTAAAATCAGGATATTTTGCAGGGAATTGCTGAACCATTTCTTTTCTTCGACGATACCAATTATCGTTCGTATCATATAGAGGCTATATTTATCATACTTTCTTGTGCCCTCGAGAGAGCATCTGGTACTTTTAATTGACTGCCTCTGCGGTGCTCTAGTTCGATGTCGAACGCTTGAAATCTCGTATGCCATCTCGCTAATCGACCCGTCGCATCCTTTAAATTTCTCAACCATAGCAAGCTATGGTGGTCCGTAATCACTGTTAACGGAGTTTCTTGATGATACGCTCTGAGACGTTCCGCTGCCCAAATAACTGCTAAACATTCCTTTTCTGATACTGTATAATTACGTTCCGTGCGAGTTAGAGTTCGACTTATATAGTAAATAGGGTGTTCTTTTCCATCGATATCTTGAATTAATACACCTGTTATGGCGAAATCACTTGCATCGGTTTGCAGGATAAAGGGGTAATCGAAATTTGGACGTGCTAAAACAGGTGCTTTATTGAGTGCTTGTTTAAGTTGCTGAAATGACAATTCCTGCTCTTCATGCCATTGCCATCGAGTTGCCTTTTTCGTCAAACCAGTTAATGGGATTTTTATTTGAGCTAAGTTGGGAATAAATCGTGCATACCAACCAACCATTCCTAAAAATCTTCGTAATTGCTTAAGATTAGTTGACGCAGGATATTCTAGAATGGGGCGAATCTTTTCTTCATCTGTTTTTAGACCATTTTCATTAACGATATATCCAAGATATTTTACTTTCGAACAGCAAAACTCTGACTTTTCTCTATTAATTTGTACGTTTGCGGTTTTTAAAGCTAATAGCACTGTACTTAACCATCGCAAGTGTTCGCTGAATGAGGTAGTTGTTATTATAACGTCATCTAAATAGGAAAACACGTATGGTTCCCAGCTAGGTTTAATTAAATTATCCATGACCTTTTGGAAGGAACCGGGAGCGTTGGTCAGGCCGTAGGGCATACGATTAAATTGAAATAGGCCTCTGCCTGGGACTGCAAATGTGGTAATCTCCTTACTATCCGGGTCCATTGGTATCTGGTGGTAAGCTTGACTTAAATCCAATTTAATGGGGATCAGGTGACCGTTCAAGATTAGCTAAATGTATAGCTAGAGGTATACCTGGTTCTTACACTAAAAATATTCACATAACAAAAAAAAAGAAATCAGCTGAAATATCAGAAATGTATGTATTTTATTAATTCACAACTACTAGCTATACACTAAAAAGGGCGCCAGTCGCGTTAACGGACGCGACTCCGTACGTTATTTTAATTGTGCTACTATTGCAGCAACGCGGTGAAAAGAGAGCCAACGATGTGCGTCATAAATTAATATGGAGTTAGCTAGAAAATTACATAACACCTTAGCTTGACGGAAGCTAGAAAGAAAAACGGGCGCACTAACTAATACCACGAACGTGGTCACCAGCACACACGCGCACAGAATAAGGAAAAATCACGTTGTATCTCACTCGTAAAGCTTAATACAAATCAAGGCTAGAATAAAGCATTTATGCCTTCACACACTCACGCTAGAACTACTCTCTTATTCTCACAAAGATCGCAATCCGAGAGTTATTAAAAAGGAGTTTCGTTCGACACACTTAGCTGCGCTAATACAAAAAAAAGACTTCACGTCAACTGACCTGTAGACGAACGGCAGAAGGAATGAGCATCTCAAGATGGATGCTTTTCCTTCTTCATGCGGCACGCTATGCGCGCCACCTTATACTTTCGCCTTTTCCGTCTACTTGACTGCTAGAGTCAGGCTATGCGTAGACTAGGCACATTAGTTAAGCTTTACCGTATATTAACGGCTTCGTGATGTGCTGTGCACGCGTATATAGTTAGTGTCTTGGGGTGGGCTTTAGCTTGACCGGCGTCGTCTCTCTCTTACCCGCGCGCGAATTTAAGGTCTTCCTTCTGCCGCATATACTATCGTATTATAAAAGCGGGGTTTAAGTAACATAGCAATTTTGATATGTTACAAAGGACGCTAGCTTTGAAGAAAAAGCAGCTGCATTCGCAATGAAAAACATAATAAAAGTGAAGTCTAAGTTCGGAATGGGTATGAAAAAGAAGAGTAAGAGGGGGAGGAAGCCTCCTACTACTTTCAATAGAATAGTAAAGGTTGCATCAAAATCAATTGTTCCTACAAAATGTGCTCGAAAAGCCATTTTGTCAGCTCCAAAAGGTGCACGTAGTACTGTTAAAAAAGCAGGTGGTAAAAAAAATGTAAAAATTCCACGTACTTTACCAGTTTTAAAGAAAGTAGGAGGTTTCTTACCATTCCTCATACCAATCTTTGCAGGTTTGAGTGCTGTCGGTTGTATAGCTGGAGGTGCCGCTGAATCGCTAAAGCAGTAAATGATTCCAAAGCTGCTTAACAACAATTAGAAGGAAATAAGAGACATAATATGAAGATGAAAAAAAAATAGCTCTTAGTAAAGGTCTTTACTTATAACTATACAAAACTGGTCTTGATCTTTAACTAAAACCAAAGAATACTCAAAAAAAAGATCCTCAAAGTAAAATTACCTCAAAGAGCACTCACCGATGCTGATCTCATCAAGTATGCAAAAATCCTAAAAATCTCAAATTTTCGAGCAATATTCATGAGAAATTCTATGCCAATTGGCAGACCGCGCTATAAAGAATCAGCTATTGTTAATCTCGATGATGCGGATGGGCCAGGAACGTACTGGGTAGCATATCACAAACGAGGGAACGATGTTGTGTATTTCGATAGCTTTGGTGACCTTCAACCTCCTTTGGATTTAATGACATATCTGAGAGTAGACAGCATCAAATACAATCCTGAGAGATATCAAGACTTTGATACTTCCAACTGCGGTCACTCATTGTCTGAGATTTTTGAGTAACACTTTTGATGTATGAAGAAAAGAGTGATAACTAAATGTTTATTATAGGTTCAACAATCGTGACGGATTAACTTTGAGTCTTTCAGGCACATTGTCTGTACTCGAAGAACAGTATTTTCTACTGACTGAACTCTTACCTGACAGGAATTATGTGACAACGGTAGCAATCTATTCCATGTTGGACAGAAAGAAATTGTTCTACCGACTGGTAGTTATGAAATTGAAGATATAGAAAACTATCTCAGTGAAAAATTGATGACAAAAAGTATCTCAATCAGTATTAAACCAAACAATAATACACTTTGCAATTAAATAAAATGCAATCATCTGATTGATTTTCGACCAGAACATTCGATAGGACCTTTATTAGGCTTCGCAAAACGTGTTCTTCCTGCTGACGTCACAAATCATTCAGATTTACCTGTAGCTATCCTTAAGACCAGAAGGTCAATGCTCTCCTTGTCCAGTGCAACATCGTCTCTGGTGCCTATATAAACGGTCAACAAGTGCACACGATACATGAATTTTTTCCTGCAGTCCCACGAAGATATAATATCATTGAAATTCCATCATAGATCATTTACCTTCCAGTCATCGTCAAGAGCATAGATCATATACAAGTGCGTATACTCGATCAAGACGGAAATTTAATTAACTTTCATGAAGAAACTATTACACTTAGATTATATATTGAATCAGTATAAAAATGGGCGTGGTTTATAACCATTAAAATAACAAAGGGTACATAAGTAAATCAAGATGGCAAAACATTTAATTTTGAGAAGCCAAGGCTTAAAACTAAGAGCTCTTAATGGAAAATTATTTGCTTAATTTTTTGTTGTTTTCAAAGAAATGGTGAAAATTTTAAATATAAGGTCAGGAGTAATATTGGATGAGTCAATAGCTCACTAATGAGGTGCACGCGTACACCTCGTCGAATTTCAATTATAGTAATAAAATTCGCATATTATTTCAACATCAAGACTTTGTCTTCGCGGAGTTCTCTTCACATAAAGGGAAAATTAAATCATCAAGATGGCACTGCTTTAGCAAGAACTAACTTAGTTAATAACGGCATCTGTCATTTATTCAAGGAAGTTCGCCATGAAATTAATTTCATAGAGATCGATCGTAGTAAGACTATGGAATTGACCACTGTAATGAAGGGTTAGGGATCACTCAGCCCTAGTCAAAGTTTGATTATCGAAAATGCTGGTTTGATTGATATAACAGAAACTCGAAAGATCATTAATAACAATAGCTATTTTAATATTTTCAAACCTGTCAGTATGATTTTAGGCTTTGTTGAAGATTATCGCAAAATCATAGTCATTGTTAAACATAAACTTATCCTCACAAGATCCAGGAACGATATTAACGCAGTAATACAAACACCTAATTCTACTAATGTTTTCGATGGTTTCAAAATTGATATTTTAAGAAAATTTTTTAAAATTGAAAATTTTGTACTGGAACTGTTTATTAAACTCTAAGTATGGTTACTTACTTTTTATTTAAAATATGATCAATTTTATGAAAAAACATCTATCATACAATCATGTATGTATAAAAAATTGCGCTCAATAACAATTTCTTCTGAAAACAGTATAATTATTTTATTTATGATAAAATAACATTTTCACTTCTTGGTCAATAATTAAATTTGCTCCAGCCTACTCTTAAAATACTTTTATCCTAAGTCTTTTAGAAATAAATATACCAATCATGGTAAAAAATATGAAGAAACTGCCATTTCTGAATATGAAAAATTTACTGGAACTAAAGTTGTCACACGTGGTTCAATCATTTCGAAGTTAAATGCTTAAATGTCATACAGTCCTGATAGGATCATCATGAAAGATTGTAAACCTTTTATATTACCCAAGGTGAAATACCATTATGCAGGAAAAACTGAAGACATAATGAAAGTTTTAAACAAGATCAAATACTTAAAAATCAATGATGATAATTCAGCAACATTAAAAGAAAAGCACGAGTATCATTGTCAAATTCAAATTGGTATAGCTGTTTTATATGTTAATACAACTGACTTCATTGTTTATGCTTCGTACAATTGTAGTTTTATTATCATGAAAATACCACCAAATGAAAGTTACATTCTAAATGTCTTATCAGTAGTAGAAAAAAATTATTGTAATAATATGCTCCATCATCTTTGTGTAACAGAAAATGAAAATAGCTATTTGCAATACAATATTTTTAGCATCTGTGATTAAAATGCCCAATCATTCATTTTAACCATAGTTGTTAATTACATCTGAATATTATAAATATTTGTTAAGATGTTGTATACATACGTAAATTATATTTCAGTGATGAGAGTTAAATTAAATTAATTTAAATAAGCATTTTGACTTTGGAATTTAATGTCTTAACTTAATTGAAATTTTATTTATTGTTTTTACAGTTTTTAAAAGTTTTTTACAGTTATTTACAGTTTCGAAAATTTTCACATATTTATTCAATTTTTTATATACATGTGAAAATTTTTGAAAATGTGAATAACTGAAAATAATTGTAAAAAAACTATGAAAAACTGCAAATAATTGTAAATAATTATGAATAACTGTAAAATACTGTAAATTATTGTAAATGACTACGAATAATTGTTAATAATAATTAATAACATTAAATTATTGACAATTCAAAGAATTTTCGAAAATATAAATGACTGTAAATAATTATAGATAGCTGTAAATAATTATAAAAAATTGTTTATAATTGTAAATAATTGTTAATAACTGTAAATAATAGTAAGTAATAGTAAATAACTATTATTTATATCTCAATTCTGATATTTTTTAACAGTTATTTACAATTATTTACTATTATTTACAGTTATTCACAGAAATTATTTTCATATAGATTGGAATCAGAGTTGTGAATAAGGAAATGGTTTTTCATTTGAAATAGTCAAGTAATTGAGAATGCTCGCACCATTTACCATTTACAGAGTAAGTAACTGGTAAATGGTCCGAACATTTACCATTTACTTACCCAGTAACTGGTAATCTACAGAGCATGAAAGGTTGCTGCAAAGTTTCAGTAATGATAATTTTATTTCTGAAACCTTGCAGCAACCTTTCATGCTGTGTGAGAAATGGTCCGACCATTTACCATTTACTCACCCAGTAACTAATAAATGGTCCAATCATTTCCAGTTACTCACCTAGTAACTGGTAAATGGTCCGACCATTAACCAATTGCTTACTCGGTAACTGGAAACATTCACAACCCTGGTTGGAATGGTTTTATTTATTTAAAATGAATGTAAAAAAGGTTTTCTTCATTGTTAGATTTCCATAAAAGTTAGAAAGAAAAGTATTTTAATTATATAAAACTACTATTTATCATATTTATTTTTGTAAGTATTTTATAGTGACGAAAATACAAGGAACATTATACAGCAGCAGAATAACAAACACAGGTTTTGCTTGTACATACTTTACATGTGCAGTTATAATATAATTCATCAACTGGCGGCAACAGTTTTTCTTCTCTCAAAGGTAAAAGGAGATCATCTTCTACTTTCCAACCATATTCTGTTGGATTTAACTGACAAGTACATCCATTCAACCAAATAATTTGATTAATATAATAAGCTCGCAGCATGTGTAACTTTAAAGAGTTGCTAGTTCGTGGTAAATTTTCTACGAGCATGTTTTTCGTATAATGAAAAAACCGGACATGTAATTCATTTGGAATTGTACTATTTTAACCTTTCATCATAATTTTTACTAAATACTCTTCTACCATATCGATAGTAGTCTAATTTTAACTGCTTATAACATGTTTAAACCTGCGAAAATCGCAACGCTAAGCGCGCGTAAAATTTAAAACGTCCAAATAGCAGGAAAAAAATTTTTTTTAACTCAGATTTTAATAATTATGAGTACGTAAAGTATCATATTTATTTCTTTTATATGATATATACAACAGGGATGTCTAACGAAGAATTTTTTTAGTCTGTAACCAAATACTCGCAAAAATAAGTATATTGGATAGTAGTTTCAATATAATTAAAATACTTTTCTTTCTATCTTATATGGAAATCTAACAATGAGTAAAACCTTTTTTTAGCGTGTAGGTTTTTAAACGATTTACTTTGCACTTACTGTGCACCGCCTAACACGCGCCTGTCGCATTGTAAGGAATAGGCAATCTCGTTGAATTAGCAATATCTCGAGTTTTATTCAATAGAATCGGATGAAAACGACAAATTCTCAAACAAGATAAAATTTCCAAACTTTTCATACCGGATATACAAGAAATTTTGTCTCGCTACCCATTGTTTTTAAGTTATGGACAAATAAAAGTCTAAAAAATTGAGAAATTCCGTGGCTTGGGATCGTGTTAGTCTATTTATTGTCATTAATGAATTATTTTTGATAGAATATTAATAAAATGACAACTTTTACTTTTAAAATAAGAGGGTATTCATCAAAAAATTTTAATTAGAAGCCTAGTTGTAAAGATTTTAACCACGTTTGTGCTACCTTCCCAGTCGGCATGTAACCTTTCTGAAAGATTTCTGTAATCTTCCATTCGAATTATTACACCTTTCAGCAATATTACTGCAACGTAGCTGCCCCCTTTCCGTGATCTTGCTGCAATTTTTCGATGTCCACTTTTATAACAATGTTATCTTGCTGAAAGGTTTCTGCAATGATTTAGTTATGTTACTGCAATATTCAAAACGATGACTGAACAATTACAGGAAGGTTACTTTAATCCTTCACCATCGTTCCTGCAATTATGATTATAGATTTCAGCAATCTCTCTCTAATATTATTGAAAGAGTTCTGAAATCTATCTACAATATAACTGTAATATTTTTGTAAAGTTTATATATGTACGTCAAAATTTCAACATTCTTATAGGAATATTACTAAAATATTTCAATTATTTCAGAAAACGATAACCGTAATTTTTCAGCAATGTTACTGCAACGTTTCTGCAACCTTTCTGTTATCCTGCTACCGGCTTTCGATGTCCGCTTTTATAACAATATTATCTTTCTAAAAGTTTCTCCACAAATATTTAAAAACAGTTCTGCCATATTTAGAACAATGACTGAAAGATGATGGTAAGGTTGCTATAATTATTCACCGCCGTTTTAGTATTTTTTTTATGTACCAAGGTTGTCGTTATGATTACAGATATCTTTTTTATAAACCTAATTTTAAAATCGATTCGCACAATTTATTGCTAATAAATGATTCGCTTAAAACATTTTATATAAAAAATATAGAAAAATTTTTATTACCTAATCGTGGTTTGAACTTACGCACTTGAAGACATGAAGCGGAAACCTTAACCATTACGCTCTTAACGCTTGTTGAGTAGTATGATAATCTGATATATTTATTGTTTGTTATTGGAATTATAAATTTTTTGGATTATTTTTACATGGAATAAAGGGTATCCTGGGTTAAGATAAGCGAAATGCTCCCAATTTTTTTTTCACTTCAAAATAGGATAAAAGCATTTGTTTAGGCACAAAATGAAGAATTAGGGTGGTCCGCGGATCTAAATAATTTTTCCCCTAGCTAGGAACCCTAAAAACCCCATTTTTCACGTTTTATTTTATATCTCGCGTTCTAATTAACGAAACGACTTGAAAATTTATATGAGTATAGTTTATCTCACTACTTTTAAGTATATTTTTTTGCTAAGTAATCAGAGGTCAACATAACCTCAAAAAACATCATTCAATATTTAAAATGCAATTTTGACCATGTAGATAAATTGGAACAGCAATTATTTTTATTTTATCTTATAGAGCGGAAAAAAATACAAATTTTTTATATTTTCGTCGATTTGATTCTACTGGTGCGCCATGTTGAAAAATGAGAAAAACCATTTTTCGCTAATTTAAGCACTAAAATACAGCATTTTGTTTTTTGTTCTTGCGACCTAGTAGCTGAAAACAACTCTTCACAACATATTATGTGATTATATTTTAGTGGAATTTTTTTCTTTTAATTCAGAGCCCAACGTAACCTAAAAAAAAATTACTCGCTCTTCAAAATGCGATTTTAATCACTTAGATGAGCCGGAGCACAAAATTCAATTTACTAATCTTGAAAATACTGTATTATCAATATTGGGTTATTGTTCAGAAGAGAACAGCAGAGAATGATATATTTTATTGCAAAGTATCTGTGTGAATTTTTGCAGATTTTTCCGTGAGGTGCGCCACTTTCAAAAACTCGAAAAACTCTATTTTTGGCCATTTTTAGCGATTTTGCGGTCATTCAAAGAGCATTCAATGAGCAAGAGCAATCAATTTTTTATTATAAAAAAAATCGACATTTTTATATTAAGAGGTTGCACCGGTGAATCTTGTCCAATCTGACTGATATGATTAAATCATTTTAAATCAAAGTTAGGCTGATTTTTGCTTTTGGCGCTCTTTGAATCACCGCAAAATCGCTAAAAATGGCCAAAAATAGGGTTATTCGAGTTTTTGAAGGTGGTGCACCTCACGGAAAAATCTGCAAAAATTCACACAGATACTTTGCAATAAAATATATCATTCTCTGCTGTTCTCTTCTGAACAATAACCCAATATTGATAATTCTGTATTTTCAAGATTAGTAAATTGAATTTTGTGCTCCGGCTCATCTAAGTGATTAAAATCGCATTTTGAAGAGCGAGTAATTTTTTTTTAGGTTACGTTGGGCTCTGAATTAAAAGAAAAAAATTCCACTAAAATATAATCACATAATATGTTGTGAAGAGTTGTTTTCAGCTATTAGGTCGCAAGAACAAAAAACAAAATGCTGTATTTTAGTGCTTAAATCAGCGAAAAATGGTTTTTCTCATTTTTCAACATGGCGCACCAGTAGAATCGAATCGACGAAAATATAAAAAATTTGTATTTTTTTCCGCTCTATAAGATAAAATAAAAATAATTGCTGTTCCAATCTATCTACATGGTCAAAATTGCATTTTAAATATTGAATGATGTTTTTTGAGGTTATGTTGACCTCTGATTACTTAACAAAAAAATATACTTAAAAATAGTGAGATAAACTATACTCATATAAATTTTCAAGTCGTTTCGTTAATTAGAACGCGAGATATAAAATAAAACGTGAATAATGAGGTTTTTAGGGTCCCTAGCTAGGGGAAAAATTATTTAGATCCGTGGACCACCCTAATTCTTCATTTTGTGCCTAAACAAATGCTTTTATCCTATTTTGAAGCGAAAAAAAAATTGGGGGCATTTCGCCTATCTTAACCCAGGATACCCTTTATTATAAAAAAAAATTATTTTAATAATTTGTTTAGATGAAAATATTTCTACATAGATGATTATAAATTTTATTAATCAATTTCCACTTTATCGACTTCTTTATCAAGAATAATAAAATTTTGTAAGTAATTTCATTCTATTATTCACAAACTTGAGTTTTCAGATTTATTCAAACTTTTTTTTTAATATTTACATATTTTTTTTATAATTATTAATTTATTCATGGATAAATTTAAATATTGTAGAATTAGTAAATAAACTTGATAAATTCATTTATTATTAAATTTATTTTTCTATTAAAAAATATTTTATGCATAAAGAAATAATATAGAATTTTTATATAGATAATAATAAGTTTTATTATTTTTGATAAAATAATTATTCAATTATTTGAAAAATCATTTATATGGAAATATATATTAAAAATAAATTCCACACCTATCACTCGTGAAAAAAAAAATATATATATATATATATATGAAAGAAAATAAAAATAAATTGAAATTTACTATTTATTCTTTGTTATTTGGGAATCGGATAATCATTCCTGCTTGATCTTTTTTCTCCCTTCATTCTGCTTGCTCTCGAAGCCGCACTCTCTCAAGCTCGAGCTCGAGCTCTAACTGCTTGAATTACTTGAGTCCGAACTGCTTGAACTAGATGCAGCTCTTTTTCTTAACGAATGGCCAACTCTTCGTATCAGGCTTATTCCTCGGTATAAATGCTATAAAGCAGTAATTGGGGGAATATGTGGTACTAAAAAAAACTTAATAGAAATAAGTATTTTTAAAAATTTTAGTATTATTTCTATTTTGAATACTTACGCACATTCACAACTTTCATTGCCCACGGAAAATGCTCTAACATCATAAGCACTTTGGGCCCATTGTTCATGAGCCACCTTATGTATTCTTGCACCTTTTTTGATGCTTTGAATTTTTTTTTTTATTATTTTCCATTTTTTTAACTTTTTTTTGCTTGTTAAAGAAAATTGAAAAAAAAATGATCCTCGAATTATTTTTCTTGAGTTAAGAAAATGTTGAAGATGATCTTCGAACTAACAAAATGTAGCTTGGAACAAGGTATTTATACAGAAAATTAAGATACTTATTTTACTATGTTTTCCATGAAAATCCTACGATTAATAAAAATTTTTTTTCAAAAATTTTTCACCTCCCTTATAGAAAAATTTGTCCATCCTTCATGAGTTTTGTACATGCTTAAGATATTAATTTTTATTGTCGCCCAACTGACCCTTGCAATATATATCGTTTTTTCTTAAAAACTTACATGGACTTGTGACTATTAAATTAAAAAAAAAGGGGGAGCATTTTTATCAGAGAGAAGTCTTTTATATATTTCCTGAAATAAGCAATCCTTCTATTGAAACAACTGATCTCTTCAATAAATATCTTTTTTCTTAAGAATACTTCTGCACACCTGTGCTAGATCATGCTTTTCTAATTTTTTTCTTAGTAAATTCAAAGAAAAAATAAATGCACCTGCAAGATAACTTTTTTCCCACACACTTGTTACGAAAAGAATGGTTTTTAAAGGAAATCTTATTTTAATTATTCGACCCTTTTTTCAAACAAGAAAAAAAAGTGCATAAGACCCTTTCAACTTTTTTCTCAAAAAAACTTTCACTCGTTAAATTTCCAACCACCTGCAAAAATCTTTTTTTCCTTAAGGAAACTGACATACACCTGAGACCAAAGAATATTTTTTTAAAGAAAAAGATTTTTTTTTACAGCGATAGGTCTCGTACATCTTCTTCAAGCATTCATTTCTGTTTTTTTAACATAAAAAAGGAATACGACTGATTCTTTCAATAAATATCTCTTCATCCCAAGAAACCCACACACAGTGTACTGAATTGAGAGAAAGGTCATTCCTTTTCCTTCTCTTCTAAAAGCAGGTTAATTGTCATGCAACATTAAAATTAAATCTGTGACCTCCTGCAAAATACTTTTTTTCTTAAGAAAACTAACATACAGCTGTGCAAAAAAAAACATTTTCAAAAAAAGGATTTCCCTTTTTTTAATAGAATGAAACCTCGTATACCATCTTTGAATAAGAGTTTTTGAAACAAGAAGAGGAAAGGTAACTGACAGTAGTATATGGGGCGCTATAACGAGACATATCGATTTTTTCCCCTCCTCCCGTCTCGCTCTCCTAGGTGTCTGAGGGGGTGTCATAGCGTACACAGGGTGGTACAGCGCGAAATAGAAAAATGATATAATTTTACAAGTTGTATAAAATTTTAATGAAAAAGTATTAATATAAAAAAGGAAAATTTAATTTATAATAAAAAAAGTATCGGTGTCAGAGATTCATTTATCAATTGTTATTTGCTACGTGTGAGACTTTTGTTGGTCCTGAAAAGGACCGTATGTAAATATATATAATTTTTAAATTAAAATTTTTTGTATCATTTTCTTTCAGGGATAGAGTAGGTATTGGTTGAGACCTTTTCAGAATATTGTTTCCAGATATATGATGGTCGATTTTCCTTCTTTTTCTTTTGATCATCTTGTAGTGAAGGTGTTTTGTCGGCGCTGGAGCTGTTTTGACCCATGGTGTCGAGTGTGTGTTATACAAATGTGATAAGAGACTATGCGTAAAAAGTTATTATTTAAATTGATATTTTCATTGGTGTTATCTTTTTTATCATTTCTTTGAAAATGTTCTAATTTTTCTGTTCCTTTTTATAATACTCTTTGTATCGTTCTTTCTTTATTCCGCTGTCTGTAGAACGTAATGAAGCAATCTTACCTACGCATTGTCCCATGTCTGTTTCGAGCAATGTTTATAAAATAAATAAAGGATGATTGGAAAGAGTGGTTGTATTTATAGTAAGAAATAAAGTTATTTATAGCATTAAAGTAATTTATTTATTTTTTAACATACATTTTTTCTATACAGGAATCATTATATCTCGCAAATCTTTTGCAATCATAGGTAAACTGAATGCTCAAATTTCAGATAAAACAAATTTCAAATACAAGCTTTTATAATGATCAGTATCATCTACCATATTATTCATGACATAATCTTGTAATTCGTTATTGAGAATTGAATAATATTGTTTAAATGATTCATAGTCATTAAGAATCACTTTTGTATTATCCAGTCCCTCTTGTTCAAGCTTACTTTAAAAAAAGTTGATTATGTGATCAGTAGTACGATTAACCTTACTAACTCGTTCGCTTAAATCGTTGAGAAGAAGATGTACCAAGACACTTTGCTGACGAAGACCTTCGAATGTTGACTGTCGTGAATCTCGTTTGGTTGTGGTCTTTCATCAATGCTGATAAATCTGGTGCCGTACGATGTGGTGAAATTCAAATCATGAATGGTTAAAAACAAATTAGTTGGTCTTCCGAAGTCTTAATAAGAAGAATAAGAATTGGGAAAATAAGCTGTTATGGCGTCAAATTGATCTCTAAGAATATCCCAGCTACGACGATCAAGAGAGATGCTTTTGTGTGAGCCACCTGAAGAAACTAGTTTGTTAACTTCGTGATAATATCTAGCACTATATACAAGACCAACACAAATTCTTTTCGAGTTAGACTTATTGAGCGCGTATGTAGTAGATAATAAAAGGTTTGGCAACTCGGGTTTTCTCGACTCACGTAATTCACAACGAGCCATTTTTACGTCTTGATCGTACTAAAGCTAAACTCTTGCTAAAACTTGGAAAGAATATTTCTTTACCACGCATTGGACAAAATAGTATGTAGAGGGGATGAATACTTTTTTTAAAAGAATAGTAGCAGCAGGGCAGGTGTTTATTTAGGGTAAATACGTAGGGTGGGGCGGGGGATGCTATCAGTATACCAGGTGCAATGGGGAAAACGTACTGTCAGCTAGTCAGTAGGGCAGGTGCTTCTTCATTCATGGATAGGAAGAAGGGGAGGGGTTAAATTAAGGGAAGAAATTTTAGAAATATTTTTTTGTGCACTAAATAGTATATTTATTCGAATATAAATTCCAAAATCAACATTGATTATGCTTAAATCTAAAACACACCTTTGATTATAATATTTAAAGTAAAATTATATATATTATGAATATCTTAACCTAAAAGTACATGTTTGATTATAATAGCCTAAATCTTGAGAACGTTCTCTGCCGAATGTACCCGTCCACTTACATCTTCTATGTTTGATTTTATTTGAAATTCTTTAATAAAAATTTTCAGCTATTCGATCATTTTTTTTCGTGTTATTTGAAAAGATGTTACAAAACGTTCGAAAACTAACACCGTGACACATATGATATAAAAACATAAAAGTATATTGACCACAACACGTTGAATCTATGCTCTGCAGTTTCTTGGTATTCCATCGAAAAATTTAACAGTTTCTTCTGAGTCGTTCAAGATGATATTTTGAGATGAATGGGAAACCGTAACTGTCAAAATACATTCCGTATCCATTTTTATCGATGAACATGGCCACCCAATGTGTACCAGGTCTTGTATGATCATCCGTATTACGCACTACTGCGACCGGTGTCATCATAACATTCGGAATTCGATCTGCTACGGATACGCCAATTATTTTGGCTTTCAACCCTTCTAGGGCTCTCTTTATTTGGCTGGTATTCATTTGTATTATTTTCTTGTGTTAAACTACAACCCTCTTTACTACTTGCGTATTCTATGGTTTTATCGTCGTTGTCCTCGTCATCGTCGACCTCTACCTCATCCACCCCTGTAAAAGCGGCACTTAACCCGAATCTCGCAACACTATTTTTCTTGTTTGCAACTTTTTGAAGAGAGTCGTAGAAGAGTTCGCTACTTTTTTAAGACCAATTTTGTTGAGATTCTTGAGGAAGGAGTAAGTGAAGCCACTCTCTCAATAGATGTGATCTGTGCATGGCACAATACTCCTTTTTATAAAGGTTATCTTCACAAGCGTGAAAGCAGCATACATTCTGAGAAGAGAATTGTCTTTGTAAGTCAGTGAAGCCCGTTGTAGTGTAATCTTCTATGTTTATAACGTTACGGGCCATAATAGATTCGATATAGCAAGTCTTTTCAGCACCTCTTACATGAATTCTTATAGCGTTTCTCGCTATATTATAAAAATAATAGCGTAATTTTCGTAGAATGACATACCCATCGAACCATTGTAAACCGAGGAGGCGTGACGACACCTAATCGTTACTGATTTTTATATCTTCTGGCAAATTATCGAATTCGTGAGGTGGTGCAATTACGCAATGACCAATAACTTGTTCTTGTAGAGAAACTACTGACACTACTTTGGGTAAAAATTTATTATCTTTATCTCTTAAGCCTTGAATATCTATTACGTAATCCACTTTGGCGATAACGCGAGTGCGTGTGTGCTACGGCTAAGAGTGAGAAGCAACTAAAGCAGTGGGGGTATGAAGTAAATGGTCTCATAATATTTCTCCCATCATGTTCCTCCTCCATCTTAAGCACTGAAATCCGTAATAATTTGTCTGTTTGAATCGATTTCTAGCACGTTATCAAATTCTGCATAAACGATGCAATTGATTGTTCCCCTAAAAGCCTGCTCAAAGCGAACTTCAATGCGCAGAGCACCCGAGCGCACGAGATTCCAATGTGATGAAAAATGAGCCGACAAATTAGGTGTCAAGTCGAATGCAATGAGACAGGAACCTTCTGGATAAGAGTTTCGGCTAACATCGATACCCTCGTTGAGAAAATGTATACCAGTACCGGAGAATAGCGTGTGATAAGCGTCTACATAGAGTTTATTATTTCCTGTGTAATTTGGCTGTAGGGGTTTGCTTGGTATTTGTACCCCATCGATGTAAGAAGAAAGAAAATTGATAGAATAATGTTGAAAGTTGTAAGGATTTAATTGTCGATTGCCGTTGACGGCTCGGTTACTCAGAAAACCTATGATGATCATTTTTGGCAACTGGCCCAATATAACATCATCAAGAGTATCTCTTAAAATTCCGCTATGTAAAGTAAATGATTTCACTTCCACTTTTGTTATTGGGTATTTTGCAGTAGTTTTGTCTAAAGCATTAGCATGAGCCAACAGCACGGCTGGACTTATTTTAGCTCGACATACGATTAGCGTCGCTTTTCTGATGCGTGCTGAAAATTTTCCGTCATCGGTGAAATCCATCAAACAAAACACGTCCTTGCTACGAACGGGCCCCACTCGCACCTCAACACCGTTCACCAAAAATTTACCTTGATTATATACATCGCGATGGAGGTGGCCGATCATATCAACAACTTTACCGCCAGCTGTAAAGTATTGACGAATTCGAAAACCGACATTGGCCCCAGCGATTTTAGTAGCAATTGCTGGTGATGCATCCATACACCCTGCTGTGTCCGCATACCAAAGTGCGGAGGTTAGGTGTGATATTAAGGTAGAAGAAGCGTAATTTAAGAGCGTTTCTATGTGAGCTCTGTAAAAATAAACGTTGTTTGGGGGTGAAACCAGCTTTGAATTGAAAAAGATGTCCGTTTGCTCGAACAACGAATGTAAAAAATTGTTAATAGGAGCAACTTTTCCATTCTCAGCGTCGGTTCCCACGGGTGTAGTTTCCACGCTGACTTGTAACATTGTATGCGCTAGATCGATGTAATGCTCGGTCGAACTAGGAACCAAAAATTCTAAAAGTGAATCGCTTTCATTGCTAAGAGATGATACAGATTTGTAGTAGAGAAAAGAACTGCTTTCAATTGATGTTTGCATCGGAGGAAAAGTGAAAATATCTAGTTTGTTCTTCATACCTTCACCACTACACGCGTGTAGGAAAGACATTTTTTTAAGGAGTGTCATCACACCAGTACAGAGATCTACCTTATCTACATTTGAATTATGCATTTTAATAAAAATTTAACTATTTTTGACTAAAATTCACAGAAGATGCACATTCTTACCATTCTAAAGAATTGATTGCAACGTCAAATGACAGAATAAAAGTGAAAATGAAGACAAAAATTGCATAATACGATTATTCATGACTACATTTAAAAGTTAATCGTTTTAAGCGATTTTCGCCTTTATTTTTACCTTTATATTGTCTTTTAACGTTGCAATAAATTCTTTGGCATGTTAAGAATGTGCCTCTACTACGAATTTCAGTCATAAATAGTTTAATTTTTATTAAAATTCATCATTTAAATGTAGATAAAGTAGAACTCTATGTCGGATACGCTTCTCAATACTTCCTTCTTTCGCCTCAATGTTTTCTTTACTACGTTACCTATACCACGCTTATTTATCTTTCTGTTTGACATCTTTTTTTTTTGCTCAATGCGTTGTGTGCAGGAACACAAGCTTGCGTTGACTGTCGTCTGCGCTTAGCAGTAACAGCTTTATATCCACTACCTTTTATAATATCCGAAATTTCATTAGCAGCTTTTCTTTTTAAATTTCAACCCAACTCTCAAGCACGCGTGTTGAGAAACTCTTTAAAATTTGCTCTCTTATTCGACACGTCGTCTAGCACGTTCAAGCCTATTCAGACGGCTTCTCTGCCCACTGCTTTGGCCCCACTAGCAAGATATGGCACAATTTTTCTTAATAATCCTCCAAAAAGCTACCGATTCCAGAGCCTCTTTAAAACGTTGAACCAGAGTATACATTTTCAATACCGCTTCCACCACCGCTAGCTTGCTCGTCGTAGTAATGGATATAATAACTCCTATCGCTATGCAATAAACGACTACGCTTGAAATAAAGCGTAACCGTCAGCGTTCTATACTCAAATTGTATTTTACGTCCATGTTAATCTCTTATACCGATAACAATATTTCGAAAGGTATGATGTAGTAGAGGTATCTATTGAATCAGTGCAAACTGATTGACAACGGTTGATCCGAATTTGTACTTTGAATTTTCGAGGGCCACAATGCGTAAAAGTGCCGTTTCCGTATCACCAACTGCATAAGGTTCGCATATGTCTGTGTAACCGTAGAGCTGATCATGTATGGCCCGTGCTAAACAAGCTAGTCTGTTGTCCACATTTAAACTTGTTCATGAATTGGAAGTGACAGAAGTTTCTGTTTCTCTATCGACAATATCTTCAAAACCAAAAATTCGACGAATTTTTTTGTTGAAAGTCGTGTTGTGCGGCTCTTCGCAATAGCAAATCCTTTTTGAGGTGTAATAACCTTTCTGAAACTCAGACAGTTCAAGCTTCTGATGTTCACGCACCTCGTGTACTTTATATATTTCTTTCGCAAGCTGTTCGATGCTACTGTATATGCCGTGAGGAAAATTACAAAACCCGTTATTTTTTGAAACTTTAGGCCTAGCGCTTCCTAATTTGAAAGTATAATAAGCTTCAGGTTCTTGAATATGCATAATAGTACAGGGTACGTATATTTCAGCTAGACCGACTTGCCAGTTACCGATCGATCAGATTTCACGACATAATCAAATAGTAAAACAAGTAGTCGTACTGTCGGGAAAATAGCGCATACTACTGTTACTCGGTAATACTAAATCGAAATCATCTAGATTATCCATTAATTTCAAATTCTTTCAACGACTGATGCTTTTATCCTAGAATTAAATTTATCTGGATATCCCTTCTACTTTTCAATTAGCTGTTTTTTATTTCCGCTCCCTTTGGTCCGAAGAACGCGTTTAACCTTAAAATTTTGATTTTCCAACGGTCGTTGTAATCCTACAGGAGCCAATTCTTCTGTATTAAAAAAGCCGTCAATGTCCTCTCCCTGTGAATCTTGTAACTCGTAGGTATAAAGATTCTGCCTGATAAAGAAGCGTTTAACTTTAAATACTTCCTCGCTATAATTCTTTTCGAATCCTTTTGCAAAGATTCCCTTAGAGCGACTGATCCTCACGTAGTCAACAACCTAGTATTTACGGTTTTTTATTTGCCTTTGATTTGTTCTTTGCTGAAGAGCGCGTCTCTGTAAATTCGCTCGTGCCTTAGCCGCGTTATATAAATTAACCTCTGAAGGTTTCATCTCCATACTTGAATGTACTGTATTGTTGTATGCATAAACTATTTCTTGTATTACATCGATGTACCTATGTGTATTGCGATGTGTAAAATATCTCCAAACACGTTCGTTGAGAGTTCAATTAAGACGTTCTACCACTGCCGCCTTAATGTCCGGATTTCTTGCCGCTCTAAACTGTATGTCATATTTTTTAAGAGTATTTTGCAAACCTGCACCAACAAACTCTTTACCTTTGTCAGTTTGTAAGTAAATAGGTGTACGACCATTGGCTCGCTTAAGAATCATCTCGAATGCAGTTGATACAGTATACGCTGTTTTATCTCGTTGTGGTTCTACCCATGCATACTTACTGAGCACGTCAATGACTACTAGTTAGTACGAATAACCGTCATTTTCTTTTTTTAGACTTGTTAAATGACACAAATCTGCCGCCCAAACGTCATCCACGTTAGTTACTTTATAGTGTAATTAAGGAAATTTTTTTCTAATAGGACGGTGAAGAGTATAAGGCTGATTCCATTTCAAATCGAACAGTCAGTATACACTCAAGTCACCAATCACTGCGCTAATGGAGTATGTTATTCTACCCTAAAAATAAGGGTATACGTATTTTTTTATTTTGCTGAAATATCAAAATTGCATCAGATATGCACTTTTGAAAATTGCATACAAAAACTAAATGTTAAAACTGAAAATGTTGAGAATAACTTTAGAGAGCTATCGTTTTACCAATTTCCAATGAATTTTGATAAACCTTTTTTTATTTTATTTCGTTTTGAGCCCTCTTCAACTCCGTGCAAGGAATTTAAAAAAAAAACTAAAAAATGACTGAGATATATGCATTTTACCAAAAAATGCACTTTTTATGCACATGCATTTTTCTCGAAAAGACCATTTTTTTTTTGCTGAAATTTTTTTTGCTGATAGAGGACCAAAATACCTATCTAATAGTGTTTGTTAGATCCCGGGTTTTTTGGTTTGGAGCGAGAAAAAAATTCACAAATTTTGTTAGTAAAAAATGCTTGTATATACGTTCGGAAGTCTTAAGCAGTCTGCATTCAAACACTGTCGTATGCTTGGCTCATCATTTGTTTACATTTGTATGCATGTATATAGCATCAATAGTGATATATATATATATATATATATATATATATATATATATATATATATGTGTGTGTAAATTCGTAATATAAAAATAAATATTTAAACATGAAAAAAAAGAATTCTATTCGTGTATATCTATATTATGTATGTTTCGATGTACAAACAATAGGAGGCTAACTCGCGGACAAATACATCGCGTAACCAAAACAGCATATTAGAACTGTTATATAGAAGCTAGTTATTTTTACGGCTGCTTTGAAAGGTGCTTCTCGGGCTTATAAGAAATTCAACAAAATTGTGAAATAACAATGTCCGAAATTTACTCTTCTAAAAGAATTTCATGTCCCGATTTTTTTCAAATGCATAAGAAGGTAGTTTATATGAGCAGTAATTCACGTTTTAGACCGTTGGAAGATTTAGCCATTAATTTGGCACAGCTTCATCCAGATTTAAATATATTGCCATCTACTAATGTATGTAAAAATTGCCATTAACGCATATCAAAAATGATTTTAAGTGATCTTGAGTCTATATCTGAAAATGAAATCACTGAACTTTTTAGCGGAAGAAATGATGATTTTATTCCAAAGACACCTGAACGGATAGAGGAATTAAACGAGAGTATTAATTCAGTTTTACCTGAATGCATCTCACCCCTAAAAAGAAAAACTGCAATACCTGAAAATTTTAGAGGAAATTACGTATCTAAAAAGAAAAATCCTTAATTTCAGCTTTTTCTGCTACTGTTGGAAGTAAATTAGAAGATGCGTATGGCATTTCAGTTGAATCAATAGAATCGGACGAAAATTTCACTGAAAACTATTGGAATGAATTTTTAGAAAATTTTAAATTGGCTTTAGAAAAATGCTCTTCTATTTCGGAGAAAATAAAACTTCTAACTCTACTACCTTCAAAATTAAGCAAAATAAAAGTTTCCTCACTATTCCCGAATATAAGCGAGTATATGATAAATAAATCAAGAAATCTCGTGAAAAATAAAGGAGTTTATTCGGAGCCAGATTTATATACTGGTCATCCTATTGATGAAAGCACAAAAAATATCGTTATGGAATATTTTTTAAATGATGATTTTAATCGTAGTAGACAAAGTCCAAATAAATCTGATGTCGTAACTGTTAAAATTAATAACACAAAAACTAAAAAAGTCAAACGGTTTCTTACTCGAAGCTTAAAAGAAACACATAGTCAATTAAGAAAAGAAAATCCAAACTTACAAATAGGAAAATCGAAATTCTATAGTCTAAGACCAAGTTTCGTCTTAACTAGCCCTGTGAAGGAAGCTTGTCTTTGTGTACATTGCGAAAATTTTGAACTGTTACTTACAAGTTTGATTCGTTTTAGAGGCGATAAGAATTCCGAATTAGATTCAATTCGTTCAGAAATAACTAACACAATGTTGTGTTCTGAACCATCTGATTCATGTTTCTTGCAAGAATGCAAAGATTGTCCCGGTGGTGCGGGTATCACATTAGAATTGTTAAAACTGAAACAAAATTGTGAAGATGAAATTACGTTTGCTTTGTGGGATAATGGTAATCTTATTAAATAAACAATAAGCTTAACAGTTTTTAAAGAAAAACTTTCAATCTGCGCATTGAAAGCAAGTACTCATATATACATAAAAAATATTCAACGAGAAGCTATAGAAAAAGAAAAAGAAGAAGGTAAAGCTGATCCTACTAAGTTAATCATCCACGTTGACTTTGCAGAAAATTGGTCTGTAATAAATAATAAAGCGGTTCAAGGAAATCATTGGGTAAATAACCAAATTTCTATTTTGACTGCAGTCTGTTACCAAGGAGAGATAACACAAAGTTTTGCGATAGTTACTGACGACAAAAAGCATGATACTGCATATGCGCTATTAGCAATAAATAAAATTATCGATCTTATGAAAAATGATTTAGTTACTTAAGTGACTATTATATCAGATGGAGCTGCAAGCCAATTTAAAAATCGTTTTCAGCTACATGAATTCAAACATTTTTCTTATCAAATGAAATGGTTATTTTCTGCGACTGGTCATGGGAAAGGAGCCGTTGATGGAATAGGTGGGCTTCTAAAGCATCATGCTACTTCACATAACTTAAAAAGAGTTCATGAAGAATCGATACAAAATGTTGACGATTTTATAAATTGGGTTCAAAAGTACACCAGTGCAATCCAAATCATTTTACTACCAATAAATGAGATTGAAAGATTTAGAAAAAAGAAAAATATTGAATGGAGTGGGGTTTCTAAATATAATGGAATTCAAAAAAGTCATATGTGGTTAAAAAAACTTGGGGAATTAAAATCACATATATTTAATGGCAGGACAGCTATACATGCACTAAATGAAGTTAAAAACAAGAAAAAAAAGCCAAGCGTCGTGAGACTACATTTAAAACTAAAAATAATAAGCGCGAAAATAAAAAAAAATAATTATCTATAATTATTTTTTTGACGCATCCCAACAGTGAGAGGCAAGGGGAACTCACTCTAAAAAAGCACCCCGAAGGGAACAGAATCCTTCTACGTCCACGTTGTTGTTCCTGGATAATGCTAAACGAAGGATAATATTTAAATGTCGACTGCTTAAGACTTCCGAACGTATATACAAGCATTTTTAACCAACAAAATTTGTGAATTTTTTTCTCGCTCCAAACCAAAAAACCCGGGATCAAACAAACACTATTAGATAGGTATTTTGGTCCTCTATCAGCAAAAAAAATTTCAGCAAAAAAAAAAATGGTCTTTTCGAGAAAAATGCATGTGCATAAAAAGTGCATTTTTTGGTAAAATGCATATATCTCAGTCATTTTTTAGTTTTTTTTTTTTAATTTCTTGCACGGAGTTGAAGAGGGCTCAAAACGAAATAAAATAAAAAAAGGTTTATCAAAATTCATTGGAAATTGGTAAAACGATAGCTCTCTAAAGTTATTCTCAACATTTTCAGTTTTAACATTTAGTTTTTGTATGCAATTTTCAAAAGTGCATATCTGATGCAATTTTGATATTTCAGCAAAATAAAAAAATACGTATACCCTTATTTTTAGGGTAGAATAACATACTCCATTAGCGCAGTAATTGGTGACTTGAGTGTATACTGACTGTTCGATTTGAAATGGAATGAGCCATAAGCATCTTAATTACTCAACCACTCGTGTATTCGTTTTTGCTCTTTCTTTCTGTTTTTCAATGATATACTCTTTATATTTACGCGTATCAAATTTCGTGCTCCTGCATAACCTGCTTCGTGGAAAGGGTCGTAATACTGATTTTCCAAAGACATTCTCTCTCTTCAAAGGTTCGTTTGCAGCCACTTTTTCTTAGCAGCATGTCTCGTTACGGGTGGTGTAAATACTGGTGATAACACTTTTCGTTTCGCAGTATTTAAAGGAGACATCATCCTATTAGCAATTTTTAAAATTTCCGTGTTTCCAATTCAATTATTGGGGTTTCTGAACTTTCAATAAATTTTGCCAATTTAAATCTATCATTGGGGGCTCCGTTATCCTCCTCTATCTTTTTCTTTTTCTTTTGACAAACATCGTTGAGTGATTCTACTATGTTGGATCGTGGTATAAGTTTGCCATCTACGATAACGCTTCCAGTACTATCCCATTTTAACCGATCTGGCTCAAAAGTGCGCCAATGTTTTAGTAAAAGTCGTGCTTTTCTAGCATAAATTTTAGGTATGTTATCAAGTATTTTTCCTTCTGTTAAAAGTGCCAATGTAGCTTCGATTTAGTTAATATCTCGACCCATTTCACCATCATCCGTACGTTCATTATCTTTGAAAAATAAATAATGCTGGTGCTGCTGCTGTGAAAAACCTTGTATTTGTTCTAGAGTTTTTTCGGGGACAATGACCATTTTTTGAGCGCGTTCCATGGCTTTTTTTGTCTTGAAAGAAAATTATTTTTTGCTTCTTTCAATTTTCGTAAGAATTGTACTTATCAGTGGGCTCAATAGGAGTGGTAAAAAAGAACCACCACTCTGAATTATAGTACGTTTTTTAGCTTTCCATTTATTGCCACCAGCACCACTGCTTCTTCCACTTTTTACTAATTTTCTTCAAATAGTTGTGTGTTTTCTTAAGCGGTTTTGTTCAGGAGTTTTCAATTTTACAACACCTGGCAATACGTTCAGAGCACACTCGCAAATGCACTTTATGAGATTTTTATCGGCTGTACGAATCAGAGCTGAGCGTTGTTGACTGTCTGCATGACTCAGAGCATTGAAAAGTGCAATGTGTTTTTTTGAATATAATTTCCCAGGCGTACAGCAAGCGTTAGACTTGATGGAATTTTTTTTTTCTTTTCTCCTTTTCATTCTTTTTTTGTTACAAATGGGACCATTGATGTTGTCCTAGCCATCGCTATTCAAGGACTGCTTCTTGACTATAGATGCTTCTTTCTTTTTATTAATTTGTGTTTACCTGAATCTCGATAAAAATTTAGGCACGTAAGCATAGTGCAACTCGTCATCAGGAAATATGTCGGTGTGAAAGCAAAACTCGTCTGGAGTATCTTGTTTCGAATCTAATAGAAGATAGCTAAATGGACGACTAGGCATCGATGTAGGCTTCTTGAAAGAATTTTGGGTCCTCAGGATAAACTTGTCGAGCAGGAAACTGTATTTGAGCGCGATCTCTCGGATTTTTTAACAATACAATATAATTTAAATTTAACGATAGATCACGTTGATTTAGCCCCCTTATGAAAAATATTTTGCGTAATAAAAATAACACTGATATTTTTATGGTGACAACCTTTTGTTAATAAATCAAGTACTGTATTATTCGATGATTTGCGCATGAGATCGTCCAGTATAAGAAATTTTCTCTTATCATTGGAATAGTCACTAACTTGCGGTAAACCTTCCCGAAATTCGACGCGTTGGTCCCGAAGACAAGTTGCACTATGCTCACGTGCCTAAATTTTCATCGAGATTCAGGTGAACATGAATCAATAAAAAGAAAGAAGCATTTGTAGTCAAGAAGCAGTCCTCGAATAGCGATGGCTGGGACAACATCGATGGCTCCATTCGTAACAAAAAAAGAATAACAAGGAGAAAAGAAAAAAAAATTTCATCATGTCTAACGCTTGCTGTACGCCTGGGAAATTATATTAAAAAAACACGTTGCACTTTTAAATGCTCTGAGTCACGCAGACAGTTAACAACGCTCAGCTCTGATTAGTACGGCCGATAACAATCTCATAAAGTGCATTTGCGAGTATGCTCTAAAAGTATTGCTAGGTGTTGTAAAATTGAAAACTCCTGAACAAAACCGCTTAAGAAAAAAAAGAACTATTTTAAGAAAATTAGTAAGAAGTGGAAGAAGCAGTGGTGCTGGTGGCAATGCATGGAAAGCTAAAGAACGTACTATAAACCAGAGTGGTGGTTCTTTTTTACCACTTCTATTGAGCCCACTGATAAGTACAATTTTTTCAAAAATTTGAAGAAGCAAAAAATAATTTTCTTCCAAGACAAAAAAAGCCATGGAACGCGCTTGAAAAATGGTCATTTTCCCCGAAAAACTCTATAACAAATACAAGGTTTTTCACAGCAGCAGCACTAGCGTTATTTATTTTTCAAAGATAATGAACGTACGGATGATGGTGAAATTGGTCGAGATATTGACGAAATCGAAGCTACATTGGCACCTTTAACAGAAAAAAAATACTTGATAACGTACCTAAAATTTATGCTAGAAAAGCACGATTTTTACTAAAACATTGGCGCACTTTTGAGCCAGATCGATTAAAATGGTATAGTACTGGAAACGTTATCGTAGATGGCAAACTTATACCACAATCTAACATAGTAGAATTACTCGAAGATGTTTTGCAAAAGAAAAAGAAGAAGATAGAGGAGGATGACGAAGCGCCTATTGGTAGATTTAAATTAGCAAAATTTATTGAAAGTTCAGAAACCCCAATAATTGAATTGGAAACACGGAAATTTTAAAAATTGCTAATAGGATGATGTCTCCTTTAAATACTGCGAAACAAAAAGTGTTATCACCAGTATTTACACCACCCGTAACAAGACATGCTGCTAAGAAAAAGTGGCTGCAAACGAACCTTTGAAGAGAGAGAATGTCTTTGGAAAATCAGTATTACGACCCTTTCCACGAAGCAGGTTATGCAGGAGCACGAAATTTGATACGCGTAAATATAAAGAGTATATCATTGAAAAACAGAGAAAAAGAGCAAAAACGAATACACGAGTGGTTGAGTAATTAAGATGCTTATCCTCTTCACCGTCCTATTTGAAAAAAAATTTCCTTAATTACACTATAAAGTAACTAACGTGGATGACGTTTAGGCGGCAGCTTTGTGTCATTTAACAAGTCTAAAAAAAGAAAATGACGGTTATTCGTACTAACTAGTAGTCATTGACGTGCTCAGTAAGTATGCATGGGTAGAACCACAACGAGATAAAACAGCGTATACCGTATCAACTGCATTCAAGATGAATCTTAAGCGATCCAATGGTCGTACACCTATTTACTTACAAACTGACAAAGGTAAAGAGTTTGTTGGTGTAGGTTTGCAAAATACTCTTAAAAAATATGACATACAGTTTAGAACGGCAAGAAATCCAGACATTAAGGTGGCAGTGGTAGAACGTCTCAATCGAACTCTCAAAGAACGTGTTTGGAAATATTTCACATATCGCAATACACATAGGTACAGCGATGTTACACAAGAGATAGTTTATGCATACAACAATACAGTACATTCAAGTATAAAGATTAAACCTTCAGAGGTTAATTTATATAATGCGGTTGAGGCACGAGCAAATTTACAGAGGCGCGCTCTTCAGCAAAGCAAAAATCAAAGGCAAATAAAAGACCGTAAATACGAGGTTAGTAACTACGTTAGGATCAGTTGCTTTAAGGCAATCTTCGCAAAGGAATTCGAGAAGGATTATAGAAAGGAAGTATTTAAAGTTAAACGCTTCTCTATCAGGCGGAAGCTTAATACCTACGAGTTACAAGATTTACAAGCAGAGAACATTGACGGTTTTTTTTATACAGAAGACTTGGCTCCTGTAGGATCACAACGACTGCTGGAAGATCAAAATTTTAAGATTAAACGCGTTCTTCTGACCAAAGGAAGCGGGAATAAAAAACAGCGATTTGTAAAGTGGAAAGGATATCCAGATAAATTTAATTCTAGGATAAAAGCATCAGACGTTGAAAGAATTTCAAAATGGATAATCTAGATGATTTTCATTTAGTATTACCGAGTAACAGTAGTATTCGCTATTTTCCCGATAATACGACTACTTGTTTTACCACTTATCTATGTCGTAGAATCAGATTAATCGGTAACTGGCAGGTCGGTCTAGCTGAAATACACGTACCCTGTACTATTATGCATATTCAAGAACCTGAAGCTTATTATACTTTCAAATTAAGAAGCGCTAAGCCCTAAGTTTCGAAAAATAACGGGTTATGTAATTTTCCTTACGGCGTATACAGTAGCATCGAACAGATTGCGAAAGAAATAAATAAAGTACACGAGGCGCATGAACATCAGAAGCTTGAACCGTCTGAGTTTTAGACAGGTTATTACACCTCAAAAACGATTTGCAATTGCGAAGAGTCGCACTACACGACTTTCAACAAAAAAATTTGGCGAATTTTTGGTTTTGAAGATATTGTCCACAGAGAAACAGAAACTTTTGTCACTTCCAATTTAGGAACAAGTATAAATGTGGACAACAGACCAGCTAGTTTAGCACGGGCTTTACCTGATCAGCTTCACGGTTACACAGACATATGTGAACCTTATGCAGTTGGTGATGCGGAAACGGCACTTTTACGCATCGTAGCCCTGGAAAATTCGAAGTACAAATTTGGATCAACCGTTGTCAAACAGTTTGCACCGATTCAACACATACCTTTACTATGATAGTTACGCTCAATTTCAAGCGTAGTCGTTTATTGCATAGCGATATGAGTTATTATATTCATTACTACGACGAGCCGGCTGGCAGTGGTGGAAGCGGTATAAAAAACGTTTACTCTGGTTCAACGTTTTAAAGAGGATCTGGGATTGGTAGCTTTCTGGGAGGATTATTTAGAAAAATTGTGCCATATCTTGCCAGTGGGGCAAAGCAGTGCAAAGAAGCCTTCCAAACAGGCTTAAACGTGCTCGACGATGTGTCAAATAAGAGAGCGAATTTTAAAGAGTCTCTCAACACGTGTGCTCGAGAGTCGGGTCGAAATTTAAAAAGAAATGCTGATATTATGAAAGGTAGTGGATATAAAGCTGTTACTGTTAAGCGCAAACAACAGTCAACGCGAGCTCGTGTTCCCGCACACAAAGCATCGAGCGAGAAAAGAAAGAAGAAGACAAACAGAATGATAAATTACGCTTCTCCTGCCTTAACATTACACCCAACCTCCACACTTTGGTATGCGGACACAGCAGGATGTATAGATGCATCACCAGGAATCGCCACTGGAACAGCTGGGGCCAATGTCGGTTCTCGGAATAGTCAATACTTTACAGCTGGCGGTAAAGTTGTTGATATAATTGGCCACCTCCATTGCGATGTATTTAATCAAGGCAAATTTTTGGTAAATGGTGTTGAGATGCGAGTGAGGCTTGTTCGTAGCAAGGACGTGTTTTGTTTGACGGATTTCACAGATGACGGAATTTTCAGTACACATCAGAGAAGCGACGCTAATCGTCCGTCGAGCTAAAATAAGTCCAGCCGTACTATTGGTTCATGCTAATGCTTTGGCCAAAACTACTGCAAAATACTCAATAATAAGATATGAAGTAAAATCATTCACTTTATATAGCGGAATTTTAGGAGATACTCTTGATGTTATATTAGGCCAGTTGCCAAAAATGATGATCATAGGTTTTCTGAGTAACCGAGCCTTTAACGGCAATCGAAAATTGAATTCTTTCAACTTTTAACATTATTCTATCAATTTTCTCTCTCTTTACGTGGATGGAGTACAAATACCAAGCAAACCCCTACAGCCAAATGACACAGGGAATAATAAACTCTATGTAGACGTTTATCACACGCTATTCTCCGGTACTGGTATACATTTTCTCAACGAGGGTATCGATGTTAGCCGAAACTCTTATCCAGAAAGTTCCTGTCTCATTGCATTCGACTTGACACCTAATTTGTCGGTTCATTTTTCATCACATTGGAATCTCGTGCGCTCGGGTGCTCTGCGCATTGAAGTTCGCTTTAAGCAGGCTTTTAGGGGAACAATCAATTGCATCGTTTATGCAGAATTTGATAACGTTCTAGAAATCGATTCAAACAGACAAATCATTACGGATTTCAATGCTTAAGATGGAGGGGGAACATAATGGGAGCAATATTATAAGACCATTCGCTTTATACCCTCACTGCTATAGTTGCTTCTCACTCTCTGCCGTAGCGCACACACACTCGCATTTACGCCAAAATGGAATACGTAATAGATATTCAAGGCTTAAGGGATAAAGATAATAAATTTTTACCCAAAGAAGTGTCAGTAGTTTCTCTACAAAAACAAGTTATTGGTCATTGGATAATTGCACCACCTTACGCAATCGATAATTTGCCAGAAGATATAAAAAACAGTAACGATTACGAGTCGTCACGCCTCCACGGTTTACAATGGTTCGATGGGGATTTTATTTTACGAAAATTACGCTATCATTTTTATAATATAGCGAGAAACGCTATAAGAATTCATGTGAGAGGTGCTGAAAAGGCTCGCTATATTGAATCTATTATGGCCCGTAACGTTATAAACATAGAAGATTACACTACAATGGGCTTCACTGACTTACATAGACAATTCTTTTCTCTGAAAGTATGCTGCTTTCACGCCTGTGAAGATAACCTTTATAAAAAGGAGTAAAGTGCCATGCAGAGATCACATCTATTAAGAAAGTGGCTTCATTTACTACTCTCTCAAGAATTTAACAAAATTTGTCAAAAAAAAGTAGCGAACTCTTCTACGACTCTCTTCAAAAAGTTGCCTACTAGAAAAATAGTTTTGCTAGATTCGGGTCAAGTGCCGCTTTTACAGGGGTCGATGAGGAAGAGGACGACGACGACGACGACGATGATAAAACCATAGAACAGCAAGTAGTAATGAGGGTTGTAATTTAACACAAGAAAATAATACAAATGAATACCAGCCAAATAAAGAGAGCTCTAGAAGGGTTGAAAGCCAAAACAATTGGCGTATACGCAGCAGATCGACTCCCGAATGTAATAATGACACCGGTTGCAGTAGTGTGTGATACCGATGATTATACAAGTTCTGGTACACATTAGGTGGCTATGTTCATCGATAAAAATGGATACGGAACGTATTTTGACAGTTACGGTTTCCCACCTATCTCAAAATATCATCTTGAACGACTCAGAAGAAACTGTTGAATTTTTGATGGAATACCAAGAAACTGCAGAGCATCGATTCAACGTGTTGTGGTCAATATACTTTTATGTTTTTATATCATATGTGTCACGGTGTTATTTTCCGAACGTTTTGTAGCATCTTTTTAAATAAAACAAAAATAAGTGATCGAATAGCTGAAAATTTTTATAAAAGAATTTCAAATAAAATTAAACATAGAAATGTAAGCGGGTTGGCACATTCGGTAGAGAACGTTCTCAAGATTCAGGCCATTGTAATCAAACATGTACTTCAAGGTTAAGATATTCATAATATATATAATTTCACTTTAAATATTATAATCAAAGGTGTGTTTTAGATTTAAGCATAATCAATGTTAATTTTGGAATTTATATTTGAATAAATATACTATTGAGTGCACAAAAAAATATTTCTAAAATTTTTTCCCTTAATTTCCCCCTTTTCCTTCTTTCTCTCTATCTTAATAAAAAATAAGTATATAATAGATTTTTCAAGGAAAGATGAAGAAAAAATTAAAATTTGTATAATATATATGAGGAAATTTTTACTTTAATTCCAAATTATTTCGTATTGTTCAAAACTGTTTAAAAATGTTCAAAACAGTTTACAAGTGCTCTAAATGTCCCAAATTTAATACTTATGAACTATTTCGAACAGGTTTAAACAGTTTTAAACACTTTAAACAGTTTTGAAATTTCAAACAGTAATGCACATTTTATATTTTCACTCGGGTAGTAAAGGTTATTTGCAGTTTATAACAATGACTAGCAGTTATTAGCAGTTATTAGCACTTATGAGCAGTTACTCACAATTTTGTTAATTTATAACTCAGAATAAAAGTACTATTAGCAGTTATTAGTAGTTATTTGTATTTATTTACAGTTATTTGCAGTATATTACAATTATTTACTTTTATTAATAATTATTCACTTTTTAAAAAATTTTCTAATTTTTTATATATAGGAAAAATTATCCAAGACAATAAACTTATAAATAACTATTATTAACTGAAAATAACTGCTAGATTCTGCAAATAACAATAAATGACTGCAAAAATCTGCAAATAAGTTTAAATAGCGGCAGATCACAATAAATTATTGCAGACACTAGTAAATAACTGATAAAAATTGTTATAATAAGTTAATAACTGTTATTATTTTTTTTTATTTTTAAAGATTTTATTTTACAAATTGCTAATATTTACTAATACCTGCTGATAACTGCTAATAACTGCTAGTATCTGCGAATAACCGTTACTACTATCTCAAACCTAACTATTTATAACATTTATTAGTAGTTGCTCACAGTTATTTGCAGTTATTAGCAAAACCGATTTCCACCAGGGTTGTAATATTGTTTTGAAATTTAGATTTTTGGGGACCAAACATTATCAAATGTTATTTAATCTAAATCATAGATGAATTTCCTCTTGATATAAATATGGATCCTCGTAGTGATACAAAGTCAGAGAAAGAAAAGCGTAAGATCGGAACAGACGTGAGACAAAGTCTGTTATGTATGATTATAGACAGTTTGCTGCGTTTTGTCATACGTTTTCAATTTGTCAAAGTGACACTTAAGATTTGTGTATTTTAAAATTTAAGTATTTAAACTCAAAATAGTTAGTAACTATATTTCATCTATTGTAATTCAAATATTCTAATTTATTTTATAGTACTTTTTGATACTAGTGCGTTAAATTATAAATATTCGTGCGGTTGATATATACGAGGATTGGCAAAGCCGGCCCGAGTGTCATAGCAATTGCTCGAGCATTTATAATTTAACGCACTAATATCAAAAAATATTTTTTGACACAGAGTGCGTAAAATTGTACATAAGGAATTTGGCTGCGTTTCATTATATGCAATTTTACGCACAATCTGTCAAAAATATATTATTATTTATTATTTTATTCAAACAAAGTGAGTGATTTTCTAAAAATAACTCCACTGTATTGTCAATCTATCTATCTATCTATCTTTGGGGATTATCCACTGCCACAATTCAAAAATCGCGCTGGACATGGTACATGCATTCAGCCGCTACGAGGTGCTACTCCCGCAACGGGAATAGCGAGCTCCAGAGCATATTTAAAACGAGCCGCCGAGCCAGCATCGGACTCTTTTCCCCTTCCACTGTGTAAGAGTGGGATTGCTCGGCACAGTGGGAGTTATTCTTACCTGTATTCCTTTCTCTAACTACGTAAGGGTAGGATTGCCCGACGTAACCTCCAACCTCTCCGTCAGTGTAAGGGTGGGATTGGCCGACACTGATTCCTTACTACTACCTCCACCTTCTCGGTCGGGGTAGGTCCTCCGTTAGTCGATGCGAGTATGCACGACTAGTACATTCCCTCCGTGTCTACGTTGAGACTTGGAGGTAACCTTTCCCGTCTTCCACTGACACCAGCCTGTACCTCTAGCCTGTACTGAATGTCATGGAGACATCGCTTATATCCATCCTGTTTAGCTCATCAAGAGCTCAAACACCTACCCGGCAGAATGGTCGGGCTCAACTATAATAGTGGAACAGTCGCGTTCTGCCTTACCAGCCCTCGAGTGACTTTCGTCAGTTTTTGTTCGAACCGAAAAAAGTCTCTCGAGGGTGGTCCACCGCGGTGTCAATGAATTCGGGATATCCTCCACTTTCAATATTTAAATTAAAAAATGGAGAAAAAATTCCGATCTCACCGGGACTAGAACCCTGGTCCTCTGCGTGAGAGTCGGATGCTGTAGTCCCTGAGCTACCGTAGCTCTCCCCATCGTATTGTTTTTTAGAACAAAAATTAACGGTCCATCACTTTTACAATAAAATATAAAAATTAAAATATAATATTATCAATTATTTTTCAATATTTACAGTCACTTTAAGTTTTTTTTTCATTGATTAGGAAAACAGCATACACTACTATTTATTTAAATTGTATTTTTGTTCAACGTATCCATAACATTAAACAATCTTATGTTTTCTAAAAAATGTGACACTTCAAAGAAATATCTATAGAAATATATAAATGTTCGATGGACGAAAAAGTATGTATTACTTACTTTAAACCTAAGGTTTTGACATAAGCTTAATAATATATTTAAAACAAATAAGATTGTTTGCAATTCTTCAAATTTGGTGCACTATCTTTAAAAGGCACACAGACGTCTAATTATACGTCTTACTGCTATTTTTCAATAACGTTTATATAATTCCATATGGAGTACGAAACTAACATAAACTAAGTACTAGGTGGTTTCAAGCCGATGGGTATCTGTGAAAAATTTTCTAAAGGCAGGAATGATTATTGGTAAATACGCCACTACTCATGCACAACTCTCTATTCAAATAGTCAAAAGTTGTTTTGACAACTATTCTGATAATTATTTTGTATAATAAATTTTAATATATTGTAAACAAATATGCACTTTTAAAATATTAATGCTTTCACATTTTTTATATGTAAAATTTTCATATATAATAATTATATCCACAAAAAATATTTGTAGTATGAAGATATGAAAGTTTATATATGAAATATTTTTTCTGATCATGAATTAATTATAAATATAATTGATATTATTTCAGGTGTAAAATTATCGTATACCGCGCTTATGAATCGATTGTCGTGGCAATGGAGAGAGTTACCTTACAGTTCAAATGAAAATAACTGTATTTTTAAGACGGCGATAACATTTGTGGATAGCGTTTGTGAAATATGGGCACCGTTACTTCAAGGGCGTACGTTAGTTGTTATTCCAAGAAGCATAACAAGAGATCCTGAAAAATTTATAATATTATTAAACAAATATAAGGTATAGTAAGAAAATCACTATAACCATTAAAAGAAAATAATATGTAATATTCTTATTTATTTTTGACATTTGATGTTTGAATCATTAAAAAATATTATTTAAACGAACTTAATGGATATGCAAGGATTTAGAAATCACTACTTACAAGAAAATAAAAAATATCACATTAAAAGCTTAAATGCCCTATTTAATAAAATATTTTGGTAAACTCTTCCGAAATGTTGCATGAAATAATTTTAAAATTTTTTCATAATACTTACTGTCATAACTCATTATAAAAAAAGGTTATCACTTGAATTCTTGCTGAAAAGATTAGGATTTTTTAGAAGTAAACAAAGAACATTACAGAATTTTTTTCACGATTTTCATCACAAAATTATTTAGAAAGATTATCAGGATTATCCAAAGTTTTCTTGTACAAAATCATTTCCGTGTTTTTTTAAAAAACTTTTATGTAATATTTTATAAAATATTTCAGTAAACTCTCACGAAATATTGCTCCAAATAAATAAAAAATCTTTTCGTAATAATTCATTTCATAACTTTCAATGAAATAAAGTTGGGCGAAAAGTAATAATTGAGATTTTTGCTGATAGGATTTTGAAAGAAAATAATCTTATAAGTGATATCTTGATGTTTAAGAGGGTGCTTTATGTAACAATATAAGATGTAGATGATGCGAGGGGTGAAACGGAAAAGCGTCAAGATAGCAGCTTGTGTACGTTGTATAAGCATTTCAATAAAAACTTATAATTAACTATATTAACCATCCTTACATTTATTTTTCTAAATATATCATGGTCTGTAGCTATAAAGAACTAAGACTATAACAAAATAGATACAATAGATTGTATGTAGTTAATTTTTTATAGAAAAAGTATACCAGTGTTGGATTTAAAAAAATTCGTTAATTTTAACTTTGCAATAATGCCAGATAAAAGAAATTCATTTTTTTTCTTTGAATTGAAAACGTCAACAATTTATGAGGAAAAAATGTATTATTTATGTAGGATATGGTACTTGAAGAGGCCTTAGACTTCAGTATTAACTTATATTAATATTGCTGCCCTCCTGAAAATGATCGCGGAACTTATGATGCAATATTTTGCGTCACTTTTTGTGTCACTTTTTGCGTCACTTTTTATATCACTTGTCGTGTCACTTTATCAAGCCAAGAGTGACGCAACTTTTTGCGCAACTAATTGCACAACTTTTCCAAAAATATAATATTAAATAAATTCTAATTGTATTTTTTAAATTTTATTTTACAGAATTTAAAAGATGGTAGAATACAGAATTAAAAATATTTAGAGCATGATTCAATTGTCCACGTTTACACAATTAATTTGCAAAAAGTCTCTGAAATAAATTGAAAATTCTTTATCAGAATTCTTAAAGGAGTGTTAATAATCCAATCGATAGAGAAAAAAAGGATATTTTAGACATTAATTAGGGGCTTAATGAAACCTATATAAAGTTGTTGAGAGCGATAAAAAAACATACCCTATATAAAATATAACCAAAAAAAACGGTAGAAAATGCTCCAAGAGGCTGCAAAGTTGACCAAAACAGCTTTTTTAAGAGGACGCTGGATCTCTCTATCCTTTTCTAATTAAAAAATGTAAATTTTTGGGAAAACTAGTTATTATTGATAGAAATTAAGGGTTGTCCGCAACTTCTATAGTGAAAAACAATATTTTGTCTGATGAGAGCAAATTAATTTTATTGCTTTTTTTTTAAGTAAAGTTTGACATACTTAAATAACGTATTCTCTAGCTTAATTTAGGATTTTGTAAGTATGTCAAACTTTACTTGAAAAAAAAGCAACAAAATTAATTTGCTCTTATCAGACAAAATATTGTTTTTCACTATAGAAGTTGCGGACAACCCTTAATTTCTATCAATAATAACTAGTTTTCTCAAAAATTTACATTTTTCAATTAGAAAAGGATAGAGAGATACAGCGTCCCCTTAATTCTCTAAAGCAACTTATGCATTTTAGCAAAAAAAGTAATGAATAAAAGTATTAGAGAATAAAAAAACCTACAATTTTAGTGCTCCCACGATTATTTTCGTCAAGTAGTTATTGCAAAAAAGCCAAAAAACTATCAAAAATGGCCATTTCTTGGATATTAATTATTTATTGCAAAAGTAATTTTTTTTAATTTTTAAACTTTTAAAAGGAAGTCTTCATAAATATGAACACAAAAAGAGGTTGTAACAGCAAATCAGTTAATTTAATGCTGAGATGTTCCCTATTATTTATCCCAACACGCATAATGTTTATTGCTATAATTTCTTTTGGCTGAACATATTGAGTTGCATAAGGGCTTAAACTCTTCATGAAGGTTCAAATTTTCATATTTCGTTAAGAGCAAATAAGAAAATTGAATTGCAATATTTTTTATAACGCTTTAAAAAAGAGGGTTTTTTTTAATAAATAAATGAAGTTTGGGCTTTATTTATAACTTTTACGAATTTGCTTTTTGAATATTCTTATAGCTGTGTTCGAAACAAAGATTTAAAAAAAAAGAACTCTTTAAGGCCAATAGGAGCTGAGATAAGATTTTTTTTTAAATCACAGCCACTTTGTTTACAACAATTAAGAAACGAATCAAGCGACATTTTTTAGTTAAAGACTCATATTTTAAAAATCTATGATTAGATTTTCAAAAATTTGACTTTTTACTATTGAAACTCAAATATCAATAACACACAAATAATAACGTCAAAGTCGGAGTCGTGGTGGAGATGCTTATCTTTGCGCGTGAGGAAATTCAGCAAAGGACCCCGTTCTAATAAAATTCGTAAAAATTGACCGTATCTCCGTTAATAATGGGCCGAATTTGATGTTTTTTTTTCAATCTAGGGTACCTTAAAAATTATTAATATTGGCGCAAATAGTTTTTCAAAATAGGATGTATTTAAGTTAAATCAACTGTATCAAATACGGACACCTTAAACGCAAATGATTGTTGTGGCCCACTAAATCAATATTTTTAGACGTGTAACGTCTCATTTTAAAGCTAAAAAGAAAGAACCTTAAAATAAGATATCATAAGTTTTATTACGATTAATATTTACGAAATACGCGCAGATGTACATCAATTTTGTAAATGAACTTACCTTATTATTCCTCGTAATTATTACATTTGGAACCTGGAGACAAGTTTAATTAAAATTATTATCGTTTCTATATTTTAACTAATTATTATAATTAATTTTTGGTTCCAATAAATAAATAAATAATTATTAATAATTGAAAAAATTTTAATAGTAATAATAAAAATTGTTATCTCGTATTTTTTACTTTTCTTTGTTTTTCATACAAAAAAAAAGTTTTTTATCATTAAATATATTTTTATTTTCTTTCTAAAATGAAACTGGCTGATTCCATGCAGATTCATGCAGTCCGTCACTGATCGAATTTTTTTTTTCTTTTAAGTAATAAAAATACCTTCTATTATGTATATGAAGATGAAATTTACCTCGTAAAAAGCTCAAAATTTTTTTTTTTTTACTACAGCAATTTTGGTGTTGGATGTAAAAACGAAAATTCAAAAATTGAAAATGAACCTCTATTTTTAAATGAGTATAGCTCCGTCAATTTTTAACCTTTTTGGTCATTCTTTTAACGAAAGTGTGCGGAATTTTGTCTAGTTTTAAATGCAATCTCGATTTTTGTAATACAATTTGATTTCACTGAGTTATTTACGAAAAACCGAAAAAAGCGATTTTTTTCAAACACGATTTTCTCAAAAACTATATTTTTTCTTTTAAATTTGTATGTGATTTTATACATGAAAAATACTAACTTTTAGGGTAGGTGTTAATATGCGATTTTACCTTATTTTTTTTTACAGATTTTTAAACGTTTTTTTTATATTTTCGATTTTAAAACATTGATACCATGGCGCATCGTACTATTTTTCCAACTTTACGTGTTCTTACAACTATTTGTATGCTTTTATTTATTAATATATCAAAAATATCAACAATAATCTTTAAAATAAACCCCGGATCGAATATTTTGATCAATTAGAACCAAAGTTATGACGATTTCAAGTTAAAAAAAATGCTGAAACTTTAAGTAAATATATTTACTTTGAATTTTGGATTTTGAATTTTGAATTTTAAATTTTGAATTTTGAATTTTGAATAGGTGAGTTTTTTAAATACTTAAATATATTATTTGGTCATTTTCAATGAACAAATAATATGCGATACAATTAAGAAAGAACACTAATGAATTGAGAACTAATGTGAATAAAAAAATCCGAATTTGAATAAAATCTTTCAATTTACTTCTTACCACTCATGTCTCGAAGTTTTGGCAGTGTAAATTTGGTTTCGTTCACTTTTCCAGCAGTAAATCTTTTGAATACCTTTAATTTCTTTTGCATTTCCTAACCATTCCATTTTTTTCGATAGTCGAAAAACTTCTAACTCATCCTTGTGGATAACAAGAATGTTAATCGACGGAGTATATTTTGATACGTGAGTGGCGAAATTTTCAGCGTTTCTAATAAAATCTGCACTCTTCTTGGACAGATTATGCGTGGTTGCATAATGTTTAACTAAACCACCAATACCGTTACAAGCGCCTTTACCATGACCTGTTGCAAAAAAAAGCCATTTTCTGTTTACTTTTGAGTTTTGAAGCTCATAGAATTGATATTTATTTTTAAAATGACTGGCAGCTCCATCGGAAATGGTTATGATTTCATCAAGATCTTGCGCAATATGTTTTTGTTTTAAGTTATCAATAATTAAATTTATAGCCATTAAGGCATGAGACGAATCATGTTTAATATCGTCAAAGACGGTGACATAACTGACTGTTTTATCATTTCCAAAATAGCATACTGACGTAAATATTGATATTTGGTTTTTATTCCAACGATAGCTTTGAATTTCATTTTGAAGCAGAACTGTCCAATTTTCTGCAAAATCGACACGAATAACTAATTGAAAGTCATTATTTTTCGCTAAAAGTTTAACCTCTTTAATTGCTATACGTTAAATTTCTTTTACCAATTCATGAGCTCTTACAGTGAGAGCACGCTCTCTTAACTCTATTAAGAAATTTTCAATTATGCTAGTTTTATTCAGTAAATTTGATTTTTCCCAAACACCACAAATTATTTCTTCATATAAATCTTCTTCTGTCAAAGAAATTACTTGTTAATCAATAGAATCTCCAATGAAACATTCTTTACATTCTCTTAGTACACATTTCATATCATCTTTTGAACAAAAAAGTGAAGAACATATTTTCAATTCCAAATCTGCAATGTCTTGTTTATTCTCTTTTTTATAATTATTCAAAGCATCTGACATAAGTTTAAGATTCTCGCAGTAAACGCAAAGATACGAATCGATGGGTGGATGTGGTATAACCCACTTCGGTCTTAAAGCGTAGAATGTTGATTTACCAATTTTTGTTTTCATTTCAGGATTTTCGGCTTTAAATAATTGATATATTTCTTTTATACTTCGCGTAAGAAAGCGTTTGACTTTTTTAGTTTTCATACCATTTTCTTGGATAGATACTGTGTCGCTTTTATTTGCACTTTGACGAAAACAATTAAAATCATCGTTCAGATAATAATCCTTTACTTTCATTACAATTTCACTATCCGAAGAATGGCCACAATAGTTCTCAGACTGCTTGTAAATTTTTTTATTATTTACCAATGATCGTGCTTGATCAATCATATAAATAGTTACATTCGGTAAAACTGATAATAAATAATCTTTAGAAATATCACTTGGTATAATACTCAACAATCGCACTTTCTCAAGAAAATTTGAACAATTATCTAATGCGATTCTAATATTCTTAAGCCATTTATCATTTGTTTTACATTCATTATTTTCATTCAATGCGGGCAAATCCGTTATATCGTAGACTTTCATCATTTTACTTGCTATTTGTAAATCAAATGCATCGTTTATTTTTTTTCTTTTTCGGAGAGCATAAGATTCTCACATCTTGATATTGATACTTTGAGGCATTTTAATTGGTGGAATGTTTAATTTCAAATTACTTGAAGTCTCGTTGAGCTGTTCTACCACAGCCTCACTATGAATAAAATCTTCCAAAGATTGCTGACTGCTTGAAGTCGATAAAATAGGCGCATTTTTCACTTCATCTAATAATATTTTGTAACACGAAGGGCATACTTTATCTTCTCTAGAGAAAGAAGTATTTGGATACAAGCGCTTCAAAGACTCCGTTAGATCACCTAATTCTCTAAGCGGACTTTTGGAGCGATCATAAACCACTTTTTTGTGCCTTTCTTTTAAATCCTTGCACTTCATTTTAACAATCAGTGATGCCATTATTGATATTCTGTTCAATGACAGATCGAAAAAAATAATTTTTCTTAAACCACTTTATTTTTTATCTTCCTTTTCTTATATTTTTAAACGCGTCAAGTCGTTAATGAGAATGCAGAGAACAAATCATCGCCACCTAGTAGCGACATGCGTCAACTCCCTACAAAATAAATTCAAATTCTAGGCGCGAAATACAAACTGATAAAAAAATTATATTCTTCAACGAAAAAAATTTTTATTATAATAATATACCATAAAAAGAGGATAAATGGTTATATATTCTTTCATCAAAATAACTTTTTTTTTAAATTAAAAAATTTATATCTTCAGATTTTAATCTTTAACGAAAATTGCGTTTCCTCAATGTAAATATCATATTTGTTTAAAGTTTCAGCATTTTTTTTAAATTTTAAATCGTCATGACTTTGTTTCTAATTGATCAAAATATTCGATCCGGGGTTTATTTTAAAGATTATTGTTGATATTTTTGATATATTAATAAATAAAAAAATGATAATAGTTGTAAGAACACGTAAAGTTGGAAAAATAGTACAATGCGCCATGGTATCAATGTTTTAAAATCAAAATTATAAAAAAAACGTTTAAAAATCTGTTAAAAAAAAATAAGACAAAATCGCATATTCTCACCTACCCTAAAAGTTCGTATTTTTTATGTTTAAAATCATATAAAAATTAAAAAAAAAAAAATATATAGTTTTTGAGAAAATCGTGTTTGAAAAAAATCGCTTTTCTTCGGTTTTTCGTAAATAACTCAGTGAGATCAAATTGTATTACAAAAATCGAGATTGCATTTAAAGCTAGACAGAATTCCGCACACTTTCGTTAAAAGAACGACCAAAAAGGTTAAAAATTGACGGAGCTATAGTCATTTAAAAATAGAGGTTCATTTTTAATTTTTTAATTTTCGTTTTTACATCCAACACTAAAATTGCTGTAGTAAAAAAAAATTTTTTTTGAGCATTGTACGAGGTAAATTTCATCTTCATATACATAATAGAAGGTATTTTTATTACTTAGAAGAAAAAAAAAAATTCGATCAGTGACGGCCTGCATGAATCTGAATGGAATCAGCCAACTACTAAGATTTTGATGTAAGAATCATTTTTAAAATAACAGAGAGAAAATCGATGAACAAAAGGTAATCAGAAAATTTTAATTTGTATTTGAATAAACATTGAATTTCAGCAATAGCTTCTTATATATTATATAGATTAAAGTTATTTCTAGCAATTGTTATGGGGAGATTTGCTCCAATGTCGAGGCTATCAAAATTGAAAACGACGCATGCGAAGAAAGCGATAATATGAATTATAATATTTTTATAGAGGAAAACGAAAGCGAGCCAACTGCAGAAAAAAAATTAATATTTAATAAAAATATATTTTACACGGAAATAAACATTTTTTTATCCTTCTTCCATAAATTTTATCCTTTTATATTATAATTTTTTCGATATATACTAATATTTTATAATGAAATAAAAAATAAAAATAGTTAAACCGATTGAAAAGCAATTTTCATATCAATTTTTCTATTATACTTAGGAAATATTTCTTACATGAAGATCGTAGTAGTTTAATTTCAGAAAGAAAATAAAATATATTTAATGATGAAAAAATTTTTTTACCTGAAAAACAAAGAAAAGTAAAATAACGAGATAACAATTTTTACTATTACTATTGAAATTTTTGCAATTATTGATAATAATTTATTTATTTATTAAAACCAAAAATCAATTATAATAATTAGTTAAAATAAATAAATAATAAAAATTTTAATTAACCTTGTCTCCAGGTTCCAAATGTAATAATTACGAGGAATAATAAGATAAGTTCATTTACAACATTTACGTACATTCGTGCGCATTTCGTAAATATGAATGAAACTCATGATATCTCATTTTAAAGTTCTTTCTTTTAGCTTTAAAATGAGACCTTACACGTCTAAAAATTTTGATTAAGTGAGCCACAACAATCATTTGCGTTCAAGGTGTCTGTATCAGATACAATTGTTTTAACTTAAAAACACCTTATTTTGAAAAACTATTTGCACCAATATTAATAATTTTTCAAGGTACCCCGGTTTGAAAAAATTATCAAAATCGGTCTGTTATTTACGGAGATACGGTTAATTTTTACGAATTTTGCTACAACGATTCCTTCTTTAACTTTCTTCACGCGCAAAGATAAGCATCCCCATCACTCTCTCTGACTTTGACGTTATTATTTGTATGTTATTAATATTTTAGTTTTAATAATAAAGAGTCGCATTTTTAAAAATCTAATCACAGATTTTTAAAATATAAGTCCTTAACTAAAAAATGACGCTTGATACGTTTCTTAATTGTTGTAAACAAAGTGGCTGTGATTTAAAAAAAAATCTTATCTCAGCTCCTATTGGCCTTAATGAGTTCTTTTTTTTTAAATCTTTGTTTCGAACACAGCTATAAGAATATTCAAAAAGCAAATTCGTAAAAGTTATAAATAAAGCCCCAACTTCATTTATTTATTAAAAAAAACCCTCTTTTTTAAAGCGTTATAAAAAATATTGCAATTCAATTTTCTTATTTGCTCTTAACGAAATATGAAAATTTGAACCTTCATGAAGAGTTTAAGCCCTTATGCAACTCAATATGTTCAGCCAAAAGAAATTATAGCAATAAACATTATGCGTGTTGGGATAAATAATAGGGAACATCTCAGCATTAAATTAACTGATTTGCTGTTACAACCTCTTTTTGTGTTCATATTTATGAAGGCTTCCTTTTAAAAGTTTAAAAATTAAAAAAAATTACTTTTGCAATAAATAATTAATATCCAAGAAATGGCCATTTTTGATAGTTTTTTGGCTTTTTTGCAATAACTACTTGACGAAAATAATCGTGGCAGCACTCACATTGTAGGTTTTTTTATTCTCTAATACTTTTATTCATTACTTTTTTTGCTGAAATGCATAAGTCTCTTTAGAAAATTAAAAAAGCTGTTTTGGTCAAATTTGCAGCCACCTGGAGCATTTTCTACCGTTTTTTTTTTGGTTATAGTTTATATAGGGTATGTTTTTTTATCACTCTCAACAACTTTATATAGGTTTCAGTAAGCCCTCAATCAATGTCCTCAAAATGTCTCTATTGATTGGAGTATAATAAAATAAAAACATTATTGAAAATTAAAAAGTTCAATTTTTTATAATAGAATGTGTATGTGTGTACGCGTGTATGTGTGTGGATTTGTGTACATGCGCATGTATGTATCGACGGTGGCTACAAAAACAATCATAGCTGTGTAATTGACTACGAAAAAAATTCCATCTTCAAAAGTGCGGCGAAGAAAAACACCTCTTGAAAACATGGTGAAAATTTTCAAGGGCTGTTTTTTTTTCGCCTCACTCTTAAAGATGTTTTTTTCGCCGTACATTTGGAGATGTTTTATTTCGTTGCACTTTTGGAGATGTTTTTTTTGCCGCGCTTCTGAAGATGTGTTTTTTGCCGCACTTTTGGAGATGTGTTTTTTTTTCCTAATAAATTAAACAGCTGTGATTGATTTAGTAGCCACCATCGGTATATACATGCACATGTATACAAATACACACACATACACGCCTACACACATACACATTCTATCATAAAAAATTGAACTTCTTAATTTTCAATAAAGTTTTTATTTCGTTAACACTCCTTTAATAATTTAGATGAAGAATTTTTAATTTATTCCGAAGATTTTTTCCAAATCAATTCTTTAAATGTAGACAATTCATGCTCTCAATATTTTTGATTCTGTATTGCAACATCTTTTAAATTATGTAAAATAAAATTAAAAATAAAATATTTATAATTTATTATATATTATATTTTTTGAAAAGTTGCGTAAAAAGTTGCGTCACTTTTAGCTCAATAAAGCGATGCGAAAAGTAATATAAAACGTGACGCAAAAAGTGACACAAAAAAGTGACGCAAAATATTGCATCATAAGTTCCGTGATCATTTTTAGGTGTGTAATTTCATTCAGATTCACGTGGGACGTTACGGATCAAATTAGTTTTTAGCGAAAAACTATGTGAATATGTTCTAATACTCAAAAGAAGATGTGGAAACCCTAAAATCCGACTTAAACATTTTTTTTCAAAACGCTGCAGTCTATCTTGTATGAGATGTTAAAATAAAAGGAGAATAAATGGAAATGGATCTTCATATTCAAAATGCTCTATCTCCGTCAATTTTTGACTTTTCAAGGTGAATTTTTTTTAGTGTGATGAAGCCTACTTTTTCATCGCGTTGTTATTTTATAGATTTAAATGAATGCTATCAAGATATTAATAAAGAAACAAAAAAAAAAAACGATGTTTTTCAACGTGATTTTGTCAAAAGCTGTGTTTTTTTCTTTGAATTTAATATTTTCTTATACATAAAAAAACTACCCTAGGTGGGTCGAAATATGCTATTTTTCGTAATTTTTTTAAAACGAACTTTTAAAATTTAATTCTACACGGAAAAACTTTTGAAAATAATTTCTGTTCGAAGAGAATGAAAATTGATTTTAATGCGCTCAGGAACTATTAATATTTCTGTTTATGACTTGTTATTACATTCATACTTATTTGATGTAAACATACTGTCTGTTTAGATTATAGAACATTCATAAGTATGTACGTTGACTACATTCGATAGAAATGAACAGTCATTATAGTCAGAGTTGATCTTCGAGCATATATACATGGAGACAGCATGTTATATGGAAAAGTAGTGGCTATTTTAACCATTATGTAAGAGAGAAAGAGAATAACTACTTATATACTGTCTCTCTGGTGCAGCGGTTACGGCACCGTTACGCGAGAGAGATAGGATGTATGTTAATATTTTCTTTCTCTCTACCTAAAGTTGCCACCACTTTTTAACACGGCATGCTTCCTCCATAGTATATATGCTCTAAGGAGTTGATTGGGTTTTAGCTTCAGCTCGAACTGAAATAACTAAATACAATTACCGAAAAGATTTTGGTATCGGATATGTTGTATTTTTACTTTCTAAATCGAGGATTAATTGATAACTAAAAAATTGTTTGTGAATATATTACAAATTTTGTATTTAATTTGCGCTCGAAAGAACTTGAAATTAATTTTGGCGCGTATATAATCAACAAATATTTTTATTGCTGAGTTACTTTTACCTTCAAGATTATTGATGTAAACATATCGTCTATTTAGATTATAAAACATTAGTATGTACGTAAACTATATTCGGAACAAATAAACCGCCTTTGTCTTCAGACTTCATTGGGTTTCAGCTTCAACTCAGAATGAAAAAGTTTAATTAAATAATTGAACAACGTTCATCATCAAATTTGTTTAAAATTTTTTAAATCTACAAAAATTATTATTATTACTGTAGAATTACAATTATTAAGAAAAACAAATATAATTAGAATAAACTTTATATGACATCAAAAACTTCAAAATTATTAATAACTAAATTTAATTTTAAATTTAGTTATTAATAATTTTGAATTAATATCTTTCTTAAGACAAGATGAGCTAATTTTTCATACAGATGTAGGTTGTTTTTGTAACATTTCAAGTTTTAATAAATTAGTAGCATAATCTAAGTGCTAACAACCATTCTCAAATGCATACCATAAGAGACATTCCTCATTCTCATATCATAAATATCTTGCCTCTGTACTTAATAAGGTTTAGAGACAACGTTCCTTAGGTTTTGATCCATGCGACTATGTTGCATTTATACAAAAACCATACTTTTGAGCATACAACATAATTGAAGGCCCGGATGCAATAAGGGCATTTACGCTCGGAGAACGCAAAACTGAAGTCACTTGGTAGTAAAAATTTCATTTTCTCCAAATAAATTTTAAAAAATTTGACGTTGTAAAACTCATCATGCCGTATCTGTTTATATTAACAGTTTTTTTATAAAATTTTTGTTTTTCAAGAAAAAAATTAAAAACAGGAAAATTTTTAACATTAAATTTCAATACTTTTTTAAACTTAAATCGTTGTAATTCGAGTAAATATTAACCGATTACGCTGAAATTTGAAATATATTTTCTAAATATCATAGCGAAACTTATGATGATTATAAAAAATGTTAATTCTCAAATTGTTAGTCGCAATTGTTTATTAATTAATACAAATTACAAATTGTGCGTTTATAATGTACTCGAGAAAAAAGTATCGAGGGAACTTTCAAATACAAGAAACTTGTAGCGAGAAAGTTTTTGGTTTTTGTATAAAGAAGATGTATGGAAAGTTTCAAATCGATTGATAAATAATTAAAAAAGATATAACGACATTTACAAGTAGAGCGCATGCGGTCGAGCGCTGCAGTTTTCTTATAAGTTAGATTCTCAGTGAATATTACGTCAACTGAATGTCTCTTGGTAATATTATTTAGAGAAAGCAATAATACAAATATAACAATATGATATTTATTAAAAGTAAATAAACATATAAATAAACAAACAAATAAATACATAAACAAAAATCTGTAATGTAATTATTTATTAATTAAATAATTACATTACAGATTTTTGTTTAATATTGATTTTTTGATTGTTTCAAAGGATTTCTTTTTTATTTTGTCTGTTAAACCTTTTTTTCTTTCGCATTAGTAATATGAGTTTTCTAAAATACAAAATGTCATATTTTTAAACAATATAATGTTGGGATTTATATTTATGAAAGTAAACATATATGCGTATGTACGTTCACTTTTAGGAATATTTGGCTACCAGTCTTCTTTTGTATAACGACTAGACTTGTAAAATTGTTCATTACGAGGAATGAAAATTATTTTATACTTACAATGGAATCAAAAAACGGTCGGAAAAGAACGATGTATCATTTCTTGTTCTTTTTTGATCATTTTTTGATTCCATTATTTCCCATGGTGTACAATTTCACAAGTCTAAACGTTAAACAAAAGAAGACTGGTAGCAAAATATTCCTATATGTTAAGACCACAGCACTTGCCTAAATCGTGATATATATATATATATATATATATATATATATAAATATACTATATTTATATATATATATATATATATATATATATATATATATATATATATATATATATATATATATACGAACAAAATTCATAATAATGTTTATATAGAAGAAGAGTGAACGTACACACGCATATATGTTTACTTTTATAAATATAAATCCCAACATTATATTGTTTAAAAATATGACATTTTGTATTTTAGAAAACTCATATTACTAATGCGAAAGAAAAAAAGGTTAAACAAACAAAATAAAAAAGAAATCCTTTGAAACAATCAAAAAATCAGTATTAAACAAAAATCTGTAATGTAATTATTTAATTATTAAATAATTACATTACAGATTTTTGTTTAATACTGATTTTTTGATTGTTTATTTATATGTTTATTTACTTTTAATAAATATATATTGTTATATTTGTATTATTGATTTTTCCAAATAATATTACCAAGAGTCATTCAGTTGACGTAATATTCACTGAGAATCTAACTTATAAGAAAACTGCAGCGCTCGACCGCATGCACGCTACTTGTAAATGTCGTTATATCTTTTTTAACTATTTATCAATTGATTTGAAACTTTCCACAAATCTTCTTTATACAAAAACCAAAAACTTTCTCGCTACAAGTTTCTTGTACTTGAAAGTTCCCTCGATACTTTTTTCTCGAGTACATTATAAACGCACAATTTGTAATTTGTATTAATTAATGAACAATTGCGACTAACAATTTGAGAATTAACATTTTTTATAATCATCATAAGTTTCGCTATGATATTTAGAAAATATATTTTAAATTTCAGCGTGATCGGTTAATATTTACTCGAATTACAACGATTCAAGTTTAAAAAAGTATTGAAATTTAATGTAAAAAATTTTCTTGTTTTTTATTTTTTCTTGAAAAATAAAAATTTTATAAAAAAACTGTTAATATAAAAAAGATACGGCATGATGAGTTTTACAACGTCAAATTTTTTGAAATTTATTTGAAGAAAATGAAATTTTTACTACCAAGTGACTTCAGTTTTGCGCGCTCCGAGCGTAAATGCCCTTATTGCATCCGGGCCTTCAATTGTACCAACAATTTAACCATATAAAAAATTTATTTTATTCGAATCTCCTTTAGATGTTGGTTGAAATTTGAACAATAAAGCCAACATAAGCTTTTGTAGCTTATTCCTTTATTATCTCTTAAGAGGAGGTCGAGTTTAACTGTCCTTTTATAATCAAGAAATATATATTTTTTTTTAAACTAATAATTTTAGCAAAAAATGAAGAGAAAGCCGCATTTCGTATCAAAAAAGCAATATTTTCATTGATAAGAAAGAATTAATTTTATCTCTTTGTTTTGAAGAAAACCTTGAAAAACTTAGAACATAGAAGTTAGGCTAAACAATTTGGTTTTTCAAGCTTTTCTTGAAAACGAAGCAATAAAATTAATTCTTTCTTATCAAAGAAAATTTTGCAGTCTTTGATACGAGATACGGCTTTTTTTCTATTTTTTCATAAAATTATTAGTTTTTGCTACAAATTAATTCTTTGATTAGGAAAGGATGGAGATACGTGACCTCCTCTTAAAGTGCGTTCTTTGAAATTTTCCACTTCTGCATCTACTATTTGTATATACCTAAAAAAAATATTTTTAACGTGAAAATTGTTTGAAAATAAAGAAAATTGTAATAAACAAAATTTACCAATGTTCGCAGAATGAGCAATAACTCAATGTTTAACATGCAACTTCATTCATAAACAATAAATTAGAGGTTGGTAAAACATTTCCAAAAGCTGTTTCTATTGTATCCCGTTAACTCTGTAAAAATCCACAGTAAATAAGCTATAGACATTCTAGAACACCCGGATTCTGGCACACCCCCTCCCTCCTTTAAGTGTTTTGGAATCCAGGTCATTTAAAATACATATGAATCCTCCCTGTTTAAAATAGAAAAAAGGATAAAACACTTCTCTCCCTCCACTAAGCGTTTTACAATCCGGCTGTTTTAAAATACCTGTGAGTCTCCCCTTTCCAATTTCTCTTGGGATAGAGAGAAAGGGCTGTCCCTTCTCTCTTCTTATTTTTAAGGAAAGGATAAAGCGCCGTTTACAATATGTTATATTTTGGGGCGCAGAAAAATTTTCCGAATCTTAGAAGAGAGGGAAAGAGCAGACCTTTTTCGCTGCGCTGCTTAGTGTGCGTTTTCTTTAACGTTACATGAAAATTTACCTGCTTTTAGAAGAAAAGGGAAGGGATGACCTTACTCTCAACGCAGTACACTGTGCGCATGTTCTTTTTTGATTCGCAGGTGCGTGAAAATAATGGATCATGTAACCTGCAGGATATAACAAATGAGCGAACTATAAATTTGTCTTCTAATATATATATTTTTTTATGTTATTTTGTTATGCCCCGTCTTTTTTTTTTAAAAAAAATCTTTTTTTAAAAAAAATATTTATTGACAGGGTCAGGTACCTTTTCTCGTCTTGTTTTAAAAACTCTTATTTGAAAAAGATATACGAGGCTTTACTCTAGGAAAAAAAAGGGAAATCCTTTTTTCGAATATGTCTCTTTTTTTCACAGCTAGATGTTAGTTTTCTTAAGAAAAAAAATATTTTGTAGGTGGTCAAAGATTTAATATGCAAAAGTTTTATGATAAATGCTTAAAAAAGATATACGAGACCCACGTCTGTAAAAAAGGAAATCTTGTTTTTTTTTAATATTTTTTTGTCTCGGGTGTGTGTCAAATTCCTTAAGAAAAAACAGCTTTTTGTAGGAAGTCGAAAATTTAACGAGAGAAAGTTTTTTTTTTTTTGAGAAAAAAGTTATTTATTGAAAGGGTCTAATGCATTTTTTTTCTTGTTTGAAAAAAGGGATGAATACTTGAAATAAGATTTACGAGAACCTCCTTTGTGAAAAAGGGAATTTCTTTTCTTTAAAAACCATTCTTTTCGTAACAAGTGTGTGGGGAAAAAGTTATCTTGCAGATGTATTTATTTTTTCTTTGGATTCACGAGGAAAAAAATTAGGAAAGCTTGATCTATCACAGGTATGCAAAAGTAGAGAAAAGATATTTATTAAAAGGATTAATTGTTTTAAAAGAAGGATTGCTTTTTTCAGAAAATATATACAAGGCTTCCCTCTGTTAAAAATGCTCCTTCCTTTTTTTCAGATTTGTTAGTCACAGGTCTATGTAAGTTTTTGAGAAAAAACGGTATTCATTGCAAGGGTTAGTTGCAAGACGATAAAAATTAGAATCTTAGGCCTGCGAAAAACTAATGAAGGATGGACTAAATTTTCTCTAAGGAGGGGGACGAAGGATTTTCATAAAAATTATAGTAAAATAAGTATCTTAATTTTTCATATAAATACCTCATCCCAAGCTACATTTCGTTAGTTCGAAGATCATCTTCAACTTTTTCTTAACTCAAGAATTATTTTTTCTTAAATTTTCCTTAGCAAGAAAAAAAAGTTGAAAAAATGGAAAATAATCAACAAAAAATGCAAAGCATCAAAAAGGTGCAAGAATCTATAAGGTGGCTCATGAGCAATGAGTCCACAGAGCTTATGATGTTAGAGCATCTTTCGTGAGCAATGGAAGCTGTGGATGCACGTAAGTATTCAAAATAAAAATAATATTTAAATTTTTAAAAATATCTATTAACATTAAGTTTTTTTTCAGTATCACTTAATTCCCTAATTACTGCCTTACAGCAGTTATACCGAGGAATAAACCCGACACAATGAGTTGAGCATTCGCTAAGAAAAAGAGCTGCATCTAGTTCGAGCAGTTCGGACTCAAGTAGTTCGAGCAGTTCAAATTAGAAATCGAGTTCAAGCTTGACTTCGAGATCAAGCAAGATGAAGCGAGAAAAGATCGAGCAAAAGTAATTACCCGATCCCCAAAAAAACAAAAAATAAATGGTGAATTTCAATTTATTTTCTATTTTCTTTTATATATATATGGGACATCTCACACCATCTGAGAGAGAAATAAAATAAAAATCGCTGAAACTCTGAGAAATTATTCTTTCTGTTACCCAAAATATGTAAAAAAATTTTCAAGGAGGTAGCTTGAAAGGATCAAGAGCTACAAGACCTTAAAATTTGAAAATTTTTCAAAATTTTTGGAAAATTCCTCAATTGATCATTTTTTTTCTGGAAATCCTGTTGCTTTAGAGAAAAATTAATTAGAACACTTCTTGTTGTAAATGAAGAGAAGAGTTAGCATGATTTTTTGCAGACCTGTATTTTAGTTTTCTGATTGGTTCTTATATGTATAACATGGAAATTGAAATTATTTATTGTTTGCCTCTCAATAAATTAGCTTTCGAGGATTAATTTCCTTCTGTTTTTCATTAACTTTAAAATAAATTTTCGATTGTGTAAGTCAGAGCCACCAATAAGGAGTTATGACAGTTTAAAATATGAATTTTCATGTATTATTTATTTTTCTTATTGAAAATAGCCTGTCGTATACTAAATATAAGCATCTGGTTTTAATACTCAAAAGCTATTAAAATAAGTTTCAAAATCTTATAGAAGAATGTTATTTATCAATTAGAAGCTTAATTATTAATTAAACATTACTCGTTATTATTATAATTACAATTACTTTTAAAAGGCAAATGAGATTTTAAGTTATTGCAAGCTCAAATAATTATTTTTCAATAAAAGTTTACTTATTCTAAAAAGTTGTTTCATCAATAAAAACGCTGCCAAGTGCTTTAGCGCAATACTTTCTCATAAAGCACATTGAGTTAGAGTAATTTGATTTTATTTTTTTAAATACGATTTTAATATAAATGTTCCTATCCTCTGTATTAAAGGCTGTGTTAATACCTACACTGAAAAAAGTACGGAAACTCTCCGTTACCGCAGCGTAGTGTCGCTGTACAAAACGCACATTCGTCTGTATGTTTTAAAAATTAGGACCGTTGATATACCTTTTTAAGCGAGTATATGTATAAACAACTGAAACGCGATGACGTACCGGCCTTTGAGAAGTCTGCTGTTAGAATTTAGGAAAGCAGACGACCTACACGGCGTATAGTTGTCATCTTAACAGTGTATATTAGATTTTCCTCTTAAGCGTACGCGCTCTAGCTTTAATTTTTGAGATAGCAGACTTCCCGAAAACGTAGCAAGGATCTCTGTTATGCGTAAGACGGCTGCGCGTTGGCATTTAGTACAACTGTTATCCCCAACTTTTTTCAGTGTACGAAAACTATATTAATTTTACTCTTTCTTACTTTTGCCATTTGCATAATGTGATTTTATGATGCTCTAAAATTAAAAATGCGTTTATAAAATTAATTTTTCCAAGCTTGTCTTCTTAACACTATAACCAATAACTTGCATACAAATTTTGGAACATTTTCATCGAATAATTTACAAAAAATACCAAATAATTGAAAAATAAACACTGTTTTAAAATTTTTAAAACGCTTTAACGTTACAACTACGCTAAGAATACCAGTTTTCAAAAGTTCATTTTATTTAGGCAATCGTAAATAATTTCTATACATAATTTTAAGCTACTTCATCGAGTAGTTTACGTAAAATACCAAAAAATAAGTGAAATTCTATTCAAAATTTACAAAATTCTCTAAAATTAAAACTGCGCTAAGAACATAAGTTTTTCCAAGCTTGCTTTAATTAGACAATAACAAATAATTTGTATAATAATTTTTGAGCAAATCTATCGAATAGCTCTTGTGTAATAGAAAAAAAATGAAATATGAACATTTTTTCCAAAATTTTCAAAATGCTCTAAAATTAAAACTGCGCTAAGAAAATAAGTTTTCCAAAGCTTAATTTATTCAGATAATAGTGAATAATTTGCATGAAAATTTTTGAGCAAGTTTATCGAGTGATTTTTGTGCAATAGAAAAGAAATTGAAAATGAAAAATTTTTTCAATATTTTCAAAATGCTCTAAAATTAAATGTGCGCTAAGAAAATTGAAGAAAATTAGTTTTCAAAAGTTCATTCTATTTTGACAATCATAAATAATTCCCGTACATAATTTGAAGCTCCTTCATCGAGTAGTTTACGTAAAATATAAATAAAATTAGAAAAATTTTATTCAAAATTTTCAAAATGCTCTAAAATTAAAACTGCGCTGAGAAAATAAGCTTTTCGAAGCTTGTTTTATTTAGGCCATTGCAAATGATTTCCATAAAAATTTTCGAGCAAATCTATCAAATGGTTTTTGTGTAATAGAAAAAAAATGAAAAATAGAGATTTTTCCAAAATTTTCAAAATGCTCTAAAATTAAGACTACACTAAGAAAATAAGTGTTTCAAAGCTTGTTTCCTTTAGACAATAGCGAATGACTTGCATACAAATTTAGAAGCAAATCTATCGAATGGTTGTCGTAAAATGAAAAATAAATAAAAAAAAAATTTTTTTTTTAAATTTTCAAAATGCTCTAAAATTAAAAGTGCGCTAAGAAAATCAGTTGGTAAAAGTTTTTCTTCTTTTGGCAGTCGCAAATAATGTTCATACAAATTTTCAAGAAAATTCTTCATGTAGTTTACGTAAAATATCAAAAAAATGAAAAATTAAAATTTTTTTAAAATTCTCAAAATGTCTCTAAAAAAACTGAGCTAAGAAGATCAATTTTCAATAGCTTCCCCCCCAGTTAGACAAAAAAATAAATTGCATGCAAAATTTGAAGTTAATCCATTGAGTAGTTCTCGAGATCTTATTGACGTACTGAAATCATACACACACACATACACACACACACACACACACATACATACAGACATTTTCTGGAAACCACTTTTTTCGACTCCCTGAGTCTAAATATGTACAAATTAATGAAAAAATAGAAAAAAAATTTTTTTGCCGATACAATGCTTTCTCTATGAGAAAGCAAAAAGAATAATTAAATATTTACTATTCTACTCGGCTTAACTTTCTATAAAAAGTATCTATTAAATAAAAAATGATGATATAATTTTGGAATACACACTGTTAAAGGAAATGATAGTGGCTTTCATTACATCTAAATTCAGGATCTGTATCATATTTCAAATGAGCTGTTACAATTGGAGTACTGATTTTCATATTAGCATTAATAATTTCATTAATACGTGGTACACCTTGAGCAATATTCATAGATGCTACACGAGCGAAATGGAAAGTTTTCAAGGTTATTCAATACCAGGTTCTCCAATACTTTGTGAAGCTAAAGCACCAACTGCAGTGCCTTGTTCACTTTTTGCTTGCATATATTTATCCTTACTTGTACGAATAAATTCAACAAGTTGTGACACAGTTAAACGTACAATATACATGTAAACTGGGGCATCTGGTTTAATATAATGTCTAATCCTAGCAATCATAATTAGAACTGTTTTTAAAAATTGAGCTTATTCTTGTTTAAATTCTTCACTTACACAAGAATATTCCGCTGTCATCAAAAGTTCAGAGGTTACTTTTATAATACTAGGGCCATCTAATGGATTTTCAATTTTGTACACTGATATAGATTCAATAGCATCAAGAACTCTCTTATAATCAACAAGACAGTCTTTGCCTTCCATGTACGTTGGGTCCATAAAATCAACACCATAAAGAATTTGAACAATATCACTAACAAAATTTTTAACTGTCATATCATAATGTAAACAAAAATCTTCTAAGCTCTTACCAATCTTCTTTTCATGTATCCAGTTTCAGCAATTTTAATACACGATGGCCACTATTAGCTTGTTGCACTACCTAGTCAAAAAAAACATCAATGAATATAGCAAATATAAGTAAAGGAAATATAGCTATATTGATGTGGATTATAGCTATATTCATGTGTTTTTTAGCTGTATATCTATGCGAAGTATAGCTAGATTTTTAGCTATGTTTCTAGCCCTATTTTAGCCCATTATAGCTATAATGGGTTAAAATAGGGATCGTATCCATAAAAATAGGTAAAAATATAGCTAAAAATCTAGTACACAAGCAATCATCAGTAAAATATTAATAAAACTTTTCTTGGATCCTGATAATGCCATAACTAAGAGACTATTACTAAGATGAAGTTCTTTCAAACAAACTTTACCAGCATGGTTACGAATAATTGAAAGTTTCTTCAAAATTATGCTTTTTATACTTTTTTTTCGAAACAACTAGTTCGACAAGGCAATCGACCACTTTTCATTTTATGAATATACTTTGTACACTTTACATAGCCATTGTTGAGTAATTCTTGTTTTGCTTCTAACTGTGCCAAAAAAATGTCATTTGATTCCAGAATCAAGTAAAATTTTTCTGCTATATCTCTCTGTCCAATGTCACCAGCAAAAACAATTTTTTCAATAATATTTTCCATAAAATTGAGGAGTTTTCATTTGTAAACAGTAACGTCATAGTAAACAGTAAAGATTGTCTCTTATCATGTAAACAATATCCAGAACTTGTTTATCAAAATATAAATCATATCTTGCTGATTTAATTTTTTATGTACTCTAGACTATTAGCGAATAAAACATAACCTTGGTAAAGCAACACGTACGAATTTTTATGTAAAAAATCAAGTCAATTATTTACTGAGTAATATTACATTCTTCTGGACCCGAATTGAAAGTCGATCCTCATACTTGATCTCAAACCTCATTATGTCTTTGTCTATGTCATGATAAAAACTCATTTTATCCTTGTCTCTTGAGATTCAAACACTACTATAAATTCCTGTCATTGTCATGAACTATACGCATAGAGTTTTTCTTGAACCAACGGTGCTATCTACACATTTATTAAAATAACGAATTATTTATTTGACACGCAAATATCAAGCATTCGTTTAGTATAATAATATATTGGATTACAAAGAATCAGGAAATCCAATATCAAGTACATACATAAATATCTATAGATACTCCTAGTTGCTATCTTCATAGAGTATAAACAGACTATACTTTAGTTTTTTAAGCCGTAATTGCTATTAAATAATTATTCTTATTTATATTGGAAATAGCGGATTAATATTAATAAATACTCTATCTCCATAGAGTCTAGATACTTCAAAATCTTTGAACACAATAGTTAACAAGTCTGACAATGTATATTATGTTAGCTCTAAAAGTGATAAAAGCAATAATCTTAATTTAAACTGCACAGAAATTCAAAAGGAGCTTCCAGTATTGGTGATATTATAAGATCGAATAATTAATCTCTTTGCTCAGAAGAAAATGTCATAGTAACCAATGATGTAAACAAAAGTTTAAATAATGTTATTATGCATAATGTCAAAAATTTAGATAGTCAACAAAATAATAATGACAAATCTTCATCTAATAAGAAAATACTAAATACTTTGAATAATAAGCAAAAAAGTGAATCTTGTTCCAATTTAAAACATATCTCAGAGAAAGATTACTTTTTTCATATAGATATATATCTCCTTGACCGTGATCTCTCAGTCTAACCAAGGAAGTACGCTTCTATAAGCATCCATCTGCAAAGTTAAATTTATTTGTGCATATGTTGTAGCAGAAGCGAATACGCAGTATCAGTGTGGCTATGATGATATGATGATACAAATATTTATACGTTTAAAATGGAGAGATTTCAGTGGCTGTGAATGTATGTAATAGTGCAAAGTACTTTTAATTTTAAGATTTATAATTGAAATACAATTCTATAGCAGTAAAAACATGATTTGTTAAAAACATCTATATAGTATTTTTAGTGAATAATATCTGTAGCAATCTTTTTTTTCAATTTAGATTTTGACTTAACCTTTAGCTGACATACCTCTCCAGCCGATTATAGCTGGCCTATGGGGTACTATAGTACCCCAGCGCGAAAAATTGTCGTAAAAACTAAAGTATTGGTTATCTCAACTCAAAAACATTCTGGAGGGATCTTCAGAGGTTACTCCAAAGGGTAGCATAGTTTATAAGAGGGAAAATGAAACGGTTTCAAAATTCGATAAGAAAGAGCGTGGGATACTATAGTACCCCCCCTGACAGCTAAAGGTTAATCTAAAAATGTTTGAAGCTGCTCAGAATTATTTCTTCTTAATAAGTACTAGCAAAATTTATCTCACTCCTAACGTCGCTTGGTCGCATTTTCATGTATTATATTATTATATATAAATTTGCTAATTTCCTTGACAATAGTATTTCAATATGAAAAATGTATTTAATTTTTTTTTAACTTTAAAAATTAAAATCATAAATATGTTGGCCGTTGTACTAAATTTATCAATCATTTTTTAATCACTGATAGAATGATACTATCTATATGTATGTAAAATAAATTTCCTTTTATCAAATCAAATTGTATGTATAAATATGAAATATTACATTTAATATAAAATTTAGTTATGTGTTAGCACTTGAAAAACTGGTATTAAATTATAATTTATAATAATTAATAATAAGAACATATACTTACGGACACCGATAAATCCCACACACCAAAACCATACACATACTGACAATAATGAAATATGACTGACTTTTTAGCTGACACGAACGTTTTCACTAAAACAAAATCGTATAGGCATACAACATATAGACACGCTTATCAACACATATACTTATGGACACAGATAAACCAACCAATATGCACACTAAGACATACCCAGCGGCACGAATACAATATCACACTCTTTTTAACTGACGTTAAAATTTTTACTAATACACATATACACCATGCATTCGCACACATATACAAGCACGGACATACACACACACCACAAACTTATACACACTTGCATTATACTTAAAAATACACGCATACTCACATAATACATACACACACGAATGCATACATATACACACGTGCACAAACGCTAGTACACATACACGCATGAACGCACATACACACACACATACACACACACACACTCGAATGTAAATGCGCGCATATACAGACAGATATATAAGCATACACATACATACATAAATATACATACACCGAGAATTACATTAAAAATCTCACTTAAGCACAGAGAAATAAACTGATGCACACACACACAAAAAATACACCTTGAGCTACAAATAATATACAAGACACTTTTCAACCGAGCTGAACACTTTATCGATACACACTTTTACACCATACATTTACAAACATATACATGAATGAACATACATATGCATACACACACACACACACACATACGCGAGCGCGCACACGTGTGTGTACACACATACTAACATAATATATGCATACAAAAATACACACACATATGCGAGCGCACACACGCAAATACACACATACACGCATGCATGCACGCGCACACACACATACACACACATACACACACATACACACACATATACACACATACACAAACGCGCGCACACGTGTGTGTACATATATATATACCAACTCATACGCAATTTACCAACATAAACTTGTTTACTGCTATAAACATATACTTACGGACACCCACAAACACACTAATACAGAAAAACATACACATACGTGATAATAATACAGAACAACTCACTTTTCAGCTGACACAAACATACACATTCACGTCTGCGCTTAAACTTACACACACACACACATACAGCTATACATAAATTGTCGTATGCGCGCACAGCATAAATACACAAATACACAAATTTATACCAAAACACAAAAACACCATAACATATACGTACACCAATTCGTATCAATACGCATATTAACTGACAAAACACTATGCGCATAACACACCTGCACGTATTATAATCGTTCCCTAGCATCTTTTTGAAGAAAAAGATGATGATTTAATTACTTCAGTAGAAAATGAAAATTATTATGAAAAAAACGAAGATAAATCCTAAATGAAACAAAATCAAAATGATATAAATGATTACCAAAAAGCTAAGGATACATTGACCAATAATAATGAAAATTATATCATGGAAAATAATATTGGTGATTTGAATGTTATTTGTGATTCTTGTAGAGTTAGACATTTCGCATTCGAAATGTCAAGCAACAATAAATGTACATCATGTTGTAAACAAGGAAATATAACATTAGAAGAAGACCCAGAATATCCTAAAGAGATTAAGAAGGTACTTACGGGAAATTCTATAATAAGTAATAATTTTAAAAAATGCATAAGATCATATAATAACGTCTTAGCATTTAATTACTTTTATTCTGATATACCGCAACATTATGTTTTTAATCAAATACACAAAACATCGACGAAAAGAATAAAAACTATGGAACCTATTCTTACCAGAATCTACTCAGTTAATCCAAAATAAAGAGAAAGATTTTTTTTTAAATTACTTCTGCTTCACGATAAAGCTGCAACATCTTTTGAAAGCTTAGAAACTTTTGATGGAATCACATACCTGACATTCTTTTAAGCAGCAAAAGCAAGAAATTTAGTTGAATTAAATAAGGAATGCTAATTTATTACAAAACGGTGTAACAGTACATACAGAATTTAAATTACTGTTAAACATATCTGGAGACACAATATGTAATATTAGTGCAAACAGCGAAATAGGTACAAAAATAAAAAATGTATCAATCGTTATTTGGGATGGAACCACAATGACATCAAAATATGCTTTTGAAGCCGTCGATCGCAAGTTTAAAGATGTATGTGATAATCACTACTTGTTTAGAGGGAAAACATTTATCATATCAGGTGATTTTAGACAAACATCGCCAATAGTAAGACATGGAAATAGAACACAGATAGTAGAAAATTGTGTCAAAAAAAGCCATTTATGGTAACATATTCAATGTATGTCTTTAAAAGAAAATAAATGTTTATCGGAATCAGATGATAAATTTAAAACTTGGTTACTAAATATAGGAAATGGTAATTTTCATTCAAAATATGAAATAGGGAAATGAAGTTATACAAATTTCAAAAGAAATATTGTCGGACGGAAATCTAATTAATGAAATTTGCGGGCATAATCTAAATATTGAAAGTTGTACCAATTACAAAAATATTATATTAGTACCGAAAACGTCGGTGTAACTGAAATGAATAAAAAAAATTTATCAAAAATAAATGAACTAGTGATAGAGTACTCGAATTAAATTAATTAGAATACTTACAATTAAAAAAAGGAGCTATAGTAATGTTTCTAAGAAATGTGAATTTGAATGAAGGACTATGTAACGCAACCCGATTAACGAAAATAAAACAATTTACTATTATTGCACAAATATTAAGAGGAAGTAGAAAAGGGAGCACTTTATTGTTACTACGTATGACCTTATCAGTAAATGATAAACTGCCATTTTAAATGACCGGAAAACAATTTTCTGTAAATCTTGCTTATGCAGTGACTATTAATAAGTTGCAAGGATAATCATTAAAAAAAGTAGTAGAAGTGTATGTATCAACATCAATTTTTAGTCATGGGCAGTTATACGTGGCACTTTCAAGGACAACTAATGGAAAAGAATTGAAAATATTAATAACAGAAGAATTAAGAAAAGTTAAAGATGGAATGGTCTATACTAAAAACATCGTTTACAAAGAAATATTATAAAACCACAAAACAAAAATTAAATATAATGAATAAGAAAATAAAATCGAACATATTTAAATCTCTAATATAATATGAAATATGAATAAATTACAAATTATGAAGTAGAGTTTAGCGCTGTGTGGTTGAAAATCACGGCTGCTATTTTTAGGTCTGTACCATTGAAAAAACGCGATTGCTTTTTAAAATATTGTGTGGTTAAAAAAAACGTGGCTGCTATTGTGAGTGTTGTGATAAGGAAAAACGCTAAAACAACTCTAAGCGCTGTGTAATTAGAAATTCGCGCCTTTTTTCAGAGCACTACCTGGTTTAAAAAACGCAGCTGCTATTTTAAGAGCTTAAAATGAAAAACGCAATAATTATTGTAAGCGCTGTGTAATTGAAAATTCGTAGCAGCTATTTTAAGCACTATGTGGTTACAAAAACGTGGCTGCATTTGTAAGTGCTGTGTAGTTAAAGAACACAACTACTTTTGTAAGCGCTGTGTGGTTAAAAAAACGTGGCTACTATTGTAAGCGCTGTGTAATTAGGAATTCACGGTTGCTATTTCCAGCGCTTAGATAAAAAGACAAAGAAGGAAGAACGGAGACGGAGAAACGGAAACGGAGAGACCGAAACGGAGATACAGAGAAAGACGGACGGAAACGGAGCCAAAGAGACGGAGACAGAGAGACGGAGATGAAAAGACGCAGACGAAGGAAAGAAGATAGTTAAACGGAAACAGACAGACGAAGAGACAGAGACGAAAAGACGGAGACGGAGAAACGGAGACGGAGAGACTGAGGCAGACAGATGGGGAGACGGAGACGAGGCCTATGGCTAATAGCCAAAAGAGACCAAGAAAAAGAAAGAAGAAGATTAAGACAAAAAAACGGAGAAACAAAGAGACGGAGACGGAGAAACGGAGACGATAAAGGCGGAGACGGAAAGACGAAGACAGATAGACGAAGACGCAGAAACGGAGACGGAGAGACAGAGACGAAAAGATGGAGTCGGAGTGACGGAGACACAGATATCGTGTATGTGTATATGAGTAAGTGTATGTGTATGGATATGTGTATATGTGTATGTGTATGTATGTATGTGTATGTGTGTACGTGTATGTTAAAGATGTACGTGTGTATGTGTATGTATGTATGTGACAATAATGCAAAAGATATTCATGTAAGAAAAAAAAGTCTTAATTCTTCACTTCAATGTAATAGTAGTAATTATTGATCATAGTTCAAATTTTCTTTCTCCTTTTATTAGAATAAAAAGAGAAATTAAAAATGGATGTTTTAAAAGAATTTGCTTTTATAATTAAAAAATTAAATAGATTCATTCAGCAAACATTGGTCTCAAATTACTTGGACTCGTTCTTACTAATGCACTAACAGTTATAATAGCTTGCAATTTTTTTATTTAATTGTCCTGTTGGAATGACACTTTTGATTTATAAGAAATGCTATTTTGTTTGTTCAGAAATTTCATTTTTGAGTTTAGCATTTCGGCTAACCTATTTTAGCTATTGATGTTTATTTGCAGATAATAAGTACGAGATCAATACAATTGGTTATGTGATGAAACAATGACAGGTGGAGTTTAAACTCTTGTTGATAGTCATTTTAAAGATTTAATATCTTATACAATAAATAAAAAAGCTTCAAGAGTTGAAATTCATGCGTGTTGCTTTACAAAGGTTATGTTTTTACTTGCTAATAGTCTGAAGTATATGAAAATCGAATCGGCAAGATATGATCTAAATTTTGACACTGAATATTGTTCACATAAAAAGAGATAATCTTTACTGTTTACTATGACGTTACTGTCCACAAATGGAAACTCCTCAATTTCATGAAAAATATTATTAAAAAAATTGTAGTTGCTGGTAACATTGGACAGAGAGATATAGCAGAGAAATTTTACTCGATTCTGGAGTCAAATAAAATTTTCTTGTCACAGTTAATTAGAAGCAAAACAAGAATTACTTAACAATGGCTATGTAAAGTGTATAACTAGAAGAGTGTCTCATCTCTGGATCACGGATTTTGCTCAAACTTCAGAATAAGTTTTTAGATGAAAAAATATGGATAAAGCTGAAGTTAGAGTCACAAACGCTCTATATTTCCCTAACTGCAGGCAATTAAAGAAAATCACTAAAAAAGTTACTAGTTTTTCAAACCATTATAGCTCTTAAGCATTGATAGCTAAAAGCTTATAACTTTTTTTGAATTAAAGCTGAGTTCAAATCCTTTCAAAAAAGTATTTATTGCATATCAAAATATTATTTTTTTCTAAAGTTATAGTGTAATAATTATTGCACTTAATTTCAGCTTTTATCATTAATTAATATTTTACAGAGAAAATTCAGGCACAATCTTTATTACGCTACAACTCCGGAAAAAGTTTCTAGCTATCAATGCTTGAAAGCTATAAGAGTTTGAAAATCTAGTAACTTTTTAGTAATTTTTTTTAATTGCCTGTATCTAGGGAAATATAGAGCGTTTGTGACTACAACTTGAGCTTTTTCCATATTTTGTCATCTGAAAACTCATCCCAAAGTTTGAGCCAAATCCGTTATCCGGAGATGTGACACTCTTCTAGTCAGCGTCGATTCACTGCTTAGAAGATCTGCGTTTACGTTATGATATGTCAGTTAAAAATTTTGTTAGTGATATTTTTCAAATTCTTTATGGTGTAGATTGTATGGAGCAAACGTTCATGAAAATCAAAGACTGTCTTGTTGATTATAAAAGAGTTCTTGATGGTATTAAAACTATATTAGCGTTGTGACGTGGTACGTCCCAATAAAAAAATTTGTAACAATAAAAAATTTTCATTTAATGTTGCTTTTATTTCGTATGCACTTATTGCATCACGTCACTAGAAATATTGAATTATAAAATCACCAGGGCACTGAGACACACCACCGGCTTACTCACCGACCCGGGCGCATATTAATTAAATAAAATAATTAATTACAGGAAACTCTTTTCTTTCTTTTTGTTTACCGGTACACGAGGAGCACGACACTAGTAGAAGCGCATGGAAGCTATTACATACACATTCATAGACCATGTGTGTGAGCGCTAGTGCTGCTTACGTAGAGCGTAGGTAGGAAGTCTCTACTACCACTACATAGCAACGACCGCGCGTGCGCTAGGAGTTGGCGCACGACGAAGAAGATATAGAAAGAGAGGGAGACTCAAGAGAGAAGAAAGAAAGGGATAGACAGATCATACTAAGATAGAGCGTAGAGAGAGGGAGATTACCACTTCTTTCTCTTCGCTTAAGTACATCTGCACTGTATAATCATGTATATCTATATATATATATATATATATATATATACACACACAGATATCTATACTTGCAAGTACTCTCTCTCTCTTTAATAAAGAAAAGAAGAAAAAAAAAACCCGAATAAAAAGAAGAATAAAAAGAAGAATATTTAGATAAAATTTCTCGTAGAAAAGGTGGCGCGCAGGTTGCAGACTTGCATTCGAGGACCGAAATGTTAAATTCAATAATCAGAAGTTATTATTTGGACAACTGATTAGCTATTGGAAGGAATAAAAATAAAAAGAGATAGACGATAAGAAAGTGGGAGAAATAGACTGAAGAAGAAGGAAGTGACCATTAAAGGACATTCGATAACTGTCCTCGTACCGTATCGGAGCTTTCAAATCGCTAAAGAGATCTTAGAAAGTTTAAAAGTTTTTTTTTGTCGTGCGTTCTTTGAGGAGCTGTGTAGAAATTTCACTGTTCATTGGGTGTACAACGGAGTCGATCGTGACGCAGAATTTCCAGAGGGAAAGTTCGCTGACGAGATCCTCCAACAACAACAATTTCCGCAACCTGCGCCGACTAGTTGTTTCAAGTAGAGAAAGAGAGAGAGAGATAATATGACCCTACGGACCATCACCGCCATCATATACCGGATTCAGAATAGAAAGTTCCACTAGTGAAGCTGTTAAGGAAAAGCAGAGAATGGAGTTGGGAAAAAGAGCAGTAGAGAGCGTTCGAGGACCTGAAGAGAGCCTTAACAACTGCTCCTGTACTTGCCAGACCTGACTTTAATAAACCATTCACTGTACAATGTGATGCCAGCGACTTTGCAATAGGAGCAGTGCTGACTCAAGAGCACGAAGACGGTGGGCATCCAATTGTGTACGTGAGCAGAGTACTGACGGCTGCAGAAAGGAACTATTCGACCACAGAGAAAGAGTTATTAGCAGTAATATGGGCGATTGAAAAACTTGGACCTTATCTCGAAGGTTATACTTTCAAGATTATCACAGACCATAGTACGTTGGAATGGCTTCAGAAGCTAAAAGACCCAACAGGACGACCAGAAAGATGGGCATTAAAGATGTAACAATGGTCATTCGAGATCGTACCAAGACGCGGAGCATCACATCACGTGCCTGATGCTCTCTCGAGAATGTACGAAGGTCAAGAAGAAGAATCTGTGTGCGCTTTCGAAGAGATAAAGGATGAAAAATACAACGAGAGAGTCAAAGAAATAGAAGCTAACCCTTACAAATACCCCAGATGGTAATTAGAAGATTGATTACTATAAAAATTGAGAAAAGAACTATTACTCGACCCAGTGACCCATGGAGAAGAAGAATGGCGGCTCGTAGTGCACTGAGAAAGAATACTGCAAGATGCACATTGTGATCCTTCCTCCGGGCATCTAGGACTAGAAAAGTCCTATGATAAGGTGATCAGAGAGTATTATTGTCCCGGAGTATACTATGACACCACTCTATTTGTGAAGGAGTGTGATGATTGTCAGCGGTACAAGACCAAACAAACTGGACCTCAAGGATTAATGGGAAACGGTGTCGTTGAGAGACCTTGGCTCGTAGTATCAGCTGACATGATGGAGTTTTCTCCCAGTAGAAGCCAAAACAAATATCTACTAGTCTTTCAGGACCTTTTTACCAAATGGATCGAGTTGAAACCACTAAGAACAGCTGATGGAAAAGCAGTGGCTAAAGCTTTCAAAGAACTGATATTATTCAGATGGGAGACTCCTAAGTACTTGTTGACGGATAATGGAAAGGAGTTTGACAACAAACACCTAGACCAAGTGCTGCAAGAATATGGAGTATCTAGAGTCACGACACCACCATTTCACCCGCAGGCTAACCTAGTTAAACGTGCAAATAGGACCTTGAAGACCATGATAGCAACCTTTGTAAAAGAGTATCATAGGACTTGGGACCAGCATCTTCACGAATTTAGACATGTAGTGAATACAGCGACGCAGTCGACACTTAAGACCTCTCCAGCTTTTTTGAATTATGGTAGACATCCCATGCCGGTAAAAAGCTTACAAAGAGAGGTGGAACAAACTAAACCTATAATTAAAATAAATCCTGAAGACAGGGCAGATAGAGTAAAAAGATAGGACGCATTAAGGGATTTAGTAATGAAACATATCGAAAAAGCGAAGGAAAAACAAGCAAAAGAATATAATAAAGGTAGGAAAGATATTAGGTTAAATGTAGGTGATATAGTCATGCTACGTTCTCACCCGCTTTCGAACGCAGCTAACCGGTTCTCCGCGAATCTCGCACTAAAATACGACGAACCGTTTAAGATTTTAGAAGTCAAATCATTGTTAGTCGAAACAGAGGGCGGTAAGCGTAGTGCAAAGGTACACGTTTCAGAACTCAAAAGATATATACCCTCTAGAGATAAACCTGACATGAAACCCTAACCCTAAAACAAATTAATACTAACCCGTGATAGATTTATTTTCTTATTTACAGATATCAACAATGAGACATGCTGTAGGTCCATGACGCGATATTAACCGAGTAACCCACCGCATAATTTGGAATATTATGGGTGAGTTACCCTCTATCTTGCTTTCCCGTGAACAGAAGGTTATAGAGTCGGTAGACGACCGACCCCGTCAGCTGTTGCTAATTAGTCAGCGCTCCCACATAATGGAGGAGCTATCACGAGCAGCAGAAGAGAAGAGCCGACGAGATGAAGCAAATAAAGTGTACTGGGAGGGTGTGGCAAAAGTCTTGTGCCCCTCGATCCCAGATACTCCGAAGCGAGTAGAAGAGGAAGAAAAAAGAGAGCAAGAAGGAGCAAGTAAGGTGGAAATTCTAACTTCGCTGGCGATGACCCCGGTGGAGCGAAGGAGATTAGAAGAAGAAAGAGTAGAGAGAAGGAAAAGAGAAGAACAAGCGAAAGCAGAACAACAGGCGGAGGAGAAAAGAAAGAAAGAAAAAGTAGAAAAGATAGAAAAAGAAAAAGAGGGGGAGAATAGACTTAAAGAGAAACTGAAATTGGAAAGAGCGATGATCGAAAGGAAAAGAAAGCAAGAAGAAGAGAGAAGAACAGCTATTATGGAAAGAGAGATGGATAAAGAAATAATAAAGATTTGCAAGAAATGGGAAGAAAAAGAAAGGGCAGAGGCCAATAAGTCGTGGGCAGACCAGGTGGAGGAGGATGAGGAGCTAAATTGACTCCTACTAACCACTACAATCTCTGACCCTTGGATTGGCGATCGCCGACCAGTGGAGCAACGGCCCACAAGCACAGTGACTCCCATTAATCCACGATTAGGACTACCCGTAAGTAGAGGTTAGACCTGGAAGCCACTTGCCTGGGATCTAGGAATGGAGGAAGGAGAGAAAGAATTAAGGATCAGAGGGCTAGATGTGCGAAGAGCTCATGATCGCCAAGCACGGGTAGACCCCCATCCACCAAAGAAAAAAAAAAGGACCCCGTCAGCCGCAACTAGACGACTATGAGCCCGCCAAATCTCCAGCACCTTCCAGGTCATCAACGCCCCCACCAGGTCCTATCGGTAAAGATGCGGCAGGTAGATGAGTCAGAGAGGCTCCTGGCTCCAAGTATCCAGTGAAGACATCCAGGGCCATGTTTAATGGTATCATACGGATCACGACCCAAGGAAGGATAGATCCCCCTCCCGGTGCGTGCTTCAATTTTTGGCAACGTGGACACAACCAGGGATGAGATCCTGCAGGATGTACTTAAAGAAGGCCTAGTCGACCGGATGTTGCGTCTCATCGAGACTTTAAGGGGACTTACAGTTGCTACCCGGATGAAGATTATCCAAAATGTAATTTGGGAGCAGCGAGCCCTCAGGAGGAAGACTGAGAAGTATTAAAAGAAGAAAAAAAAAAGATTTTGACCAGGGACAGGAGGGGAGAAACTGACTAGGGAGAAGATATAGGAGATTGACCAGGGAGTAATAAAGGAGTAAACTTAGCGAGGCACTAATAATTTCCTTGATAGTGAGTTAAGATCCAAGATAAGAAGTTACTATTGTGTTCTTATCTTATTCTAATCATACGAGATTTAAACTCTTTTAATAATAAATGTGTTGTCCGCTGTTAAATCCGAAAAGTGACCATAACCTAACCTTACTCAACCCAACCTAACCTAACATAACCTCCCTCGACCCAACGTAACCTAAGCTAACTAAAACGCATTAACTAAATACGAAGTACATAGAGCATGAGTAAATTATAAGAGTGCGTAATTTCTGGGAATGATAATGGTGATAGTAAATGTGTATTAGTCATAAGTTGATTGATTATAAGAAACGTTATATTGCAAGCGGCTCAGTGGCGAGAGTCGTTGGTATGTAGTGTTAAGTGCACAATGAATTGTAAGCAGTCCACTCTGGCGAATATCCAGCTTAGGGGGGGGGGGAGGGGGAGTTTGTGACGTGGTACGTCCCAATAAAGAAATTTGTAATAATTAAAAATTTTTTTTTAATGTTGTTTTTATTTTGTATGCACTTATTGCAACACGTCACTAGAAATATTAAATTATAAAATCACCAGAGCACTCAGACACACCACCGGCTTACTCACCGACCCGGGCACATATTAATTAAATCAAATAATCAATCAAAGGAAACTCTTTTCTTTCTTTCTGTTTACCGGTACACGAGGAGCACGACACTAGCAGAAGCGCACGGCAGCCATCACATACACATTCATAGACTATGTGTGTGAGCGCTAGTGCTGCTTACGTAGAGCGTAGGTAGAAAGTCTCTACTACCACGATATAGCAGCGACCGCGCGTGCGCCAAGAGTTGGCGCACGACGAAGAAGATGTAGAAAGAGAGGGAGACTCAAGAGGGAGAAAGAAAGAGATCACAAGACAGATCAGCATACAAAGAAAGCGAATCGAAAGTGATAGCACGCCTATTTCTCGCGCAGTGAGAAAAGGGAGAGACGCTAAATATGGAAGAGAGATGGATAGAGCGTAGGGAAAGAAAGATTACCACTTCTTTCTCTTCGCTTGAGTACATCTGCACTGTATAATCATGTATATATATATATATACTTGCAAGTACTCTCTCTCTCTCTTTATTGAATAAAAGAGGAAAAAAAGAACACGAATAAAAAGAAGAATAAAAAGAAGAATATTTAGATTAAATCTTCCGCAGAAAAGGTGGCGTGCCGGTTGCAGACTTGCATTCGAGGACCGAAATGTTAAATTCACTAATCAGAAGTTATTATTTGGACAACTGATTAGCTATTGGAAGGAATAAAAATAAAAAGAGATAGACAATAAGAAAGTGGGAGAAATTGACTGAAGAAGAAGGAAGTGACCATTGAAGGAGATTCGATAACTGTCCTCGTGCCGTATCGAAGCTTTTAAATCGCCAAAGAGATCTTAGAAATTTTAAAAGTTTTTTTTTGTCGTGCGTTCTTTGAGGAGCTGTGTAGAAATTTTACCGTTTATTGGGTGTACAACGGAGTCGATCGTGACGCAGAATTTCTAGAGGGAAAGTTCGCTGACGAGATCCTTCAACAACTCCAATTTCTGCAGCCGGCGCCGACCAGTTGTTTCATGTAGAGAAAGAGAGAGAGAGAGATAATACGACCCTACGGACCATTACCGCCATCATAGACCAGATTGTCGCCATCGCCGACCAATTTTCCTGTTTGTTAACGACTTCAACAACGGTGAGTGGAATGTAGTCCAAATTTACACAGATTTATTGTGAATTAACAGCTCTCACCGACTAAAAATTTGTAGATTCAGTGCGGGCGTGTTAAACAAAATTAAAGTGATTGTGACGACGTTTAAATAGCAAAAATAGAATAATTAGTTGTTGCGAAATTCAATTATATTTAGTGAAAATTTAGAATTAGAACGTATTGTGAAAATTAATGGAAACTTTCTTTATAAGCTGCGAGGGAAAGATAAACCGTGACCACGTGTTCAACGATTTCGTTGACCAGATAAATCATTAGATTATCTTAATGAAAATTCCTTTATTAAATTTCTTTCTATTGACCTGTGAATGATAATAATAAAAATTGAAATTGGTGGACACAGTGGTGCGTGTTACATAACGAATATCATGACTTGTTAAAATAAATTCTTTTGACAACTAGTCTGCGTTGACTAGTAAATTCAATTAAATTGAGATTCGATTTTAAAGATTGTCAGAAATCGTATGAACATTTAAATATTAATTTTTTTTGCAAAAGTTTAAATCGTAAAATTTCGAGAGTGCGGGAGTGTGATAAATCGACCACGTATCTAACGGTTTCGTTGACCGTAAATTTAAATAATTAAAAATAGTTAATCGAATGAAGAGTTTAAATAATTTTTTCTTTTTTGTTAATTGCTTTTGACCGGTAATTGAATCTAGTAAAATCGATAGACACGTCGGTACAGAGTGATTAGTGTGAGAGAGAGAAAGAAAGAGATAATCACGCAGGCTCTTGGCAACTATCTTGTTAAATAAAAAAGAGCGAGGACGCTTACGCCGACCAGAACGTAAATTTCATTTTTTTTCTTATTAAATTATTATTAAATTGAACAGACAATTTATTTAATTAGAAAAGTAAAATTATCAAATTCAAGTTTAAGAGATGAGAATGGGTTATGAGTGTGCGCGATAAAATTAATTTCATAGATTAAGTTAGTAAGCAAAGTGTTCATAGATTTTTTTTTGTTGTTCAATAAAATGTTAAATTCTTAAACTTCAAATAATTTCGAGTTTAGACAAGTAGAAATTATTTTTTTTTGTGTGTGGACACCTCTCCAACTTTCAACTTAATAAATTTGCCACTTGAGGTCGCCCAACTCCAGGTCCAAGACAGTTCAAGGTTTATGCTTTCCGACGAGTTAGCTGGAGGTCTGTCTGGCTCCGTATAATAGATTAAAGATTTTTATTCCTTTTCGACAGACCACAGTTGCATGTGGGAACGGGCAACATTATAATAAATTAATTAATAATTTACTTTATCGATAATTTAAAAATAACTAAATTCTCACATCGCAGCGTATAAAGGTGTTATAAAAGTAACCTTCGAACTTTTGATGTCAGGAAAATATTCTTGTATAAGTAGAGAATTTGAGCAAGAATAAGCTTAATTTTCAAAAACAGTTGCAATTATATTTGCTAGGATTAGACAGCATATTAAACCAGATGCCCGAGTCTATAGGTATATTGTACGTTTAACTGTGTCACAACTTTTTATTTCTATTCATTTAATTTTGAATGAATATATGAAAGCAAAAATTAATCGAGGCACCGTAGTTGGTGCTTTGCCTGCACAAAGTATTGGAGAACCTGGTACTTGAATAATTTTGAAAACTTTCCATTTCGCTCGTGTAGCATCTATGGACATTACTCCAGGTGTACCTCGTATTAATGAAATTATTAATCCTTATTTAAAAATCAGTACTCCAATTATAACAGCTCATTTAGAAGATGGTACAGACCCTGAATTCAGATCTAATGGAAGCCGCTATCATTGCCTCTAACAGTGTGTGTTCCAGAATAATATTATCATTTTCCATTTAACAGATACTTTTTATAGAAAGTTAAGCCAAGTAAAATAGTTAATATTCATTTATTCCTTATTTATTGATAAAACAACTCTTTAAAATAAGTAAATTTTGTTAAAAAAACAATTATTTAGACTTGTAATAACTCAAAGTCTTATTTGCCTTTCGGAAGTCATTGTAATTAAAATAATAACGAGTAATATCTAATTAATAATTAAGCTTCTAATTGACAAATAACATTGTACTATAAGATTTTTGAACTTATTTTGATAGTTTTCGAGTATTAAAACCAGATGCTTATGTTTAGTATACGACAGGCTATTTTTAATAAGAAAAATAAATAATACATGAAAATTCATATTTTAAACTGTCATAACTCCTTATTGGTGGGTCTGACTTACACAATCGAAAATTTATTTCAAAGTTAATGAAAAATGAAAGGAAATTAATCCTCGAAAGCTAATTTATTGAAAGGCAAACAATAAATAATTTTATTTATCATGTTATACATATAAAAACCAATCAGAAAACTGCAAAATGCAGGTCTGTAAAAATCATGCTAACCATTCTCTTTATTTACAACAAGAAGTGTTCTTATTGATTTTTCTCTAAAATATCAGAATTAAAAAAAAAATGATAAAGGGTCTAGCCGGGTAAGATAGGTGAATTGGCCCCAGAAGCAAAGAGAAAAACTGATACAGCTATTATATTCTATATAAAAAAATATACCTCTATTCAAATTTTCAGCCTTCTAAACCTAAACCTAACCTCAAAAACGCAATTTCTCATTTATTGAGTCTCATAGCTCTATCTCCGTCAATTTTCAAGCTAGAATACTCTTTTTTTTTAAATTTAGGTTTTTGAAGCCCTATAGATTAGTCTCTGATGATTTTTTTGTAGGTGCAAAATTCAAATTTCTAGAGACGTTTGGAAATTTTTTCTTGAGATATTTCGAAAACTAAGATAGATGACGCTTTGGAAAAAATATATAATATTTATTTATGCACCAAGAGTATGTAAAAATTTTTTCAGATCTTTAAAAGTGGTGGAACAACATTAAAAAGGAAAAGAACGGTTTTTTGCGTATTTTTGCCTATACAGGGCCTAGCCCTCGTATCTTACACTTCCGTTTGCAATATTTTTGAGTGAAATTTTATTTTTTGAGACACTCTGGGCTGTAATATATCGAGATTAACTCGGAATTTTTTAAATTTTCACGTTAAGGCGCTCCCAGAGACCTTAAAAATCCATTATACTAATAAAAAAAAATGTCCCGCCAGGTGAAACTCGTATCATAATCCATAAAACTATGCATATATTCTTCTACAGTATATCTAAAAATATATTATTCAATACTATAAACAGGAATATACAGATATACTGAATGTATTGTTTCGGAGTATCACTCAAACACGACCTAACGGGAGCAATCATCCTAATTCTTCCCAGTACGCCCGAACTCATGTGTCCTGCATTTCTATTCACAGAAACAGATAGTAGATATAGGATGAATCAGCTGGTAGCTGCACAAATCTAGTTTAGAATAAGTTTTTTTTACTGAAATAATACTTATATCAGATATTATTTTATTGCTATCTTTTAAAGATACTTGTTATCTTTAAAGAGCACGACATGGTAATTTAGAGCGCCCTTCCAGGGTGTGATCAGCAACATGTTTACATCCATCGTGCTAATAGTCCACCCAACAGTATTATAAAGTTAATACTTTATAATTTAAAAAATTAATTGATACTATCAATTTTATATACTTTAATTATTCAAATTATTTTTTGTTTTGGAATTAATGGAATTTCATCATTTTTATGCTATTTAAAAGATGGAAATTTCACCCTGTATATAGAATTTCAAAAAGCATATATTATTATATCGAATCATGCATAATAAGTAGGTACTATGAAAATTAAGTACAACTTGAAACTTGAGTATCGTTACTTGAGTATCAGCTGTTACTTCATTTTTTTATATGAAATATAAAAGCACACAGATATGATAGTCGTCGGTAAAGATGTCATACTCAATTAAAGTAACAGCTTATACTCAAGTAACGATACTTAAATTCCAAGTGATACTCAATACTCAAGTCACGACTATTGATTCGAGCCTTAATCAGGGAGCTTCACTTTGTCTATACGATCTATGTCTGTCTTTATTGGCAGCTCCAGGCGTAACTATTGATGGATTCTACTTAGTACATAGGTCTTCTATTTTTAGTCTCCATAGTCCATAGCAACAACAAATAGTTTATTTTCTCTAGTATTCATGTTATATCTTGCATGTGTAATTCCAATTAGTGAATAAATTAGACTTGTCATAAGACTAATCAAACTAGAACAACTACAAATTAGACTTGATTATTGGCAATTGATAATTTGTTGTCAAGTGATATTTGGTTACTTATTTCATAAGTTAATATTCTGTATATTTTATGTTTTGTAGGATTATAAATATTGAATTACACACAAAAAAAAATTAAAATAATATTAAAAATAAAAAAAAACTTTTTAATGTACTACGTTTTTATAATGAACTAAAAAGTATAAAATAATGTGTAATAAAATGAGAAATGAATACTGATTTGAAATAAAAAAACGTGGGGCGCATGTTTATTATTATGTATTGTATGCGCCCCACGTTTTTTTTATTTCAAATCAGTATTCATTTCTCATTTTATTACACATTATTTTATACTTTTTAGTTCATTATAAAAACGTAGTACATTAAAAAGTTTTTTTTTTTTTTAATATTATTTTATACTTTTTAGTTCAATTAAAAACGTGGTAGATTGAAAATTTTTTTTTATTTAGATATTATCTTATACATTTTGGTATTATTATTATTATTATTAATATTATTTATCGTGTTGTCCAACAGTGCATATTATATAGCATATATATTGTTATCAAGGGACTAAAACGTGTTTCATCTATTTTTTTTTACTACGTTTTTATTAACTCGCTTTGGTGTCTGTCTGTCTGTCTGTCTGTCTGTCTGTCTGTCTGTTCGGTACGAATTTTGCAACCGATTGTAAACTAACTTCCTGATGAGCTAGAGACTTGAAATTTTAAATATAGCTCGGAACTGGATGACAATGCAATATTATAAAAAAAATATATATATCTACCGAACAATATATTAATATATTCAATCATATACGGAGATGTTGACAAAATTGAAGATTTGAAGATTTTATATATAGATACACTTTTAACATTAGTGTCTAAACATCTTCGGAAATTTTAAAAATCTTCTTTTAATATATTAATATATTAATATATTAATATATTAATATATCAAATATAGTAATATATTAATATAGTAATATATTAATATATTAATATATCAAATATAGTAATATATTAATATAGTAATATATTAATATATTAATATATCAAATATATTAATATATTAATATATCAAATATATTAATATATTAATATATTAATATATCATATATATTAATATATTAATATATTCAATATTATATTTTTGCATGCATTGTTGGATAATATAATTAAATATATATTCCCACCGAAAAATATATTAATACAATTATATACGGAGATATTGGAAAAATTGAAATTTTGAAGATTTTATATATAGATATACTTTTAACATTAGTGTCTAACCATCTTCGAAAATTTTTAAAATTCTTTAACTTCTCATATTGCAATTAGACATAAATTACAGCATTTTGTATTGTACATATAAAATTTGAGACTGTATTTTATTCATTTTATGGTCTATCAATGCATAAAACAATAAATTTTGGTTAAATTTCTAATAGCGTCATTATCGTCAAAATGGCGGGAAACTCAGCATGCGATTACGTGTTCTCTAAAAAAAATAGATGAAACACGTTTTAGTCCCTTGATAACAATATATATGCTATATAATATGCACTGTTGGACAACACGATAAATAATATTAATAATAATAATAATAATACCAAAATGTATAAGATAATATCTAAATAAAAAAAAAATTTCCAATCTACCACGTTTTTTAATTGAACTAAAAAGTATAAAATAATATTAAAAATAAAAAAAAACTTTTTAATGTACTACGTTTTTATAATGAACTAAAAAGTATAAAATAATGTGTAATAAAATGAGAAATAAATACTGATTTGAAATAAAAAAAACGTGGGGCGCATACAATACATAATAATAAACATGCGCCCCACGTTTTTTTATTTCAAATCAGTATTCATTTCTCATTTTATTACACATTATTTTATACTTTTTAGTTCATTATAAAAACGTAGTACATTAAAAAGTTTTTTTTTATTTTTAATATTTTTTTAGAGAACACGTAATCGCATGCTGAGTTTCCCGCCATTTTGACGATAATGACGCTATTAGAAATTCAACCAAAATTTATTGTTTTATGCATTGATAGACCATAAAATGAATAAAATACAGTCTCAAATTTTATATGTACAATACAAAATGCTGTAATTTATGTCTAATTGCAATATGAGAAGTTAAAGAATTTTAAAAATTTTCGAAGATGGTTAGACACTAATGTTAAAAGTATATCTATATATAAAATCTTCAAAATTTCAATTTTTCCAATATCTCCGTATATAATTGTATTAATATATTTTTCGGTGGGAATATATATTTAATTATATTATCCAACAATGCATGCAAAAATATAATATTGAATATATTAATATATTAATATATTTGATATATTAATATATTAATATATTTGATATATTAATATATTAATATATTAATATATTTGATATATTAATATATTAATATATCTGATATATTAATATATTAATATATTAATATATCAAAAGAAGATTTTTAAAATTTTCGAAGATGTTTAGACACTAATGTTAAAAGTGTATCTATATATAAAATCTTCAAATCTTCAATTTTGCCAACATCTCCGTATATGATTGAATATATTAATATATTGTTCGGTAGATATATATATTTTTTTTATAATATTGCATTGTCATCCAGTTCCGAGCTATATTAAAAATTTCAAGTCTCTAGCTCATCAGGAAGTTAGTTTACAATCGGTTGCAGAATTCGTACCGAACAGACAGACAGACAGACAGACAGACAGACAGACACCAAAGCTAGTTAATAAAAACGTAGTAAAATAACCTTCATTTATACAATTCTAATTAAAATAATTTATATTATATTTGTGAATGTGTTTGTATGTAATATGCATTCTAAACTATGAAAAAATGTATAAAAATTATATAGAAGTATCTGAAATATTTTTATATGTTGATCTATCGGAAGACTTAAACGCAATTTTTGTTTAAAACTATCATTTGCATTGTAGCCCATATTATTTTGATACCATTTTAGGACTTTTGATTCATTTTTATAGTGCAAAGAAAAGCTAATGAACTAGATTGTAAATATTATAGTAAATTAAATTATTATAGAATTTTGTTTCTGTTAATTTTTATTAAAAAGTTGTTGTAAATATTACTTACTAAATAAGCATTTACCAGAAAAAAATCTTTATTCAAGCAGAATCTTTGAAATTTATGATGACAATGGTTACATTTTATCATATCTATTATATTTTATGAGAATGAGTAAGAGTCCAATACAAAACTCTATTGAGTTTTATACAAAAATTATGATGAGACCTATTATCTAGGTAGATATTGATATTCTTTGTTTGTTTTAATATGTATCTTTAATCTTATACGTGCTTCTTTACTTATGGAAGTATATTTCTTTGCATGACATTACAAAAGATCTGATAGTTGCAAGGACTTTTAATTTTTAATATCTACTGTATATTTAGATAAAAATAATTATAACTGATTTTCTTCTTAGTCAAGTATTTACATTAGAATTTTCACTTTTAATTTAATGATAGTTATGACTTACAATATTCAAATGTAAGTTTCTCATATATATAATTTGGTGAGAGACAAGGTAGTTACAGTCATTACTATCTACATGTAAAGTAGATATGAAAAACTGCAACTTGTTACGAGTGTCAGATCTTCTTTAACATTGTACAAAAAATATCCTCTCGTTAATGAAGAAAAAAATGTAAAAATATAAATAGATATTAAAATATTAAAGAACAATAATAGATTCACCTAGATAATTAGTTTTATTATTATTTTTTACAAGTCCCTTTAAATCTTATACCTGTACCTAAATAAAATAAATATAAACTCAGAAAATCATTTCAACGTTTATTACCTTAGAGCAGTGGTCAATGGTCCACTGCTATAGCGAAGAAATCAAGTATTAGATTGTAAGTGTTGTATGAATGTATCCAGATGACCAATTAGCGAAGCCTATAAAAAGCCTTAAAGTGTTTGGTTACAATGTCCTACAACTTTGTTGATAGTAATCTAATGGTCGAACAAAAGAAAATATATTCCAAAATTTTATCTATAATCAAAATTAACTAAACTGAATTATATTATAATTATACATATTTTAATGTGTGTGTATGTATCAATATATATATATTATAACCAAAAAATTGTATTTCTTACATATTTTTAGATAACAATCAATGTAACTGATTTTATAAACTTTTTTAGATCACGTAACAAAAAAGCATTTTCTTTGAATCAATACTTTTTTATTCGATAATCAAATGAGTTTAGTAATTAAAAATAGAATACTATAGATGGTTAATTATTTTTATTATTAGCAAGTTAAAGTTATAGATGAAAAATAAAGAAATCAATCAAATATTTACAATACCTGAGATAGAAGATCCTTGCATGAGAAAAATTAATTTAATTATCAAATTACATTAATTTTTCTCAAGCAAAGATGTTTTATCTCAGGTGTTGCAAATATTTAAATGATAGTTTTAATCATTAATTAATCTTAAAATTAGACATCCATTGCCTTGAAACAAGTGATCGAATAACTTTTTCAGCAAATAGGTGGTTAAAGCTCCTGTTTCTGTAAATAGAAATGCAGTACACATGAGTTCGGGCGTACTGGGAAGAATTAGGATGATTGCTCCCGTTAGGTCGTGTTTGAGTGATAATCCGAAACAATACATTCAGTATATCTGTATATTTCTGTTTATAGTATTGAATGATATATTTTTAGATATACTGTAGAAGAATATATGCATAGTTTTATGGATTATGATACGAGTTTCACCTGGCGGGACATTTTTTTTTATTAGTATAATGGATTTTTAAGGTCTCTTGGAGCGCCTTAACGTGAAAATTTAAAAAATTCCGAGTTAATCTCGATATATTACAGCCCAGAGTGTCTCAAAAAATAAAATTTCACTCAAAAATATTGCAAACGGAAGTGTAAGATACGAGGGCTAGGCCCTGTATAGGCAAAAATACGCAAAAAAACCGTTCTTTTCCTTTTTGATGTTGTTCCACCACTTTTAAAGATCTGAAAAAATTTTTACATACTCTTGGTGCATATATAAATATTATATATTTTTTCCAAAGCGTCATCTATCTTAGTTTTCGAAATATCTCAAGGAAAAATTTCCAAACGTCTCTAGAAATTTGAATTTTGCACCTACAAAAAAATCATCAGAGACTAATCTATAGGGCTTCAAAAAACCTAAATTAAAAAAAAAAGAGTATCCTAGCTTGAAAATTGACGGAGATAGAGCTAAGAGACTCAATAAATGAAAAATTGCGTTTTTGAGGTTAGGTTTAGGTTTAGAAGGCTGAAAATTTGTATAGAGGTATATTTTTTTATATAGAATATAATGGCTATATCAGTTTTTCTCTCTGCTTCTGGGGCCAATTCACCTATCTTACCCGGCTAGACCCTTCGGGACTTTTCCAAAAATTTTAACAAATTTTTAAATTTCAAAGTCTTGTAGCTCTTGATTCTTTTAATTTAGATTCTTGACAATTTGTTTACATATTTTGGTTAACAAAAAGAATGATTTCTCAGAGGTTCAGCGATTTTTATTTTTTTGCTCTCTCAGTTGGTGTAAAATATCCCATATATTGTAACGGTTGTTTTGTGCCCGTTATAAAAAAAGAATTAGCTTTTAATTAAATATTATTTTTCACTTAAGTCTATAAATTTTACTATATGCGGAGTTGTTGGAAATTGTAAGAAATTTACTAAATATTTTACAGCAAACTCCGATAGTGCTAGCTAGTAAAACTATTGATGAGCGACTAAATCTTATGCAATATACTTGTCGCTTGCTGCACTTGCTGCGTCTCTATCTCTCTCTCTCTCTCTCTTACCTGATCGAGAGACGCGTTGCCGGTAGCGCAGTTTTCCTTTCCGAGGCGGGTTCCAAAATATGTTATATTAGACTATATGATATTACGTAACTAATTAATTTCTAACTGCTCACAAGGACCGCGGAGACATCGGAGTAAGCAACGGGAAATATATTTTTTGTTAAATATAGTCAGGCAATATAAATCGTTTGAGAGCACGTTTTAATAGAAAACAAAATTAATTTATTATAAGAGAAATATAAATATAATAGAGATGAAGTATGAATTAAACGAGAATGAAATTGAATGATATATAAAAAGTAATGTACGCGTCTAATGAGAGAATGAGCAAAGGGAGGGCGCGTCGCGAACTTAATAGAACTCGCTTATGACACTGATCGGTTATATAACCAAAGATACAATTTACCCGAACAAATATCTCTCGAAGAAGAGACACTTGGATATCGCAAGTATAATTATACTCACAGTAACGCACTGGCCAGCTTACACTAATTACCTACGTGCACGTAGACGACGCTCGCCCGTTACTGTAGCTCCTCCCCTGTACGTAACCCATACGTAAATGCTCTAGAGTAGGTCGGCGGAAGACGTCTCTTCCCGATCCTTGAATTCCACTCAGCTCTGCCAACGTGGTTGCCTTGGCGTAGATCGGTGGAATCCTATACACGCTGATCAACATATTTGCTGGCACTCAATGGCTAAACTCTAAGACGCGTGAAAAGCGGTCAAGCAAATCTCTACAGAAAGAATTTCTAAGAGTTGCTACTAGTGAATATAATATAATACGCTAGTCGATGTAGGTAAGCTGTAAGGATTCTGGAACAGGGCGCTACTGGAACAGCGCGCTACTAGCACACAAAGTGTGCCAGTCGCGCCCTGTTCCAGTAGCGCCCTGTTCCAGAATCCTTACAGCCATTTCAGATGTGTGTGACACACCTACAGCTTTTATAAGAGTTGTTATTTACCAACCATCGATGTAGTTGTCGGTAAAGTAGATGGTTCATCTTTTGACTCAACTGTCGATAGAATAGATCATTGATATAACATGCATATTTTTTATAAGCTGAGTACTTTCAAAATTACCTACTAGTTGAGACGCAGCTTCTAAAATTTTTTATACTTAATGTTAGTGCTTGATGATTGCACTTTATTAGAAACTTTTTCAAAATGTTCCTTGCATTGTGTTTTACCCTTTTTATTCTCGGGAGGAAGAAGTTTTGCATGTTCTGAGGAGTTGCACCCCTTGTTCGTTGAACTTTGACTCTGCCCCATGTTGAAATGAAACTGAATCACGATGCGTCTCCTATTTATAGTCAATTTTACTCCCACTCCATAAACAAATTTTTCAATGTTGGGCGGCATTCGGTAAGATATTTTTTCATTAGTCTAACGTTATGAAAAGCGCAACTAGCCTTATAGACTCCATTGTAATGTAGACAAACTGTCACCATTTTTATTTTATCCAATGGTGGAAAACCCATTTCTGCAATGTCACGAACATTAAATTTAAAGCGTTCTAACCATGCTTTCTTAATAGAGCCCATTACTAAAACTTTAGTAGCATCATGTAATGCTTCTCTAAGTATTTTACCGATTTCAGTATATGGAATGTCTCCTGAATTCTAAGACAATCCGTGATAGTACTGCTCTAACCAAATATTCTCTCTTTTATACTTATACAACAGTCGACGCCAGGGATAAGAGAAACTATAGCCAATTCTTTGAGTATATAGTCGTTGCCAGGCTGTTTGAAGCCTTGCATATCTACTAAGTACTCCATTAGACATTCATTGAGAATTAACATTTTTTATAATCATCATAAGTTTCGCTATGATATTTAGAAAATATATTTCAAATTTCAGCAAAATCAGTTAATATTTACTCGAATTACAACGATTTAAGTTTAAAAAAGTATTGAAATTTAATGTAAAAAATTTTCTTGTTTTTAATTTTTTTCTTGAAAAATAAAAATTTTATAAAAAAACTGTTTATATAAAAAAGATGCGGCATGATGAGTTTTACAACGTCAAATTTTTTGAAATTTATTTGAAGAAAATGAAATTTTTACTACCAAGTGACTTCAGTTTTGCGTGCTCCGAGCGTAAATGCCCTTATTGCATTCGGGCCTTTAATTATCGAATAGGAGACTCGTCTATTCACTTTGAAAATGATCTCACAAGGGTCAAGGATGTCAAATACCTAAAAACAGAGGGGTTATTAGAACTGCTTTTTGTAAAACAACCTGATCTAAAAAAAGTAAGTTCGAATGATAAGCAAAATTATAAACATATTCTTGAGGCTACAAGTGCTCACAGGAAACGTTTCAAAAGTAATGAATCGCTCCGTGTTCACAAAAACAGCAATAAATTCAAGACTTTAATAGCTCCTATGTTCAAAACTGGCTCTGGTTTATTACCTAGATACAAAATTGCAAGAAAATATACAAGAATGGCCTACATTTACTGGAATGATCCCAATGCACTCGTTGATCGATTGCGATTACTCATTGCTGAGCAAAAAGCTGGAAATCCAAGTCATACTAATGAGATTCACTCTATCATCGAAGAACTGCGTGAAGCTGCCTATATATATATATATATATATATATATATATATATATATATTCATCTGTAACTGAATCTTTGATACATTTTCAAGATGAGTGTTGACGTGTTTGGACGCAACCTTAAACGAAGTGAAGGTGGTCGAGGCCCGCCTAGTTTAGGATTTAAAATCACATCTGATGGTCAATATGATTTGGATAACAAAAGGTTATGCAATGTGGCATCACCTAATCAACCAAACGAAGCCGTGAATCTTGGAACTTTTCAGCGCATCATACGAGTAGAAATAGAAAAAGTCTTGAATATTTTGTTTCCTTTGTGAAGTGATCATAAAAATTTGGATAAAATTGTAGATGAGCTTGGTAGTAGGCTTCTTCAAAACGATGAGGAACTCGAGAGTATAAAAGAAGCATTGCCACAACTAATTCATAACAGTCATTTAATAACTATTGATGCAACGACAAAGAGTAGTGGAAGAGCTTCATAAGCCGGCTCGTCGAAATTATCCTCGGCGGAAGTTCGATGTGCGAGGTTTAGACAAAACATGGCAAGCAGATCTAGTGGAAATGCAACCTTATTCCAAAGAGAATAAAGGCTTCAATTACATGCTTACCTGTATAGATGTATTTTCAAAATATGCATGGGCCGTTCCTGTGAAGCAAAAAAACTGGGAAAAATGTTACAGAGGCAATGAAGTCCATTCTGGGTAAGGGTCAAGTACCTAAAAATTTACAGACAGATAGAGGCAAGGAATTCTATAACACCAATTTTCAAAGTCTTATGAAAAAGTTTAAAATTAATTTATATTCAACGTATAGCAATCTCAAAGCTTCTATTTGTGAACGTTTCAATCTTACATTGAAAAATAAAATGAGGCCACAGTTCAGCCTACGTGGAAATTATAAATGGCTCGATATCTTACCTGAATTAATAGCAGCTTACAATGATACAAAGCATCGAACTACCGGTATAAGGCCAAACGAAATCACTGCTAACAACGAAGGAGAAGTTCTTAGACGCTTTAATAGAAAAAAAGTTATTTCCACTAAAAAGGCTAAATTCAAAGTCGGTGATAAAGTAAGAGTGAATAAAGTTGAACAATTATTTGAGAAAGGATATACACCCAACTGGTCTACGGAGATATTAATAGTAAGTAAAGTCGCAGCAACGAAACCAGTAACTTACCATCTTAAGGATTATAAAGATCAACCTATCACTGGTGGCTTTTACGAACAAGAGCTGTAGCAATGTATCCTGACATGTATCTTGTAGAAAAAGTTGTTAAAAAACGTTGTGATAAATTCTATGTAAAGTGGTTGGGATTCGATAAGTCACACAATAGCTGAATCGATAAATTTGATATTTAAAAATGAATAAAGAGAAAATGGTAAGGGCCCCCACCTACGCCCCCTACTTGTGAGGAACAACCAATGAATTCATCATTTGTTAATCTTATACGATGAATGAGTTCACTGTATACGTTTAACTCATGACTCGTTTTCCTCTCCATGAATTTTCTCTTTATTTTATTTATTTTATTTTTATTTTATACATATTTTTATTCAATACATGTTTTATTTAATACATATTTTATTTCTTACATTAAACATAATTAAACACAAAATTCAAATTTATGATCTCCAAGATATGATAAAAATAGAGCATACTTAATAGCCTTTGCTGCCATTTCTTCAGATAAGTTTTCATTTTTCTCAATTGCCTTACATACTCGTTCTGGCAGGAATACTTGAAATTCTTGATCGATTACAACGACGATTCTTAGCCCAAATTTTGTATTCACTTTTCTAGTCTCCGTTACCATGTATTTTGGTCCTATTTCCAACTCAGATAAACTTTTCTTTGGAAGATAGGTGCTGGCACGAATTCTATTCAACATAGCTAAGTCCATTCTGAAAAGCAAGAAATTGTTATACTTTTTATAATAAACAAAAAAATAATCTAAGTACTTACCTTGCAATGTAACTATTTTCTTCCTTAGACTTTAAGAAATTTTCAGACTCGTAGCTTCTTGTTCGGAGGATGTCCGTCTTCTTGCTCGTCGACTGAACGAATATGCTCTATACTCGGTGAGCGCTCCTTATGTAGACCTTCTCCCCTCTCAGTAGCTGTCCCCACTGCTTTATGCAGTCCTTCTCTCTCTTCAGTTGCCCCCACTACATCTAAGATTGACTCCCCCTCCTCTTCGAATAACACCGCTGCTCGTAGAATAACTTCATTGTCCTCGTCAGGCATTATGCTGTAATGCCCTCAAGGAAGTGTGTCAGTGCTGTTTGAAAGCAAGACACGTTTGTCATCATGAGGACTTAGAGCTATTTTCTCTTGTCTTTCCGTTTGAATAATGTGACATTTAGACCGTATGTTATTCTGATAACATTTTACTGTGAAGTTGTTGAAAAGACAAGTTCGATAGTTTTCAAAGTCGATTTGTGTTTTTAGAACAGCTGCTTTGATCCCTTCTGCCTTTTTAATAGGTTTCACATTCTGGATACGAATGGTATACATTTTACTACGTAAACCAATGAATTCTATCATTACATTCCCACTACATTCATCTTTCATAAGGCCGATGACTTTTTTATTCTTACAAGGTAATCCAAATTGATTTTCCGCAGGATAGTCTGACGTATGGAACTTGTCAATATCCTTCTTCATAATTTCATATATATTGACTCCTTGAATCTCATATATAAGACTGTCTGTATCTGTGTATAAGAGCTTACAACGATCACCAATTTGTCGTTTCATATAAGAATAGTGAAAATCGTAAATGAGTGTCTTCGATATGTCAAGCACGCAAAGTCCAATTTAGATAGGCTTTCTAATAGCGATCGATGTTCGAGCAAGTTGTACTGCAACGAGATTTTCATCAAAGATTGAACGACTGTGAAAATACAATTAATATTTACTGTAATTTTTATATAAAATTCATTGACACCAAAATTTTTTTTTCTATAAATTAATATCATAAATTTATATTATGCACATTTATGTATTTACGTGTAAATATTTAAATAAATTTATATTACATAAATATATCTAATAACAAGCTTATATTTATGTATATAGAAGCATACCGGCATCTATTCCAATGCTTACATTTATATACACAGACATAACGCGCATATATACAGGCATCTATTCTAACGCTTACATTCATATACACAGACATAACGCGCGCATATATGTATATATATATATATATATATATATATAGAGAGAGAGAGAGGGAGAGAGAAGCACACAAGCATCTATTCCAACGCTTACATTCATATATACAGACATAACGCGTATATATATACATATATATATATACATATATATATATATATATATATTATATAGTTGTAAGGAAAATTTCTACGACCAAGGTCCTCCCCTTCTCTTTTTTCCTCGTCCTCTTACCTAATTTTGATCCTTTTTTTCCCCTTTTTTTTACGTTATTTAACGTTATTCGTTCCTCTTCCTTTTCTTTTCCCTTCCTCCCTTCTTCTTTTTCTCTTCTTTTGAGTTTCCTCATGTCTTCATTTTCTCTTCCCTCTCTCTTCCTCAAAAAATCCATCACTTTTTTCCGTTATTTCTATGTTATTTTAGGTCATTTTTACTCCTCCTTAGGTAAATTCTCGAATTCTACCTTTTTTTGTGTTATTTTACGTTATTTTACGTTTTTGTTGCTCTTCCTTAGCTGCTCCTTAGCTCATCCTCTTTGATCCTCAATTTCATTCAAATCCCATCACTTAAAAAGCTTCTTGCTAATTTTTATTGTTTGCACCTACTGCTTTTACTTTAAATATATAGAACAAACATATTAAGTTAATAATTTTTATGATAAATTTTATAAAATGTACAATTATTGTTTAAAAGAATAAATGACATCAAACATGGTAAGATGGAAATCCCGGAAGTAGTCGAGGCGAAATTGGCGGGTAAGCAAAAAAAATTTTCGAAGGGAAAATTTTTAAGGGATGACCGTAAAGGGTCCTAGAATAAGGATCTGCAGTTTACCTGGCGAAAAAATGGTCCCAATTTGTTTAAATCGCTTTTACTTAAACAAATTCAGAAAGTTGTTCATTTTGATTCGAACAAAGTTTTTTTAGATTAATTGAGTGATTCTAAATAAAAAAGTATTTCTATGGTTTTTTTCTAAAGTTGAAGGTTTTCGAGTTATGAACAAATGAAGATGTTAAAAATCACTGAAATGCCCATTTTCGAAGCTCTGAAACGATACTAAAATTTGAATTTTTTTAGGTTGGCAAAGTTTTAGAGTAAAATTTAGATACTCTTTAATAGAATCCCGAAGAGTAATTTCAAATCACTTCATTTTTAGGTGTTATTTTTCAATTGTTAATCAAGCGCGTATACCCAGTATCTCCGAGCCCAAGCGCATACAGCTGAGTATGTCGTCTGTTAAAGTTCATGTCTTAACTCGCGCAGAGCGCATCGCTGATTTTTAAGTTGTTCTACGTTTCGGAAGATAATTTATAAGGAACTTATGGTTCAAAATATACTTAAGTAGGCTTCATATCCTAAGGAGCTAGTAAAAAAACAAAAATCCATCAATGCTATGGACATTCATAAGATATTAGTATTTATGAAAATTGGTTCTATATAAACAATAAAAACTTTTATTATATAACATCATATAAATAAGGAAAACAAAAATGGGTTTGTAATAAATATTTAAATATATTTTTGAGTATAACTTAATATATTTTAATAATTATATTTTTTACAGTTGATAAAAATAAAAAAATAATGATAATGTAACTTAAATAACAAATAGGGGGTTGGCGAGCGGAGCAGAGGAGGTACCCCCCTGCTCGCTCCGCTCACCAACCCCCTATTTTTTATTGAAGTTACATTATCTTTTTTCTTTATTTTTATTAACTGTAAAAAATACAATTATTAAAATATATTAAGTTATTCTCATTAATATAATTAAATATTTATTACAAACCTATTTTTGTTTTCCTTATTTATATGATGTTGAATAGTAAAAGTTTTTACTGTTTATATAAAACCAATTTTCACAAATAATAATATCTTATGAATGTCCATAGTATTCATAATTTGTGTTTTCACCTAAATTATTAAATATATAAAGTTTATATTGTAACTATATTTCTATATTTTCCACACCACCTAGTATATAAATACCGAGGTATATATGTAGGCGCGTTTTTTTTAGTGGTTTTCTAACCACACAAAATTTTTGTTTTACCTGCCCATATAGCATCTTCAGGCACAACAATAAAATGTCTTTGAATCATGTTTGGCTTCAAAGGAACGTTGGTAAAGGTGAGATTTGGAAAAAGAGCTTTAGGAATTATCATAGATTGCACTACCGTGATTGGTATTTTGAATATATGTCCTTTGTCCACATTTGTTATGTCATCAGCTCGAATACTATAAGGAAATAATTACGATCAGCTTTCGATGTTATTTTTACACAGACCGCTCACACGAACATAGATTGTCTTTCAATGTATTACGGCCGTTTTTTATGATGTTACACGTTACACGTTACATGTTACTTGTTACACGTTTTAAAATTTTATTGTCCGATATCTACTGTATATGTCACGTTATTGGGAAATATGACACCACATATATAGCTAACAAAAATGGCGGTTATAAAACCCAAGTAACATAGAGTCTTATATAGACACAAAACATTTTCACTATTTTAAATAGTAATGAATACCATAACTGTGCACAGTTGATAAAAATAAATAAGTATATATACAACTAATAATTTTTATAGAAGTTTATAATCATACAAGTTGTATTTAAAAAATTATATACTATGAAATAAAAATTGAGGTTGAGTACTATCAGCTGCGGATCTTATGTTTACACAGACCGCTCACACGAACATAGATTCTCCTTCAATGTATTACGGCCGTTCTTCAACGATTGTTAGTGTTTCTCTCGCGGCCAGCGATGCCGATAGTGGCAGCGTCAAAGAGGGAGATTCAAAAATTCCAAAAATAAAAGTATTAAAAAGAATACTTTTTATGATTTGATTATTAATAATAAATTCAATCAAAGAAAGTTACTATAACAGAATAATTTTTGAATTAATATGTTTTACAGTTTTACCTAATAGTGGAAGTTAACGCGCTTACGCACAGAAGTCTTGCGAAATTTCCATTTTACCATGTTTCATGTAATTTATTCTTTTAAACAATAGCAGTATAAAATTTTATAAAATTTATTATAAAAATTATTAACTTAATATGTTTGTTCTATATATTTAAAGTAAAAGCAATGATTGCAAACAATAAAAATTAGCAAAAAGCTTTTTAAATGATGGGATTTAAATGAAATTGAGGATCTAAAAAATGAGCTAAGGAGCAGCTAAGGAAGAGCAACAAAAACGTAAAATAACGTAAAAAAACACAAGAAAAAAAGGTAAAATTTGAGGATCTACCTGAGGAGGAGTAAAAATGACCTAAAATAACGTAAAAATAACGGAAAAAAGTGATGGATTTTTTGAGGAAGAGAGAGGGAAGAGAAAATGAAGGCATGAGGAAACTCAAAAGAAGAGAAAAAGAAGAGGGAAGGAAGGGGAAACGAAAAGAAAATGAAGAGTAACAAATAACGTAAAATAACGTAAAAAATAAGGGAAAAAAAGGGGATCAAAATTAGGTAAGAGGATGAGAAAAAGAGGAGAAAGGGAGGAGCTTGGTCGTAAAAATTTTCCTTACAACTATATAATATAGAGAGATATATATATAAGCATACAGACATCTATTCCAACGCTTACATTCATATACACAGATATACACTCAAGCATACATTTATTTACATTCATACAAGGAATTAAATTATTGGGTTCATTAAAACATATTTTATTATATTCACAATGTATACAAAATTAATATATTCCATTTTTAATATAAAATTCAGTATATATAAAAACTTACTCTATATAAAAATTTAAAAAAATAAATCTATACATAAAATAAAATTTACATAATAATTAATAAAAATAAAAACTAAAAATTTCACAATCAGAAAATCTGGGCCGCATTTTTATTTTTTTCCTCTTCGATGTTGCCACGCGTGCCCGTCTTGTAGGTATACGAATCCAAGGTGCAATTGATACCTCTAATCTTATCCATCCCTTGGATCTTCCTTTCCTCTTAATTTTGGATTGTCGCTGTTGCTGTTCTTGCTGCTGCTGCTCAACTTTGCTGGCAGCAGCCTAAAAATTTTTTTAAATTATTAGAATAGAAAATTTTTTCCCAACAAAAATCATTTAAATAAAAAATGGTATATCATACATATAACAATATTTCAATTATTTTGAATCATTACCCTGGTAACATGGTCAACGCAATTTTGCTGCAATTTCGCTGCAATTTTCTTGAAAATCAAAAAATTGCAGCAGAACATGTGCTGTCTGTTTCCGCATTTCATAGGGCTTTTTATGAAAAGAAATTACAGCAGATAAGTGCAACAGAATTGCACGTTTCTGGCAGAGAGAAAGTGCAATCTACGCAACGAAAAGAATGCGCAGAATCTTGAAGATATTTTGCAGTAAACTTGTGGAAAAAACTTATTACAGACACTAGCAACAAAATTGAGTAAATAATTCCCGACAAAGTTTTGCATCACAATTACGTAAGAATTGCAAATTGTTAAGTGCTGTTCTGCTAATCGTAATAAGTACACAAGCATATAACAGAATCGAAACAGTCTTGCATCAGAAACTTGCAGCAGCACTTTACCTCAGATTTACATAAGAATGACAAAGGTTAAGTGCAATTATATGACGAGAATAAACATGCAAACTTGCAGCAGAATCGAAGCAGTCTTCCGTAAGAATCTTGCAGCAGCACTTTACCCCAGAATTACATAAGAATGACACAAGTTAAGTGCAATTATGTTACGAAAATAAACACGTCAACTTAGAGCAGAATCAAAGCAGTCTTCCGTAAGAATCTTGCAGCAGCACTTTACTCCAAAATTACATAAATATGACAAAAGTTAAGTGTAATTTAATGATGAGAATAAACACACGAATGTACAGCAGAATCGAAGCAGTTTTATGTGAAAATCTTGCAGCAGATTTACGCTAAAATTACATCAGAAGAACAAAAGTTAAATGCAATCTTATCATAAGAATAATCAGGCGAGCATACAGCATACTTGAAACTATCTCGCATAAGAATCTTGCGACAAAACTTTACCACAGAATTACGTATGCATGTAGAACCAAAATATTTATCATCTTTTACTAATGGAAATTTATTTGAAACTTTTCTTAGATATTATAAAAATTTTTTATCCACGTTTTTTATATTTGACAGTTGGCTGCAATGGTCTCCTCTCTTCTCCCCAATGTCTATATGTATATAATTTTATACTATAACATCAGCGCCCACCCCTTTGTGTATATATGTTAATTGTTTTTTGCGTTCATTCTTTTTTTCTTTTAGCCAATATGTGCCTATAGGTGTAGGCATCAGTAGTAAGAACACGTAAAGTTTAAAGAAATGCATTAAATGTATCGCAATTATAAATTATTATATTTTCATTAAATTATAAATTATAATTTTTCAATTCAACATTTGCTTTCTTAAAATCTGTCAACAACTCTTATGAACATGTTCTCGTTAGTTAAATGTTAATAATATTCACAATAAAAATGTTTTATTAAAATACAATATATTATCTATATTTTATAAAGTAACTACAATTTTTGGAACTATTCATTAACTTTGAAATTCTACAAACTGTGCTGCTGCAAGATTCTTACGGAAGACTGCTTCGATTCTGCTGCAAGTTTACGTGTTTATTCTCGTCATACAATTGCGCTCAACTTATGTCATTTTTATGTAATTCTAGGGTAAAGTGCTGCAGTAAGATTCTTACGGAAGACTGCTTCGATTCTGCTGCAAGTTTGCGTGTTTATTCTTATCTTAGAATCGCACGTTTCGATTGGCAATCTGTTACAAATCTGACGCATGTTTCAATCGCAATTAAATTTCAGCAGATATGCATTAAAATGTGGAAACAGACCACGCAAGTTCTGCGCAATCGTGCTTGCAACAGATTGTGTTACCAGGGTAGAAAATAATAAGTAAATTTAATAATTGATTAAAGAGATGTAAAATGGACACTATACCTATACTCATAAAAATTTGACTATCTTTCTATTTTATTGCTAAGTTTTCATTAAAAATGCATTAGCTTGTAGTATAAAGATTATTCTGTTAAATTTTAAAATAAATTCATACATTGACTATTGAGAATTTTGGGTTCCAAAATTATTTATTAAAATTTTTTGTTTTTGTAAAGGAATCCAAATATCCCAAAAATTAATTAATTTATTTATTTATTCGAAAATTTAACTGAATAATCTTTATACTACAAGCTAATGCATTTCTTTTTGAAAATTCAGCAATTAAATGAAAAGGAAGTTAATATTTATAAGTACAGGTGCAGTGTCCGTCTTACATCTCCTTAAAATTTTATATTTTACAGTAGTACAAACAATTCATAAATATGTTAACGTTAATTAATAAATTTTCCTAATTGAAATTATTAAAATTTTATATTTTACAGTAGTACAAACAGTTCATAAATAACGTTAATTAATAAATTTTTCTAATTGAAATTATTAAAATTCTTAACTTACCATCTCAATCTCAATCTCCTCACAAAAAGAATTGTAATAATTTTTCATTGCCTTTGAAGGTGGTGGAAAATCCAACTTCTCCAGGAATTCCTCGAGCTCTGCGATATGTTCTGTGTCCGGGCGCGTCGTTGATATCACATAATCATTCAGATTATTTTCGGTATCCTCTTGAAGGAGCGTTGTAATTTCGTTGAGCAGGATGTTGATATTATCCATGTTTGCACTTCTTACTTGCACTAGAGTTCACTCGACTTGTTACACGCGACTGACTCTCTAATAATGAAAAGCAGCTTACTTTTCGTAAAGTCCAAAGGTTGTCAAGAATTTTCCCGAATTACTCGTTTCAAAAAATTTTGGCTTAAACAAACAAGCCTTTGTTTTAGAGAAAACACATGTATTTTCACTGATAAACTGCTTTCAATATTTCTTTTTCTCATACTATATTTAAGCTATTTTCATTCACTTGATTATTAATACACAAAATCTTGAAAACAAAGACTTTATTATCGAATGATTCGCTTTTCATCACGTATATACGTTTAAACATGCATTTTAATAACTTGCATTTTCAATACAATAAGACCACTTATAAATTTCACTTTGGGTTGAATATTTTTATACACTTATAAATATACACATGTATTTATAACTAAAATTAATACACCTCATTATAACATTAAAAACACCTTATTATAGCATTAAAAAACACGTTATAACTTGCATTTCGAACACATGCATGCACTTATACGAATAATACACTTATATGCACATTTAGTTTACATACATTTCACAAAGACTGAATAATTATATGAATACTATACTTACATTTGATTTACACTAATATTTCACTTTCCATTAAATGCTTAATGTACATGAATACTTTATTATTCTTATATGATTTACACTAACACTGAATAATTATACACTTATATATCACTTGTTAAAATATTTTTTTTTTTAAATTTCATTAATACACTACATATTTTTATATACAAATACTTTATTTCAGTAACACTGAATAATTATACATTCAAATTTCATTTTTTATTGAATATTTAATTTACACAAATTCCACTTATTAGAATATTCTTTTATAAAAATAACACTATATTTTTTATAAAGAATAATCTATTATTCTCACATTTTTAACTAATAAAAAATTATTTTACACTATGTACAGAACTTATTTCACTACAAAGAGAATCATAAATCTTTCACGTAGAACAATGCCCTCATTCATGGGTGATGTATTTTCCACTTTATGCCTTAGAGAACACACACATAGGTAATAATATTTCATATTTTTCTCGAACCTTTTTTTTTGAACTTTTTTTTAACTGTTTTTTTGAACTTTTTTTTAAACTTTTTTCTTGCTCGAAACATGAAAACATTTCCATTCATTTCACTAACATATGAGCAGAATATTCCCGTAGAATGAAAAAAAAAACACGATACGTCAGAAGAGCTGCACGTGCGTCTGTTTATATTTTGTTCGAAACCGGCATCTACGTGATGATGCTATTCTACTTTATCGGTAAGCAGACAATTGCTGCTCGATCAATCTCGGTTAGTTTCGGGAACGGTCGCGCTATATACAGTTTACTGAAGTAACTGATCAGCAGGTATCTAACATTTAAAAAGAGAGTCACTCACCTTAATTGGTGCAGCAGTTGTACTAAAGCTATGGGACATAGTAACAGTAAAAAAAATTTTTCTTCTATACGAGAGACATTTCACTGTCATACAAATAGTTGATTATTGCATTTTCATCATTAACTAGGTTGATGACTGGTAAATAGAAGCAATTAATACTTCATACAAGTGATCAACGATCTACTTTATCGATAAATTGATTTAACTGGCTTGCCATGCAGTTACGCAACATAGAAAAGGACATAGAGCACGCAGCGAAATCTATCAATACACATCCAAAATAGCTGTAAAGATTTTAGAACAGGGCGCTACTGGATCAGGGCGTGACTGGCACACTTTGTGTGCTAGTAGCGCCCTGTTTTAGTAGCGCCTGTTCCAGAATCCTTACAGCTTACCTACTAGTCGATTTAAACTAATGACTTTTATCTAAGACAATGTTACGTGCTATCAATTGCGAACTTAGTCTAACATATTATAAGACCACATGGCGAAATCTTTTAACGAGCACAGCGTGGCTTAGGTTTCGTGTTAACGCATCGATAACTGGAAACTCTCTGAAGCGCCTCGCGGCCGGCGTGCTTCTCTGTCGTGTGCCGGTCGTCAAGATGCGCACTTCTTTACTCGTCTTAGACGAGATATATGACCGAGCGCTTATCCTATTTTAATACCTAAGCGCGTAAGATTCAAATACGGTAGAATACCGTTACAATATACAGTGGCGTGCATAAGTTTCTGGCCAAAAAAAAAAAAATTAGTCAATTTTTAAAGTTTTATATCTTTGTAAAAAATTGAAATTTCTTTAAAAATCAAACGGCATTTTAAAGTACAATTGAAAATCTTTCAAATACCGGCGGGTTTGTTCAAAAATATTAAAAATTGGATTTTTTACATGAAAAAAAAAAAAATTTTTTTTTAAGGTTTTTTTTGGCCATGAAAAATTTAATATAATTTTTGAACCATTAGGCGGATTTGAAAACAACCAATATAAAAAAGATGCGTATTCATTCCCTCTTTAAAATGAGCATAGCTGGATCAATTTTTATTAAGCGGTTCAAAAGTTACATCATTTATCGCGAAAAATTTCGCTCTTTCTTCAAGCTTCATTATCTAAGTATCTATGCACCGCAGAGAAAAACTCATTAAAGAAAAAATGTTCGTTTTTTGAAGTAGAATAAGGGTACATTAAAAATTTATCATTTCAGAAAAAAAAATTTTTCTACTTTTTTCCACAGGTATGATGATATACAAAAATTAAATATAATTGTTTTTTATATTGGTTGTTTTCAAATCCGCCTAGTGGTTCAAAAATTATATCAAATTTTTCATGGCCAAAAAAAACCTTAAAAAAAATATTTTTTTTTTTTCATGTAAAAAATCCAATTTTTAATATTTTTGAACAAACCCGCCGGTATTTGAAAGATTTTCAATTGTACTTTAAAATGCCGTTTGATTTTTAAAGAAATTTCAATTTTTTACAAAGATATAAAACTTTAAAAATTGACTAATTTTTTTTTTTTGGCCAGAAACTTATGCACGCCACTGTATATATAGAAATAATTATAATTTTTTTTTTTTTTTACAGATGAAGCAGCAATCAAGAAGGCGACTTTGTCTACATCTTTAGACACGATTTCGTTCGCGTTATTAGGTTCAAGCAGTTCCACCTCCTTAAGGAGTAAAGCAGAGATTTATTTTCTTATATATATATATATAGAAATAGATACAATTTTTTTTTCCTTTTTACAGATGAAGCAGCAAACAAGAAGGTGGCTCCATCTTCAAGTTCAAGTAAGTCCAGCTCTTTAGGGAGTAAAGCAGAGCCATCTTCAGCTCATAAAAAGTTGGGACTATCTACCTCTTCTTTAGGTAAATAGTTTTTTTTTAAATGAAATAAATATTTTATTATTATATTTCATTCAATGTTTTTTTTTAATTTTCATGTTCAGATGCAATCCCATCCAACTCTTTGGCAAGGGAAGCAGAGTCATCTTCGGCTAGTAAAAAATTGGAAACGTCTACCTCTTTATCAGGTAAACAGTTATTTTTTTAAAACAGAATGTTTATTTCATTATTATATTTCATTTAATTTTTTTTCATTGATTTTTTAAATTTTTGTGTTTAGAAACTTAAAAAAGAAAAGCCATTCTCTTCAGCACAAGAATGGATAAGAAAAATGGGACAAAAACTAGCTGAAAAAAATAAAATTAGAAAGTCAACAGTCGAGGATCCTCAAAATTTGCGAACACCACCTCTAGCTGGCTGACCACGGATAATAGGGGACGTAACTTGGATTAATTTGGATTAAAATGTATATATTTTTATATTTTTTTTATCATTCCAGAAATAATTATTCATTAATTGTCATATGTATGATTATAAGATTCAATAAAACAAAAAAAAACCGATGTGGCAGTCTTTGGGACTGGCTGACAGAAGTGAAATTCCTTAACGAAATTATAGAACTCATAAATGTTTCTTTAAGTTCTATGCCTGTTTTATTTAATTTTCAAATAATTTTTAAACTTAATGTTTATAAAATTAAATAAAACTATATTAAAATAATTTAGTTTATTTAAGGAATTAATTTCTCTTAATTTTAAATGTGGTAGTGTATAAAATTTTTGTTAATATTCATTTAAATATTTAATATTTAATAGAATTAAAATTATATTTAAATAGTTAATATTTGAATTTAAAAAATGTAGGGAATAGAGGAGTTCACCAAAAAACATTATAAAGAATGAAAGAAAAAGAGAAAACGCGTGCTTTCTTTACTTATTCAGATCAGATTCAGATATTTGTATGGTATATATAGTATGCATGTATACATATACTATATCTGTGCGTTAGACGTCAAGTCAGTCCCGCGAATGTTTCTCTATACGTATTTAGTACCTAGATTTGCATATAGGAGGCGTAAACGCTCCTCCTATATATATCCACTTTCGTTTCACTATTTTCGTTGCATGTTCCGTCATGAAATCAATTCACTCCAATATAATTTTTTTATACGTCTCTTATGGGAAGTGTATACCGTCGATAAAGAAGTTTCACTTAAAAAATAAAAAATAAAAAAACACTAAATTATTTTTTTTTCTTTCTCTTTTAAAAATGTTGATATATAAGTAGATAGATAAATAAAGATGATTAAATGGAAACAAAAAGCAATATATGAAATTGCAATAAATTGCAAGAAATAATAAAATAAAATAAAATAAAATAATGTGTAAATATCACATAAAAAAGTCAGTCAAATTACAATAAAATAAATGTAATAAGTTTATACGTGAAACAATAACTACTTTACTACTTTTATTATATTAAAGTGAAGAATTAAGACTTTTTTTTCACGTGAATATCTTTTGCATTATTGTTACATACATACACATACACACGTGCAGCATAAACATATACATACACACATACGTACATACACACATACGTACACACACACACACAAACACACACACACACACACACACACAAACACACACACACTCTGTTTCTTTGCTTCTGTCCATACACACGTACGTCTACACATTGATGTTGATTTTTCAGTTTATGATGATGATAATGATGATGATGATGATGATGATGATGATGATGATGATGATGATGATGATGATCATGATATGTTTATTGTTTAATGAATTTCAAATTTCACGTTTCGTCCCAGATCTGTTTATAGAACTCATCAGTAAAGCTTTGTGAGAGAAGACAATCTAAATAAATTGTTATTATTATAGTTTATTCTGATAAAAAAAAATTTTTTAGGTAAATATTTCTACTTCTGAACTTATATTTGTAATTAATTAGAAGCATTTCGAGAAATCATCAAGTAAAGCTTTTATTGAGGCGATTATTTTTAATTATATTTTCTTGTATTATTTGATTTATTTAGATTGTCTTTTTTATTATAACAATTCCTGCTTTAGACGTTACTTTTGATTATAATTTCAGTTATATTTTGCTTAGCACTAATATTAATATCCGCGTTCCTTTAATTACCCGGCGTTTACAATAGCAGTCGTATTATTTTTATTATACAATGTTTACAATAAAAGTCGCGTTTTATCAATAACACCGTGCTTTACATTGGCAGCCAAGTTCCTTTGACTACACAGCGTTCAAAATAGCAACCGTGAATACTCAATTACACAGCGCTTACAATAGCAGCCGCGTTTTTTAACCACACAGCACTCAAAATAGCATCCGTGAATTTTTAATTACACAGCGCTTACAATTGCAGCCACGTTTTTTAACTACACAGCGCTCAAAATAAAAGCCGCGAATTTGTTATCACACAGTGCTTACAATAGTTGCTGTGTTTTTTAACTACAGAGTATCTACAATAGCAGCCGCGTTTTTTTAAGTACACAGCGCTCAAAATAGCTGTCACGAATTTTTAATCACACAACGCTTACAATAAATGTCGCGTTTTTCATCCTTAGCTCTTAAAATAGTAGCTGCGTTTTTTAAAACAAATAGTGCTCTGAAAAGCAGTCGCGAATTTCTTATTACGCCGCGCTTACAATAGTTGTTGCTTTTTTTATCTTTAGCTCTTAAAATAGCAGCCACGTTTTTTAAACCAGATAGTGCTGTGAAAAGCAGTCGCAAATTTCTATTTACACAGCGCTTACAGTAGTTTTAGCGTTTTTCCCCATCACAGCACTTACAATAGCAACCACGTTTTTTTTAACGACACAGCATTTAAAAAAGCAATCGCGTTTTTTCAATGGTACAGAACTAACAATAGCAGCCGTTATTCTTAACCACACAGCGCTAAACTGTACTTCACAATTTTTTTATATTTAATGTTATATTAGAGTTTCAAATATGTTCGATTTTATTTTCTTATTCATTATATTTAATTTTTGTATTGTGGTTTTATAATATTTCTTTGTAAACGATGTTTGTATAGACCATTTTATCTTTCACTTTTCTTGATTTTTCTGTTAAAATTTTTAATTCTTTTTTATTAGTTGTCTTTGAAAGTGCCACGTATAACTGCCCATGACTAAAAATTGGTATTGGTAAATACACTCCTAGTTTTTCAAATGATTGTCCTTGCGACTTATTAATAGTCATTGCATGAGCAAGTTTTACAGAAATTGTTTTCTGGTTATCTGGAATAGCAGTCCATCATTTGCTGATAAAGTCAGACGTGGTAAGAATATATTGCTCTCTTTTTTACTGCCTATTAATATTTGCGCAGTAATAATAAATTGTTTTCATTTCGTTATTACTTATCGGATTTCGTTACAAAGACCTTCATTCAAATTAACATTTCTTATAAGCATTACTATAGCTCCTTTATTTAATTGTAATCTATGTGAAGGTGAATCGTTGGGCGTTAAAGAATTTCCAAATTCTGTTCGCGAAATTACGTCTAAACTTTCGTCATTTACATCTTTTGCAGAGTCAATGCTCAAGTACTCTGTTACTGATTCATTTATTTTTGATGAAATTTTTTATTCATTTCTGTTACATCTACGTTTTTCGGTGCTAACATAATATTTTTGTAATAGTCACAATTTTCAATATTTATATTTTTCCCGCAAATTTTATCAATAAGAGTGATCCAAGACAATATTTCTTTTGAAATTTGCATAACTTCATTTCCGTTTTTATATTTTGAGCGAAAATTACCATTTTATTTATTGAGTAACCAATTTTCAAATTTATTATCTGATTCCGATAAACGTTTATTTTCTTTTAAAGGCATACATTAAAAATGTTCCTATTAATAGCTTTTTACACAATTTTCTACTATCTGTGTTCTATTTCCTTGTTTTACTATTGGTAATGTTTGTTTAAAATCACCTGATATAATAAATGTTTTCCCTCCAAACGGATAGTTATTATCACATGGATCTTTATACATGCGATTAACGGCTTCAAAACCGTATTTCGATGTCATTGTGACTTTATCCCAGATAACAATTGATACATTTTTCATTTTTTTACCTATTTCGCTGTTTGCACTAGTATTACATATTGTGTCTTTTGATATGTTCAACAGTAATTTGAATGCTGTATGTACTGTCACACCGTCTTGTATTAAATTAGCCGCTATACCTATCCATGATACAACTGAATAGTTGATTCCATGAATTTTCATATAAGTTATAATTGTTTTTAATAAATAGCCTTTACCACTTCCACCTGGACCGTTTAGATATATATACTTTTCAGTGTAGGTTGTATTTAATAAATTCATTAATGTATTAAAAATAGTCGTTTGAGCATATGTTAAAGTATCAATAATTGACCCAATATTATAAACATTATTTACTGTACTATATTTAATTCCGTTATTTTTAATATAATATTTTAAAGTAGGTAAATTAAAGTCACTTAATTGGAATCCATTATTAGTTATGGAAAATATCATTAATTATGCTTATTGCTTATTCTTCACTTTTTTGATCATTCATTTTTGGGGGATAAAAATAGATTTTATATTTTTCATATAATTTTCGAGCATTATTTGGATTGCAGAATGTACAAATGTAACCAAATAATTGTCAAAGAGCTTCTGGAAATTGAGATATACATGATTTTTCTAAACATTTATCCCATTCATCATCGATTTCAATTACATTTCTTGCTTTTGCGGCCTCAAAGAATGTTGAACATGCAATTCCATAAAAAGTTTTTCAGCTTTCAAAAAACGTTGCAGCTTTAACGTGAAGCAGAAGTAATCTTAAAAAAAATCTCGCTCTTTGTTTTGGATTAATTAGGAGAGTGTCACATCTCCGGATCACGGATTTTGCTCAAACTTCGGGATAAGTTTTCAGATTAAAAAATATAGAAAAAATTAAAGTTATAGTCACAAACGCTCACTATTTCCCTTAATACAGGCAATTATTGAAAATCACCAAAAAAGTTACTAGATTTTCAAACACTTATAGCTTTTATGAATCGATAGCTCGAAGCTTAAAACTCTTTTTAAATTAGAATTGAAATCAAATCCTTCCAAAAGAGTAGTTAAAGTATATCAAAATATTATTTTTTTCTAAAGCTATAGCGTAATAAATATTGCACTTAATTTTAGCTTTTATCATTAATTAATATTCTTAAAAGAAAATTCAGGCATAATCTTTATTACGCTATAACTTTGGGAAAAAATAAAATTTTGATATGCTATAACAACTTGCTTGAAAGGATTTGATCTCAGCTTTAATTCAAAGAGAGTTATAAGCTTCTAGCTATCGATGCCTAAGAGCTATAAGTGTTTGAAAATCTAGTAACTTAATCAGTGATTTTCTTTGATTGCTTGTATCAAAAGAAATATTAAGTGTTTGTGACTGTAACTTTAGCTTTTTCCATATTTTGCCATCTGAAAACTTATCCCGAAGCTTAAACAAAATCCGTGATCCAGAGATATGACACTCTCTAAGTAAGTATATTCTGGTTAGAATAGGTTTTATAGTTTTTATTCTTTTTGTCCATGTTTTATGTATTTGATTAAAAACATAATTTTGCGCTATATCAGAATAAAAGTAATTATGTGCCTCTGGGTCACTTTTATTAAGTTTAAACCGCGCTGTTAGTGTTGTATTTACATTTTTCTTATCAATTTCGTGTTCGGATCCTTCTTTAAAATACACATATTGTTCATTTTCATTATGAACGGCTAATCTATAAAATGTTGTTAAAGTTCACTAATACTATATTCCAATATGCAATGCATAGCTTCTGGTGTTATTTTATAAATCCTATAGTTGAACATAATTCAATATTAATATGACAGTTGAACTATTGTAATAAATACGGGTTATAAGAAACCACAAATCTATTGCCTGCCCATTTGTTTTTTGTGTATAATAAATATCTTATGATTATTATTTCTCCGTCAATAAATAGGATAATTATTTTTTATTATTGTAGTTTGATTAAATCGATTCTCTATCTACACAAGGTGAGTTTTTATTCTGATCTCAACAAGAGCGACAGATCATAAATTGTTTAAATATTTCATATAATCTGGGATTCTCATTTTTATTTGGAATTTTAGTTACTATAAATTTATTAACGTCATCACTATTGTAGATTTTATCATCTTCACTTAAAAATATTAGCATATAAGCATGCGGCAATCCTCTTTTTTGAAATTCTACTACGTATGAATATGCAATGCATTTTTCCAAAATATGTTTTTTAGAAATTTGCTCTATTAATAGTTTTAGTTTTTGATAAAATACTTCAACAACAATATTTGGTCTATTTGTTAATTCTTCACTTTGTCCTATATTATTTGTGATTTCTACCCATTTTAGATTGCATGTCATAGTAATGAAAAAATCTGGTTTTCCAATTCTTTGTACTAATGTCATGGGATCAAGAACATTTTTATATAAGGAACGCGGACTTCCTGTAAAAGTTGATGGTAATATGAAAATTTTTCTTATACTATGATTGTCAATAACAATTTTTTACTTCTATTAAAGCTTATTAATTTACAAAAAATTTTAAAAAAATTTATTTTAATGCAGTACAATATAATGATATAAATATATAAAAAAAAATTAAATAAATATTTTATATTTAACTACTATAGTCTATGAAATTAGAAAATTTATATGTAATAATATATTATACGAAAATGCAACTGAGTGACGTCAGAAGCGAGGTAAATTTTGCTCGTTTATTATTGATTTAAATATTTATATCTTTGTCTTATTTATATTTAATGATAATTTATTTTCTCATTTTTTTAACTGTTTAAAATCAATTTTATAATTTATTTTGCTTACTAGGACTACAAGAGAAATTAAAAAAATTAGAATCATGTAATTATACGATTCAATTTATTTCCAATAAAACTTTATACATTTAGTATTATTATAAATTTTATCGACTTCATTTCAGGCAAATTTAGCATCTAAGTAATTATGTAATCATATTTGTATTAAAATAGCATTAATGACAGCGCACTTAGGTTTTCGTCATAAACAGAGATTGTAGTTAAAATAAGTGTATGGTTTGTGATTTATTATTTTTTTTCTAATGATGGACATCCTAGATATTCAAAATTGCTTCTTACTCTGAAAATAAAAAAAATATTATGAAGTATTGTAATGTATGGAAAAACATAAAGCGCAAGTATGTAAAAATTTGAGAAAACATAAAGCAATTCTGAAAAAGTATAAGAAAGTATAAAAAAGTATAAAAATAGTATGAAAGCTTAATCATAAATATATTACTTACACGTTTGACAAAAGATCAATCAATCCTTGTGCTGTCTGTTCTCCCTTGACAAATATTTACTCCTTGCAAACAAATTTCAAAAATTTTTTGAAGACGATGATACGGAACATTTTTAGAGTTCTATGCTATTCCATGATGATACTTTTCCAGCCATTAAGTTGTGCTTTTTGGAGCAAAGCCTTTATACGGACTTTCTGGGAGCTTGCCTCGCAGACACTCTATCTGTGCTAATCGTCAGATTTTAAAAGCGTTACACGATATATATAGGTATACAGAGTGGCAGTTGCGACACCTGTATATACATATCGTGCCAGTCCGTACACACCGCCTCCCATTTTCACCTCTTCCTAACTCAGTGTACGTGGCCTTCTGTCTCTCTCTCTCTCTCTCTCTCACTTATATTAGTCATCGCTTTCTATCTCTTTCTCTTGAATATCCGTTTCGATGTGCTGTTTCGTTTATCCCGCTTTCTGTCGATTGTTAACGAATCGTGTAAATTGTGATTTTATAAGAATAGAATTGTGAACTTTGCCGTCCTGATATTGTATTCGTTGTTTTATTGTGTTATAAAATTATAATTTTATTCACAAATAGTAAGAAAGACATGGAGAGTGATCCAGAGAATAATTCTCATTCTCAACAAGGAACAATGAAGAAAGAGTCGAAAAGTCAATCTGCCGACGATTCGGATCATGCAAAAAATTTATGAATGATCCTATAATTGTATGTCAACTCTTTTTTTTTCTCATCGTGAAGAGAGCTCCGCTGTAGCCTTGCGTTTTTGGGCGTGTCTTTTATTTTAAATGTATTTTTTTTTATTTTCCAAAATATTCATTCTTTTTATTTTTTCTCAAGTTTTTATTTTTTTTCATCCTCCAAGGCTTGTTTTCTTAAGAGGACGCTGGATCTCTCTATCCTTTTCTAATTGAAAAATGTAGGTTTTTGGAAAACTGGTGACTATTGATGTAAATTGAGAACTGTCCGCAACTTGTATGGTAAAAAGCAATATTTTCTCTGATGAGGACAAATTAATTTTGTGGTTTTGTTTCAAAGAAAAGTTTGACATTCTTAAACATCATATTCTCTAGCCTGACTTATGATTTTGTAAGTATGTTAAAGTTTTCTTGAAAATAAAGCATTAAAATTAATTTGTCCTTATCAGAGAAAATATTGCTTTTTATTATACAAGTTGCGGACAACTCTCAATTTATATCAGTAATCATTAGTTTTTCCAAAAACCTACATATTTCAATTGAAAAAGGATAGAAAGATCCAACGTGTTCTTAATTCTTAATTTTCTATTTTCTCAAATCTTTATTTTTTTTTATCCCTAAAGGCTTTTCTATTTTCTATTTATATAACATCTAGTTATATAACAGCATTTTCTATATGCTGTTATATTTTTATAGAGAAAAATAAAAGCGAGATAACCGCAAAAAAAATTAATATTCAATAAAAATATATTTTTCGCCATTTTAACCCTAAAGTCGCTACTTCGTTTCTCTTTTTGGCTTTCATGACAAAAAATACACTACGCAACTAGTATGGAAAGGCTTGTTTACGAAACTCGTTACGACCCTCACCTTCGGCTCAGGCCGTGAACTTCTCGTTTCGTAAATAAAGCCTTTCCATACCCGTAACGTAATGTACTATCACACAAAAATAATCTTTTTTTTATCCTACTTCCATAAATTTTTTCCTTTCATATCATAATTTTTTCGATGTATATTAATATTTTATAATGAAATACAAAATAAAAATAATTCCAATTAAAAAGCAATTCTCTTATCAATTTTTCTATTATATTTAGGAAATATTTCTTACATGAAAATCGCAGTAATTTAATTTTAGAAAGAAAATAAATATATATTTAATGATAAAAAAATTTTTTTGCATGAAAAACAAAGAGAAGTAAAAAAAACGAGATAATTTTTATTATTACTATTAAAATTTTTTCAATTATTGATAATTATTTTTTTGTGTATTTAAATTAATAATTAATTATAATAAATAGTTAAAATATAGAAACTAATAATTATAATTAAACTTGTCTCCAGGTTCGAAATGGAATAATTACGAGGAATAATAAGGTAAGTTTAATTACAACATTTTGTAGATCTGCGCGCATTTTGTAAATATTGATCGTAATTAAACTCATGGTATCTCATTTTAAAATTCTTTCTTTTAGCTTTAGAATTAGACATCACACGTCTAAAAATATTGATTTAGTGAGCCACAACAATCATTTGCGTTCAAGGTGTCCGGATTATGTACAGTTGTTTTAACTTAAATATACCCTATTTTGAAAAACTATTTGCACCAATATCAATAATCTTTCAGGGTACCCCAGTTTAAAAAAAAACATCAAAACCGGTCCATTATTTACGGAGATACGGTTAATTTCTACGAATTTTATTGGAACGGGGTCCTTCGTTAACTTTCCTTACGCACAAAGATAATCATCTCCACCATGACTCCGACGTTGATGTTATTATTTGTATGTTATTATTATTTTAGTTTTAATAATAAAGAGTCGCATTTTTAAAAATCTAATCATAGATTTTTAAAATATAAGTCTTCAACTAAAAAATGACGCTTGATTCGTTTCTTAATTGTTATAAACAAAGTAGCTGTTATTTAAAAAAAAAATTTATCTCAGCTCCTATTGGCCTTAGAGAATTCTTTTTTTTTAATCTCCGTTTCGAATAGAGCTATAAGAATATTCAAATAGCAAATTCGTAAAATTTATAAATAAAGCCCCAGCTTCATTTATTTATAAAAAAAACACCCTCGTTTTTAAAGCGTTATAAAAAACAGTGCAATTCAATTTTTTCATTTGCTCTTAACGAAATATGAAAATTTAAACCTTCATGAAGACTTTAAGCCCTTATTCAACTCAATATGTTCAGCCAAAAAAAAATTATGGCAATAAACATTATGCGTGTTGGGATAAATAATAGGGAATATCTCAGAAATAAATTAACCAATTTTCTTTTACAACCTCTCTATCTGTTTATATTTATGAAGGCTTTCTTTTGAAAGTTTAAAAATATTTAAAATATCTTTTTTGCAATAAGTGATAGACATCCATGAAATGGCCATTTTTTATGGTTTTTTGGCTTTTTGCAATAACTAATTGATGAAAATAATCGCGGCAGTACGCAAATTGTAGGTTTTTTTATTTTCTAATACTTTTATTGATTACTTTTTCTGCTAAAACGCATAGATTGCTTCAGAGAATCAAAAAAGCCGTTTTGGCCAACTTTGCAGCTTCCTGGAGCATTTTCTACCGTTCTTTTTTGGTTACTTTTTGTATGGGCTATGTTTTTTCATCACCCTTAACAACTATATATAGGTTTTATTGAACCCCTAATTTATGTCCTCAAAATGTCTCTATTGATTGGACTATAATAAAATAAAAACATTATTGAAAATTAAAAAGTTCAATTTTCTATGATAGAATCTGTATGTGTGTAGGCGTGTGTGTGTGTGTGTATTTGTATACATGTGCATGTATATATCGACGGTGGCTACGAAAACAATCACAGCTGTGTAATTGACTAAACAAAAAGACATCTTTAAAAGTGCGGCGAAGAAAAACACCCCTTGAAAACATGGTGAAAATTTTCAACGTCTGTTTTTTTGCCGTACATTTGGAGATGTCTTTTTTCGCCGAACTTTTAGAGATGTTTTTTTTCGCCGCACTTTTGGAGATGTGTTTTTTTTTCGTAGTCAATTACACAGCTGTGATTGTTTTCGTTGCATAAAGTTCTATCATAAAAAAATTGAACTTCTTAATTTTCAATAATGTTTTTATTTTATTAACACTCCTTTAATGATTGAGATGAAGAATTTTCAATTTATTTCAAAGATTTTTTCCAAATTAATTGTTTAAACGTAGAGAATTAAATCATGCTCTAAATATTTTTGATTCTGTATTTTAACATATTTTAAATTATGTAAAATAAAATTAAAAAGAAATATTTATAATTTATTTTATATTTTTGGAAAAGTTGCGCAAAAAGTTGCGTCACTTTTGGCTCGATAAAGCGACACGAAAATTGATATAAAAAGTGACTCAAAAAGTGACGCAAGATATTGCATCATAAGTTTCGTGATCATTTTCAGGAGGGAAAAATTGAAAAAAAATTTTATTTTATTTTTTTTTATTTTACGAAAACCATTTGATAGATTTGCTCCAAAATTCAGAAGCAAGTTACTTGCTATCGTCTGAAGAAAACTTATTTTCTTAGTACAATTTTAATTTTATATCATTTTGAGAATTTTGAAAAAAATTCATTTTTAATTTTTTTGTTATTGCACGTATAATACCCAATGAAACTGCTCTAAAATTTGTATGCGAGTTATTAGCTATTTTATGAAGAAAACAGGCTTTGGAAAATTAGTTTTCTTGGTGATGTTTCAATTTTTGAGTATCACTTAATCATATAATGCAAATAACAAGAGTAAGGAAGAATAGAATCCATTACAATTTAAATTTGACGAATAAATAACATTAGGCACTACATTGTTTTATTACGATTGATGTTGAAGTTCTGCTAACTCTATATTTCAAACTTCGTAAAATATTGTTGTATATTCCAATTACATAAAAATAGCAGATTTCCACATTACCTGAAGAGGTACTGTTATTTATATCTTACATTGAATAATTTATATTAGAGTTTAAAAAATAATTAATGCCATAAAATATTGAAAAATATTGTTGATGAGTAGTTTTTACATTAAAATCAATTTTTAAAATTAAAATCTAATTTCTTAAACTCAACGAACTTGATGAGAAAGCATTGCGCCAAAGCACTTGGCAGCGTTTTTACCTCTGCTTGAATCTCAAAATTTGTATCCCTTTTTGAATTTTCTTTTTACTATCGGTAAAATCTTGAAATTTGCATCCCTTTTTGAATTCTTATTGTCCACACCAAAAATTGAATGTAGGCGTGGGTGGTCTGACGCGCGCTCTGTATTGTGTAGTGGTCGCGTCTTCGTTGCCGCTCACGGTGTTCCGTTCATCGTGATGAGGAGCACAAGATAGAAAATGAATACGAGGAGAGCGGGGTGCACACATTCACTAAGTCTTGGAAGAGTTGTCTGAGGAGGTGCTCGAAAGAGTGAATGTATTAGTGACTAGTGAAGTAAAGGTGTGATAGTGGTAAGGTAAAAAAGGGCTGCTCTCTATTGCGGTGGAGCAGTTTCCAAATATCGAGGTGAGTGTACTTGGCTTGCCTAGATTGGGCTGTTCCCAATAGGAGTGAGGCTGATCATCATGATTAAGTTACGTCACCTGTTTGCTTTGTTTCTTTATGGGGCTGTACCCCAGGCATGTGTTTAGAGAGCTCTCTATATTTATTCATTTATTTATATATATGTATATATAATTTCTTTATGATCTATATTTATTCATTTATTTATATGTATATATAAATATATTATTTCTTTATAATCTATATTTATTCATTTATTTATATGTCTATATATAAGGCTGATTCCATTCGGATTCTTAAAGGCCGACACGGGTCGAATTTTGTTTTGGCTGACAACTATGTGAATGTGTTTTAATACTCAGTAAAAATTTTTCAATTTAAAACGTATAATAAAATTTTTATAACAGGAGATAAAAATACACGATATATTACAATAAGAATTTAACGTTTTGACGCTAGCATTGTAAGATAATTTTTACAAACGAATAAAAATATAATAAAATAATATTTTAACCAAGGAAAAAATATTCTAAAATATTATTACAGTATAAGTAACTGACGCATTGGCCGAGTGGTTCGACGCGCGCCAGGCGATCTGCAAAGTTAAACAGCATTGGCCGCGATTAGTACTTGGATGGGTGACCACTTCAAAGAACGCTGCGCGTCCAATCTGGACTTGCTTTGTGTGACGATCGCTTGGGCGTGCTGGCCACATGACAATGTGAGCGGGAGGTGTGGCAGATACGGTGTAGGTATCCTGATACAAGGATGCCTAATACCGAATCTGCTATATAGACCGACCCATTCCGGAGAGGGTTTTCCCAGGTTTTATCCCACTGGGTTTGCCTATGGGTTTTCCCCTCTCCACGGGCATTACCTCGGGTGAATGCGGAATGGGATGGGGCAAAATGGGACGGGTAAAAACAAAAAGAATTGGAAGTATAAATAAATGTGTGGGGAATACGTTAAGATCGTAAAGATGAACGTGGAAGCCACCAAATTTTATTACAGTATAAGTAAATAATAATTCAATAAAGAAAAATAAAATAGTAAATTAATATTTTAACAAAGGAAAATGATAAGACAACAAATAATATGAATTTGTTTAATGTTTACTATTATAAAAACGAGAATTTAAAGTTTTCGCGTAATAATTGTAAGTAAAAAAATTATTAAAACAAAGGAAAAAATATAGAAGAGTGAGGATACCAAAAGCAAGTATTAAATTCAATGTATTTGAAATATAGTTTTAACGAGCGGTGAGTGATAGCTTACGTTCGCATCAAGAAGCGTATTGTTTCATTTTATTTGACTCCCTAATAAAAAAATAATATTACAACCAACAAATGGTATTTTATAAACAAAGAAAAATAAAATAATTATCTAATCAAAGAAAGAACATTATAACAAAAGTAATAAAAGTTTTTAAATTTTATTACAGTTAAGGTAAATAATAATTTAAAAAAAAAACAATAATGAATTAAAATTTTAAAAAAGAAAAATAATATTATAACCAATATAATAATTTTGTTATATGTTTAATATTATAAAAACGAGAATCTAATGTTTGCACGTAAGCATTGTAAGAGAATTAAATTAAAATTCAAGAGGTGGTCACGTATCTCTGTCCTTTTCTAATCAAAGAATTGAGTTTTTTACAGAAACTAATAACTTTAGCAAAAAATGAAGAGAAAGCCGCATCTCGTATCAAAAAAAGCAATATTTTCTTTGATAAGAAAGAATTAATTTTATTGCTTCGTTTTCAAGAAAATCTTGAAAAACTTAAATCATAGAGGTTAGGGTGGACAATTTGGTTTTTCAAGGTTTTCTCGAGAATGAAGCAATAAAATTAATTTTTTTTATAAAAAAAAATATTGCTCTTTTTGATAGAAGATGCGGCTTTCTCTTCATTTTTTGCTAAAGTTATTAGTTTTTGTGAAAAACTCAATTCTTTGATTAGAAAAGGACAGAGATACGTGACCTCCTCTTAAACAAAGAAAATGTATAGAAAAGTGGGGATATAAAAAGCAATTGTTCGACTCAATATATTTGGAATGATATTTTCATACGGGCAGTCAGTGAAGTTTTACGTTCGCATTAAGAAGCGTTTTCGATTTCCGATGTCTCAATTCCATATCAAGAATTCCTGTTTACTGCACGAAAAATTAAGTGCGCGAAAATCTAAAAAGCGCGCGAAAAATTCATTTCTAAATCAAGAAATGAATTTTCTACGCGCTTTTTAAATTTTCGCACGCTTAATTTTTCGTGCAGTGAACAGGCATTTGCGGTATGGAAATTAGGCACCAAAAAACGAATTTTCCAAACACCGTGTTAAAAAATAACCATTTTCTTTTTTTTTTAATTTCTAAACTCGTAACAATGGTATCTATTTTTGAAATTACCGCCGCCTCCATCCGAAGTGATTATGATTTCTTGTAGTTTTTACAGAGTGTGTTTTTGCTTTATATTCTTTATAATTGAATTCATAGCCATTAAGAGTAGGCCGGAGCAGTTTTGATTACCGACCTAGGAGTGAAAATATTATTTTATCATACATACAATAATTATACTGTTTTTAAAAGGAATTGTTATCAAGCGCAATTTTTATATAGATGTTTTTTTCAAAAAATTCACCATATTTTAAACGAAAAGTAAGTAACTGTACTTAGAGTTTAATAAACAGCTGTAGTATAACATTTTTAATATTTTTAAATTTTTTTCAATTATTTTTGGCGAGCGCAATTAAGAAATAAGTTTTGTGAATGTATTTAAAATTTTAATTCATTTCATCACGTGTAGTAGAAGAAAAATTAAACAATGGGTTCTTGATTCTTGGTTGATCTCGAATCTGCTCTGGCCAAGAGCAGACGCTCTTAAAGCATGAGAGGAATCATGTTTTGTATTGTCACAAACTGTGACATAATTGACCGACGAATCATTTCCAAAATAGCATACCGATGTAAATATGGATATTTGATTTTTGCTCCAGTGGTAGCTTTGTACTCCATTTTGTAATAAGACTGTCCAGATTTCGGCAAAGTCTACGTGAATGACTAATTGGAAGTGGCTTTTTTTCACTAAAATTTTTTTCCTCTCGAATAGCGATACGTTTAATTTCTTTGATAATTCTGAGTACTCACGGTGAGAGCATATTTTCTCAATTGTATCAAAGTCTTTAATGGTACTAGTTTTATTAAGTAAATCTGATTTTTCCCAAATACTGTAACTTATTTCTTCATAAAGATCTTTTTCCGTCAAGAAAATCTTGTCTAAATTAATAGTTTCTCCAATTGGGCATTTTTCACAGTCTCCCAGTACATATTTCATATCATCCTTAGAGCAAAATAAAGAAGAAAATATATTTAATTCAATTTTTGAAAAGTCTTATTTATTGTTCGTATTATAATTTTTTAAAGCTATCAACATAAGTTCTAAATTTTCGCAATAAATACAAAGACATGTATCATTGGGTGGATTGGTTATAACCCACTTTTGTCTCAAGGCATAGAATGTTGATTTGCCGATTTTCTTTTTCATTTGAGGATTTTCTTCTTTAAATAGTTGAAATATTTGTTTCATGCTTTGCGTAATAAAGTGCTTAACTTTTTTGGTTTTGATACCATTTTCTTTTACAGATATTGTATCATTTTTGTTTGGACTTTGTCGAGAGAAATCATAATCATTGTTTAAATAATACTCTTCGACTTTTAACACAACTTCACTATCAAAAGAATGGCCACTATAGTTCTCAAGCTTTTTATGGACATCTTCATTATTCACCAGTGAGCGTGCTCGATCAATCATGTACGTAGTTACGCCTGGCAGAACTGATAATAAATATTCTTTGGGAAAATCAGTTGGTATGAGGGTTAATAGATGCACTTTTTTGGAAAAACTTGAACAATTTTTTAAGGCCCTTTTAATATTTTCAAACCATTTGTCATATGTTTTACATTCAATGCTATCATTCAATTTAGGTAGATCCATTATATCATAAAATTTCATCATCTTACTAGCTACTTGAAAATCGAATGCATCATTCATTTGCTTTCTTTTTCGAATAGCATACGATTTTCGCCTCTTTACATTAAGAGTTTTAGACAAGTGAAATCTTCCAATTCAAATTATTTGCGGTTTTGTTAAGCTCATGCACCACAATCTTGTCGTCATTAATTTCTTCTAAAGATTGTTGACTGCTAGAATTAGATGAAGGAGGTGTAGCATTTTTCACTTCTTCTAAGAATAATTTATAGAATGCATCGCAAACTTTATCTTCTCTAGATATCAAAATCTTTGGATACAAGCGCTGCAAAGACTCTGTTATATTGCCTAATTCTCTGAATGGGTTTTTAAAGGAATAGTGCACAGCTTTTGTGTACCTTTTTTTTAAGTTCTTGCACTTCATCTTGGCCAGTGATGAAGTGGAAAAATTTATTTAAAAGTGCTAATGTAGCTATTCGCTGAGCTAAAGTCATTTAAAGCATTAAAATACTACTTTTCAAGGTTTCTAACCATGATCCCATGTCCAAGAAAATCATCGGGGTAGTATATATGCATGAATATAACCTATGAATTTCAGAGTGTTGCAAAACGGCAACCCCTTTTAAAAAATTTAAATGTAATTAAAAATGATAAAATATTTAATTTTTAGCAACATTTACTCATTTTAATGTTAAATTGTACTTATCAATTGCAGATGTCCCTCCGCAAGCATTCATAGAAATAGTTGTATTCTTCACAAATACTAATATATATTAAAAAATATCTTCTGAAAGATTTAGTGTGAAGCAAACCTTGAGATTTTTTTAACAAATCATGAGCCACCGTAGCACACGAGAGATATACTTAAATACTGAATTAAAAGAAATTTTTATTTATTTCATAGTTCAAGGTTATATCATACTGATAATATTTCCAATAAAACATGGTCACAGGTAACCATATGTAAAATTCTTTTTTTATAAGATTCAGAATGGATTTTTTTTTTAGAAAAAAATTGAATGTCATCGAATTTCTTGAAAATTATGATTGGTAACTAAAATACCCTTTGTTTATTTGTCTAAAAAGATTTGAAAAATTATTTTTGCTTTATATTTTTCATAATTTAAACATAATCTATTTCAAGATACAATAACACTTTAAAGAATAATTAATTTAATTTTCAGTCAAGAAATAATTTTACATATTGAATATTTTCAACAGTCCAAGAGATAATAAGACACGATCCACTTTGTACTGATAATTCTTCACATTTGCTATTGCAATTTTACAGTAGAAGTAACTCAAACGTATAGCTAACCAATATTCAAATTCAATTTCTTAAACATTGAACACAAAATTTATATGCCTCTACCTTTTTCTTTGATGTATCAGTTATAAGATGCAAAACTAAAATGCTTTTTTACTTATATGTTAAAACTTTTTGTGTAAATTCATGAGAATATTGTTAATTATCATTTAATTTAAGTCCAACTGATTTCATCCACTAGGATATTGATTTATAAATTGCCTTATACTGATCTATCACGTACTGAGATACAAAGAGTCATAAGTTCAGTTATACATCACTGCCCTATTAATAATAATCAGGTGATCCAAAAAAATCACCTGATTTTTTCACCAGGGTGACTATAAGAAAAAGTAAATTGAATATTGATATATATCAATCTCTATTATATGTTGATTGTAATTATTTGTTCGGATTAATTCTAAGTTTTTATACATAATTACATATGATTGCTATCACATCACTCGAATAAATGACAAATTTCCAGAAATTTTAAATTATGATAACCAATTTCCATAAAATTATAATGTTTATTACTTACATAAAAATAATCAAATACATTTAAAATATATAACAAGAATCAGAATCAATCATTTTCTAAAACTGAACTTAATAGTAACATCAGTAAATACTTTAATCTTAACGAAACTGATTGAATGAAATTGAAGTCAGTGTGTTTTATATACTCAATCTATGTAAGAATATTAACATTTACCTGTTATTCTTCACCTGCACTAATATAAAAAGAATGCTCGCTTGAAAGGTTTTGAATATACTTAAAAAAGCATGTTCTAATTAAAATATAGACTATCAAATCCTTCATATACCGTATATTTAAAACTTTATTACTAATATATAAAACTGTAAAAACATATATAAAAATTAATGAATTATGTTATGAAGTTTACAGAACAAGAAAATCATTTGCATTTCACATTGCCATCTTCGATTGGATTCCATTTAATCAGTTTTGTTAAGATTAAAGTATCTACTGATATTATTATTAGGTTCAGTTTTTGAAAATGATTGATTCTGATTCTTTTTATATTTTTAAATGTATTTAATTATTTTTATACTAGTAATAAATGTTATAATTCTATGGAAATTGGTTATCGTAATTTAAATTTTCTTCATTTGATTTGACAGAGAATGGGCGATATATATATATATATATATATATATAGTTTTCTATAATTAATTATTCATTTCGATAAATGTATGTATGCGTGTGTGTATATGTATGTATCTACCTCTTGTTCTCGGTTATAATTTTATCTGAGGTTTTGAATTTCCTACTCATTCTCGTTCTTATTTGTACTTAGAAATAAAATTTTTTCTTTGTGTTAAGTGAGGATGTTTGTTTATTACCCAACTACCTACCCTTTCCTGAACTTATCCTATCATCAATAAACATTAGTGTCCTGGTGAGGAATGGTAGTCAGGGTTATGAGCGGCTTCTTCTTACTCGCTTTCTTTACTCCCTTACGCCATTAGATTGAAAGTGAGGTGAGGGACTTCAGAGCTTAAGGATTGTTTATACCTGCAAACTGATGTTGTTGCGGGCGATTTGATACTTGGCATTGATGGTCCGGGATTGAGTGGGCCTTGAATCAAGAAGGCGTTGCTACTGGAAGCTCCACGTGCGTGTATTAGTGTGCAAAAAAATATGGCAACTCTACCGTTGAGGAGGCTTACCACTTTGCAAATTTCGTGACTTGATAAAGTGGAACGTATGGGTGCCCACGTGCAAGAGAAATTACCTGACTCCTTTAATAAAATAGAGTTATATCGCGGATAGATGCGTTAAATAAAATGTAGCAAGAAGCTCGGAAGGCGCATGCAGAAACAATAGTAAGAGATGATATAGAATCGGATCCTTATATTACTGAATATGTTTTCGCAGACCTTCAAACATTATAAGAAGATCTTCAAGACGAGCTTTCCACTATAATGATGGGGTTAGACGAGGCGGCTGCAACCACTGCGGCTGCTCCATCGGAGGGGCGCGATCAGACCGTAGGAAATTTAGATGCGGCTAGGCTGCCCAAGGTGAATTTTACAACGTTTTCTGGTAACTATGAGGATTGGGAAAGTTTTTTTAACCTCTTTGTTACACTAGTGCACTCAAAGAAAGGGAGAGATGCTACCAAGCTGAGCTATCTGAGACTTTATTTGACAGGCACAGCGGCAGACTTACAAGGAGAGTGTTTCATCTTCAGGTCATCAATTTTGCTCAAATTTTGGGAATGTTTTCTAGATGCATAAACATGAAGAAAGCTAAAATTTTAGAGGCCAACGCTCAATATTTCCTTAATTACAGGCCATTAAATAAAATTACTAAAAAAGTCACTAGATTTTTAAACGCTTATAGTATTTCATTATTGTTAGCTAGAAGCTTATATCTTTTTTTAAATGGAAGCTGAGCTTAAATCCTTCCGAAATAGCACCTATAGCATCTCAAAATATTATTTCCCAAAATTAGAGCGTAATAAAGATTGGACCTGAATTTTTTGTTTAAAACATTAATTAATAATAAAAGCTAAAATTGAGTTCAATCTTTATTAAGCTATAACTTTGGGAAAAAATAATATTTCAATATGCTATAACTACTATTTCGAAAGGATTTTAGCTCAACATTCATTTAAAAAAAGATTCAAGCTTCTAGCTAATAATGCTGAGGAACTATAAGCGTTTGAAAATCTAGTAACTTTTTTAGTGATTTTATTTATTGGCCTGTAATTGAGGAAATATTGAGCGTTGGCCTCTAAAATTTTGGCTTTCTTCATATTTCTGCTTCCAAAAAACATTCCCAAAATTTGAGCAAAAACGGTGATTTAAAGGTGAAACACTCTCCTTGTTTTTTTTTTTTTTTCAATTAAAAAATAAAAAGATTAATATATAAAGGATATTGTCCTCTATATGATTAACCTTTTTTATATGATGAAGTCGAGGGAGTCCAGCCCGGTACCTGTTTAACACATTACATCAGGCTAGACTGTCAGACCAACCATACCGAAAACTTAGACTACCGATGGATGGTCAGCCACTTTTTGTGACCAACAATTAACTGATACCCAATGAGGTCGGATTTTTAAAAGTCACGATATAAATAGCACATACACTAATTTTCTTTCGAAAAAAAGCTAGAGGTATTTGGCCAGAATTCGAACCCATGCCCTCCGCGTTGAAGACAAGAGCTCTATCCATTACGCCAACGCGCTCTCATTACACTCTCCTTGTTAGTCAAGAACGTTGCAACTACTGATACCAATTATGCCACCACATGGGAAGCATTGAAATTAAGATTTTATAATCCTAGGCTTATTGTAAGGGAGCATTGAAGTTAAGATTTCATAATCCTAGGCTTATTGTAAGTGAGCATTTTAATGCATCAATTAGGAAGGTCTCGGAATCAGAACTGAGTGTGAAGGATCGCCTAGCTACCACGAATGCAGGAAATACCCCGTTTTCAGTTCCGGCAGTATTTGACCCAGCATCGCACTTTCCAAAAGTTTCTGAATTTTCGGATTTTCTAAAAAGGAGGTCCCAGACTCTCAGCATGATTAGTGCTGAGGGTTCAGAAGGAAAGGGATCTCTTGTTCATGTGAAGACCACTGAAAACTCCCGTATGGTTTTCCATGCGATGCAAGGGCCAAAAGGTTCTCAAAAATGTGCTGTTTGTATGGGGCAGCACTATTCGCGGAAGTGCTATAAATTAAAGGCTAAATCTCTATATGAGCTTCGAACAACGGTGAGACGCTTAAGTCTATGCTTTAATTGCTTTGGACCACACGAATTTATAGATTGCACTTCAAAATGGCGTTGCGGTACATGTAAGGAAATGCACCACTTGCTGTTACACTTTGGTCCAAAACCGTAACAAGATATTTTAAGAGCCACTACTGACTCAAGGGGGGTTGCCGCTGCATTAATAAATGCAGCACCAGTGACTATAAATACTCATACTGCCGGGATCCTTGAATTGAGAATCACTGTGATTCTTGCTACCGCTCAAGTAATCATTAGAGAATCTCAAGGAAAACATACTTGTGTGCGTGTGCTTCTCGATCAAGGGTCCAAAGCAACATTTGTCACAGAAGCAATAGTACAGTTGATTGGCTTACCAAAACGTTCTACTAATATTGCACTGTCTGGTCTAGGTGCATGTGCATCAGACACCGCAAATTCGGTGATTTCATTAGTAGTGCAATCTATTATTAATCCTGAGTTTAAGATAGATGTAAGAGCCCTAGTTCTATCGCACCTCACGTCACTCTTACCGGCACGTAGCGTAATGGATATTGATCCCAAACAGTGTACAGGCCTATTACTAGCTGATCCTTAATTTTACGTTAGAGATAGAGTAGACGTTATAATAGGGGCCGACGTGTATGTCCAATTGCTGAAGTTGGGGTTGCGCAGATTTTTGACATCAAATTAAGTTGCTCAGGACACAGCTTTGACGACAATACCTATGTGGACGACATCTTTGCAGGTGCTGCTGAACTCTCAGGGGTAGTTTTAATGAGAAATGAAGTCATCGAGATTCTAGGATCAGCTGGAATAGAGTTAGATAAATTGTCTGCTAACCACGTAGACCTTTTACCACAGAATAGAGAGCTGATCGTTGGCAGTTCTGATAAACGAATTGACAGGGACCAAACTGTCAAAGACCTTGGGAGTAAGATGGGATCCCATTGGCGATGTTTTTAAGTTTGGCACAGCGGATTTCAAGACATTAACGGGAGCTATAATGAAGCGCAATGTCCTGTCCATCATTGCACGATTACTCGATCCCCTGAGCTGGCTTGCCCCAGTGACAATTATGGCAAAAATCCTGATACAAGACTTATGGTTCCTAAAATGTGAATGGGACACCCCCTTGCTTACCACTGAACGTGAACGATGGTTAGACTATTGTCACTCTCTTGGCCTACTTTCGGATTTAAGGATTAATCGATGGATAGGGACATAGGGATCTTTCTCATTCTGTCAAATTCATGGGTTTTCGGATGCATCATCGCGCGCTTATGCAGCAGTAGTATACCTTTGATTCTGTGAAAATGATATGACGACACGGGTCTCCCTCATAGCCAAAACGAAGAAAGCCCCTGTCAAAACTGTTAGTATACCCAACCTTGAGTTATGTGGAGCTGTACTTCTAGTAAAGCTCATACGCTATCTGCAGGAGGCAGAGTACTTGAAAGGACTGACAACACTCGCGTGGTCCGACAGCCAGGTACTCCTAAGGTGGATAAAAAAATATCTACGATTTTGAAAAATCTTCGTCGCGAACCACGTGTCCTATATTCAGACGGAGTTGCCATCAGCTACTTCGAACCATGTTTCATCAAAGGACAATTCGGCTGATATTGCTTCGCGTGGTTCCAGTCCGTGCAGATTAAAAAATAATAAGTTATGGTGGGAGGGGCCTGCTTGGCTAACAAGACCATGTGAGAACTAGTCGTGGAAGACTGAAATCATACAAGTTTTGCATACTCAAGAATCCTTGAATGAACCGGATATTCTTAGTAGATTTGCGTCACTAACCAAACTGATTCGCGTTGTAGCATACTGTCGGCGTTCACTCCTAAACTTGTGAAATCGCAAAAATAATGAGAGTGCATTGCCCCAATTTCTAACCACTGGAGAACTGTCTGCAGCTAAAGACACTCTTATTAAAATAGCGCAAGCGACAGCTTTCAGCTCTGAGATTGCAATTATGAAGGCTGGTAATTCCTTGCTGAAACGGAATGTGTTATGCAAGCTTGATCCTTATTTAAATGAATTTGATATGCTACGAGTGGATGGTAGATTAGCCCACTCTGGATTATCATATACTCCAAAACACCCTATCCTACCATATAGCATGGTGGAGCTACACTCACTGCCAGTATTGTAGCACAACAAGCCTGGGTTTTCGGCAAAAAGTAATTAATTAAAACTGCGATTCGTAATTCTGTGATCTGTCAACGTGTTAAGCCTAGATTGACTCATCAGCTGATTGTTGGTCTTCCCACGGCCCGTGTCGCACCAGCACGCCCCTTTACTACAACCGGTCTCAGTTATGCCAGATCAATTCAGGCATGTGCAACCAAAGGACGTGAACATAAATCTTATAAGGGATATATTACCCTCTACATCTGCTTTGCCACACGAGCCATTCACTTGAAAGTTGTAAGCGACTGTACGTCAGAAGCTTTCATCGCTGCATATCGCCGTTTCATAGAAAGACAAGGCAATTGCCACATACTGTATAGCGACAACGCTACAACGTTTCATAGAGCTGATAAAGAGTTAGGAAGTATGTTTAAGGCAGCTTCCAAATTTAATAAGAACATTGCCCCTCTCTAATAATGACGGAACTCAATGGCACTTTTTACTGCTCAATGTTCCATACTATGGTGGGTTGTGGGAGGCTACTGTCAAAGCAACTAAATACCATTTAAGACAGATAATAGGCGAACACACTCTTACCTTTGAGGAACTCTCTACTACTCTCGTGGAAATCGAGGCGTGTCTGAATTCCCGTCCGTTATGCCTGACACCCGCACATTTTCTAATTAGCGAGACCTCAGGGCTAGCCCAGATCGGGAGTCACCTGAAGTCCTGGTAAATAGGCTCAGCCGATATCATTTGGTTCAAAGAATTCAAGACCATTTTTGGAAGAGGTGATGGGCAGAGTATCTACAGCATTTACAAAAGTGAAGTGAGTGGAGAAGTTCTACAGAAAACTTTGCTGTCGGACAGTTAGATTTGGTGATGAATGAAAGATATGCGCCTGCTATGTGGCTGTATGGTCGAGTAATAAAGGTACATCCAGGAGCTGATTTTGACTGACGGTCAAAACTGCCACTACTGTTCTACGCCGGCACAATACTTGCCTGAGCCCGTTGTTCATGAATAATTCTGGGACAAGCAAGAATGATCGATAATAGCACAAGTCCTTTCTTTTAAGGGCGGACGGGATTATTCGTGCTAAAAATTGAATGTAGGCGTGCGTGGTCTGACGCGCGCTCTGTATTGCGTTGCCGCTCGCAGTGTTCCGTTCATCGTAGTGAGGAGCACAAAAGAGAGCATAAATACGAAGAGAGCGGGGAGCACGCATTCATTCAGTCTTGGAAGAGTCATCTGAGGAGGTGCTCAAGAGAGTATGTGTGTTAGTGACTAGTGAAGTGAAGGTGTGCTAGTGATAAGACAGAAAAGGGCTGCTCTCTACTGCGGTGGGGCTGTTCCTCACTATCAAGGTGAGTGTCCTCGACTTGTTTAGATTAGGCTACTTCCGGTAAGAGTGAGGCTGATCCTCATAATTAAGGTACGTGACCTGTTTGCTTTGTTGCTTCATGGGGCTGTACCCCAGGCATGTGTTTAGAGAGCTCTCTATTTATTAGCTCTCTATATTTATATATATGACATTTTACACTGAGAGAGCAAAAAAATAAAAATCACTGAAACTCTAAAAAATTATTCTTTTTGTTACCCAAAATATGTAAAAAAATTTTCAAGGATATAGATTGGAAGGATCAAGAGCTACAGGACCTTAAAATTTTAAAATTTTTTTTTAATTTTTGGGAAAGTTCCAACTTTATTATTTTTTGCTGGGAATCCTCATGTTTTACAGAAAAATCCATGAGAACTTTTCTTATTGTAAATAAAGACAAGAGGAGGCATGATTTTTTACAGACCTGGATTTCGCAGTTTTCTGATTGGTTCTTATATGTATAACATGAAAATTAAAATTATTTATTGTCTGCCTCTTAACAAATGAGCTTTCGAGGACTTATTTCCTTCTATTTTTAATTTACTTTGAAATGAATTTTCGATTGTGTAATTCAGAGCCACCAATAAGGAGTTATGACGATTAAAAATATAAATTTTCATGTATGATTTATTTTTTTTATTGAAAATAGCGTGTCGTATACTAAACATAAGCATCTGGTTTTAAGGGGTAACACCACTCTAGAATTTTCGAAAATTCGATTTTTTTCTTTTGCTTAAAGTATACTTAAGGATTTTAAAAAACATATTCAATTGGTTTTATATTGAAATTCAATGTGGAAGGGGTCTAATTCTTAAATCTGCCGCAACGCCTTGGAGCGCGCGTCGACGGCTGACTCGTTATTCTCGAAACTATTTTTTTTCAAATCGGGCGTACTCGTAGCTTCAAAACTATTGCATGGATCGACTTGAAATTTTTACAGTAGCTTTATATATATATTCTCCTCCGGAGTACGTAGCCGTTTTTTGATATTTTGAAAATTACTTGTTTTATTAACAATTTACTGCTCTTTTTTTAGTCGAAAATTCATACTTTTTGTTCAGATATGCACAGTTTCTACAAACATTGAAAAAAAAAATCCTACGTACTTCGATAGCTATTAGTATGTAGTTTCAAAAAAATTTTGGATTTTTATTCCAGCTCTCACGGTCGCCGAGGAATGGGTACGCCCGCGGAGCGTCTTCAAAAAAACCTTGTTTTGGAGATCCGCTGTAGCGCCGCCATTTTGCACAAAATCGATGATAAAAAAAATTTTTTTTATACTTTAATATATGTTGAATAAACCCTGTAAATTGCAATACAATCCCTTTTCCCATAATCCCATGAAAAATCCGCAAAATTACACCTTTTTTCGGCCTCTAGAGTGGTGTTATCCCTTAATACTGAAAAATTATTAAAATAAGTTTTAAAATCTTATGGTAGAATGTTATTTATCAATTAGAAGCCTAATTATTAATTAAACATCACTCGTTATTATTATAATTACAATTACTTTCGAAAGGCAAATAAGACTTTGAATTATTGCAAGCTCAAATAATTATTTTTTAATTAAAATTTACTTATTTTGAAGAGTTGTTTCATCAATGGAAAAGAATAATTAAATATTCATTATTTTACTTGGCTGAACTTTCTATAAAGAGTATCTGTTGAGTGAAAAATGATATTATAATTTTTGAACACACACTGTTAAGAGTCAGCCGTATCACTCTGTCCTTATCTAATCTAAATTTTCGTTATGATAAATAAATTAAATATTCATATACAGACCTAAGGAATGAGCGCAATAGAGCAAAAAATCAGGAAACGATTCTATTTTATGAAAAAATATAAAATTTTCATTATTTTTCAATTACAGTACAAAACGGAAAACACACAGTCAAACTCAACTTAATTTATTCCGTTTCGTACTTTACTTGAAAAATAATGAAAATTTTATATTTTTTCATAAAATAGAATCTTTTGCTCATTTTGCTTTCTCATAGAGAAAGCATTGCATCGATAAAAAAAATTTTTTTCTATTTTTTCATTAATTTGTACATATTTGAACTCGGTGAGTCGAAAAAAGTGGTTTCCAGAAAATGTCTGTATGTATGTGTGTGTGTGTGTGTGTGTGTGTGTGTGTGGATGTATGAATTCAGTTAGTAAACTGTATCTCGAGAACTACTCGATGGATTTGCTTCTAATTTTGCATGAAATTTAGTTTTGTAACTAACTTGCTGGGAAGCTATTGATAATTTGGTTCTTCCAACGTAGTTTTCATTTTAAAGTTTTTAAAAAAAAAAAAAAAAAAATTCGATTCTTCGTTTTTTGGTTTTTTTTTGTTTACTACTCAATAAATTTGCTTCAAAATTTGCATGGAATTTATTTGTGATTGCCCGGATAAAATAAATTTTTAAAAACTGATTTTCTTAGCTCAGTTTTAATTTTAGAGCATTTTGAAATTTTTGAAAAAAATGTTTCTATTTATTAAGCCAATAAAATCTTAAAAACTACTCGATGGATTTACTTCAAATTTTCCATACAATTCAATTTTTTGATGAACTGGTGCGGAAGCTATTGGGAATTGGTTTTCTTAGCACAGTTTTCTTTTTAGAATCATTTTAAGAATTTTTAAAAAATTTCGATTTTTCATTTTTTTTGTATTTTACGTAAACTACTCGAAGAATTTGTTCGAAAATTTGTATGAAACTTTATTTCGACTGCCAAAAGTATTAAAAATTTTGTAAACTAATTTTCTTAGCGCGCTTTTAATTTTAGAGCATTTTTAAAATTTTTTAAAAAATTTTTATTTTTAATTTTTTTCTATTTTACGAAAACCATTCGATTGATTTGCTCCAAAATTTGTATGCAATTAATTCGCTACTATCTGAAGAAAACAAGCTTTGGAAAACTAATTTTCTCAGTGTAGTTTTAATTTTAGAGCACTTTGAAAATTTTCAAAAAAATTTTTATTTTTTATTTATTTTCTTTTTTGCGTTAACCATACTATAAATTTTCTCTAAAATTTTCATACAATTAATTCGCTATTGTCTGGAAAAAATAAACTTTTGGAAACTAATTTTCTTAGCGTGGTTACAATTTTAAAGAATTTTAAAGATTTAAAAAAAAATTTCGATTCTTCTTTTCCTATTTTTTTTTATTCTACGTAAAGTACTCGATAGATTTGTTCTAAAAATTACAGAATGATGATATGATAACACAAATATTAATACGTTTAAAGTGATGCAATTGAAGTGGTTGTGAATGTATGTGACAGTGCGGAGTACACTTAATTTGGAGATTTATAATTAAGCAATTTTATACTAATAAGAGAATGATTTGACAAGAACCCCTAACAGAAAAAAATTATAATCGATGACCGTAGTGAGCTATAGTCTAGGATTGTAGTGATACTATATTCATGTATTATAATATATTATAGTAATAAAGTATAGTTTCTTATGTTATTTTCGCGCTACTATTAGGATGATTAATGTGTAAGCTCAACCGCGAGAGGGCAGCAGTACGAGCAATATCTGTCATGGCGGCGTATATATATATATATATATATATATATATATATATAAATATATTATTATCATTCAGAATATATCTATATATATGTTTAGTTGTCAATGTTTTGATTACAGGACATAGCTTTCATTATAACCTTAGAACTTGGTGACTACGAAAACTATATCTTTAAATAAAAGATGAAGTGTAGTGTACCAAATTGTAAGAATGGTGTAACATTTAAATTTTAAAAAAATTAACAAAGAATTTTTAAAAAATTATTTAAACTACTCTGAAGCATAATGATTGATCCAAGGATCGTCGTTAGTTTTTTGAGTAAACGGTAAATTTTCTATTGCCTTAAACAATTTTTTCCTTACAGTAACATTTTTTGGAAATTTAAATTTCTCACTATTTTTACAATGTGGTACGCGACACTTCATCTTTTATTTAAAAAAAATTTTCGGAGTCACCAAGTCGTAAGGTTATAATGAAAGCAATATTCTGTAATCAAAACATTGACAACTAAACACATATATAGATATATTCCAAATGATAATAATATATCTATATATATATATATATACGCCGCCATGACAGATATTGCTCGTACTGCTGCCCTCTCGGGGTTGAGCTTGCACATTAATCATCCTAATAACTGGAGAATATATTAATCATAATGTTTACATACTATAGGTCTTTAGTTGGTCGTCTTATAGTGCATTGATAGATTTATAGTTTATAGATTCATCGTTTATGGGTTTATGGTTTATAAGTTTATAAGTTTATGGTTTATAAGTTTATGGTTTATGGGTTTATGGCTTATAGGTTTATGGTTTATGGGTTAATGGTTTATGGGCTTATGGTTTATGGGATTATGGGTTTACGGGTTTATGGGTTTATTGTTTATGGTTTTTGAGTTTATGATTTATAGGTTCATGGTTTATGGGTTTATAGTTTATTATTTATGTTTTATGGGTTTATGGTTATGGTTTATTATTTATGGGTTTATGGGTCAATCAATTATGGTTCATAGGTTTATGGTTCATGTGCTTATGTTTAATGAGTTTCTGGCTTATGGGTTTATGGTTTATGGGCTCATGGTTTATGAATTAAAAGGGTTTATGGTTTATGGGCTTATGGTTTATAAGCTTATGATTTATGGGTTTATGGTGTATAAGTTTATGTTTTATGGGTATATGGGTTTATGGTTTATGGGTTTATGGTGTTTGAGTTTATGTTTTATGGGTTTATGGATAATGGGTTTATGGATTATGGGTTTATGGGTTTATGGGTTTATGGTTAATGGTTTCATGGTCTATAGTTTATGAGTATATGAGTTTATAGTTTATGGTTTATAAGTTTATAATTTATGGTTTATCGTTTATGTGTTAATGGGTTTATCGATTATGGTTCATGTGCTTATGTTTTATGAGTTTCTGGTTTATGGGTTTATGGTTTATGGCCTCATGGTTTATGGATTAAACGAATTTATGGTTTATGGTGTTATGGTTTATGGGTTTATGGTTTATGGTTTATAGGTTTATGGGTTTATGGTTTATGGTTTATGGGTTTGTGGTATATGGGTTTATGGTTTATGGGATTATGGTTTATGGGTTTATGGTCCATGGGTTTATGGTTTATGGGTTTATGGTTTATGGATTTATGGTCCATGGGTTTATGGTTTATGGGGTTATGGTTTATAGGTTTATGGTTTATGGTTTATGGGTTTATGGTTTGTGAGTTTATGGTTTATGGGTTTATGTTTTATGGGTTTAAGTTTTGTGGGTTTATATTTAATGGATTTATGGTTTATGAGTTTATAGTTTATGGGTTTATTGTTTATGGGTTTATAGTTTATGGGTTTATTGTTTATGGGTTTATAAACGGAAAAACTTTTGAATATAATTTCTTTTTGAAAAGAATGGAAATTGATTTAAATGCACCCATGAACTATTAATATTTTCGTTTATGACTTTTTTTTTACATTTATCAGTATTTGATGTAAACATACTGTCTGTTAAGATTATAGAACATTCTTAATTATGTACGTTGACCATGTTCGAGAGAAATGAACAGTCATTATATTTAGAGTTGATCGAGTTTTAGCTTCAACTCGAACTGAAATCACTGAATAAAATAATCGAAATGATTTTGGCGTCAGACTTGTTATATTTTTAGTTTCTAAATTGAGGATTATTTTTTAACTTGAAAATTGTTCGTGAACATATCACAGATTTTGTATTTAATTTGCGCTCGAAAGAACTTGAAATTAATTTTGGTGCGTACATAATCAACAAACATTTTCATCGATGACTTATTTCCATCGTCAAGATTATTGATGTAAACATATTATCTATTTAGATTATAAAACATTTGCAAGTATGTACGTGAACTATATTCGAAACAAATGAGCTGCCGTCATATTCAGACTTGACTGGGTTTTAGCTTCAACTCGAAATGAAAAAGTTTAATTAAATTATTGAACAAAGTTCATCATCAAATTTGTTTAAAATTTTTAAAATCTATTAAATAAAAAAAAGTTATTATTATTACTGTGGAACTACAATTTTTTAGAAAAACAAATCTGATTAGCATAAACTATATATGACATCTAAAACTTAAAAATTATTTATAACTAATTTTGATCTTAAAATAGCTCCAAAACGGCTTCAACAATTGAAAAAATTAAAAGAGATTTTAAAAGATCTCGATAAATGCTATCGATTTATGTCAGGTGTGTTGCCATTTTTTATTAAAAAATATAATATTTTGGTGTATTAAAAAAATTTTTTTTTCTTTTAATTTTTTTTTTTATTTGATAATTTGTAATTTTTTGGGAAATTACTGGATCAAAAAAATATGTAAAGTATTTTAAAGAAGGGCGAATTTCCTAAATTTTGATATTCAGCAACTTTTTGCTACATTTCGTATATTATTTGAAAAAAAATTGAAACAAAATTTTTTTTTTCATATGTTCAATTATTATCTTTTTTAATAAAAAATGCCAATACACCTGACATAAATCGATAGCATTTATCGAAATCTCTTTTGATTTTTTCAATTGGTCAAGCCGTTTTGGAGCTATGATCTTTTATAGTTCGACTGGTTTCAATAAAAATGTTTCCAAACTTTTGAGCGGTACTATCTTATATATGGGTTTATAGTTTATGGGCTTGTGGTTTATGGGTTTATCGTTTATGCGTTTATAGTTAATGGGTTTATGGTTCATGAGTTTATGGTTTATGGGTTTATGGGTTTATGGTTTATGGTTTATGGTTTATAGTTTATGGGTTTATGGTTTATAGGTTTATGAATTATTGTTAATGGTTTTATGGATTTATCGATTAAGGTTCATGGGTTGATGATCCATGTGCTTATGTTTTATGAGTTGACGATTCAGATGTTTATGGTTTATGGGCTTATGGTTAAGGGATTAACAGGGTTCTTGGCTTATGGTGTTATGATTTATATGCCTATAGCTTATGGGCTCATGATTTGTGGGTTTATGGTTTATGCGTTTATGGTTTATAGGTTCATGGATTATGTGTTTATAATGTATGGGTTTATGGTTAAAAAAATAATGTCTTTTAAATTTATGGTTTATAGGTTCATGGTTTATGGGTTCGCGGCTTATGCTTTATGGGTTTATAATTCATAGGTTTATGGTTTATACATTGTGAGTTTATAGTTCATTAGTTGTTGAGTTTTCGGGTTATGGGTTTTCGGTTTATGGTTTTATGGTGTGAGGATTCATGATTTATGGGTATCTTGTTTATGGGCTCATGATTCATAAGTTTATGTATTTATAGACTTATGGGTTAATTGTTGGTGGTTTCTTCATTTATGGTTCATAAATTCAAAGTTTATTGGTTTATGGTTTTATAGTTTATAGGTTTATAGATTTATAGTTTATAAATTATAAGCCCATAAACTATGAAATTCTGAACTTAAAAACTATAAATCATGAATCCATAAAACATAACCCATAGATCATAAACCATAAAACTATAAATCATGACTTATAAATTTATAAACTATTAACAGATGAACTATAAACCATAAACTCATAAACCACAAAGCATGAACCATAAGTCTATGAACTATTAAACCAAATAGCATGAACCTATGAACCATAAACGTATACATTATAAACCCAAATTCCATGAACCCATAAACGATGGACCTATGAACCATAAACCTTCGAATCATGAGCTCATAAACAATGGACCTATAAAGTATAAACCATAAACCATGAACCATAAACCCATAAACCATAGGACCACAAACCATAAACCCATAAACCATAAACTCATAAGCCCATAAGCTAAAAACCCATAAATCATAAACCCATTAATCATAAACCCATAAACCATCATCCCAAAAACCATAAACCCATTAACGATAAGCTTATGAACCATAAACTCATAAACGATCAACGTATGAATCATAAACCATAAACCCATAAATAATAAAAACATACACTGTGAACCCATGATCTATAAACTTATAAACTATAAGCACATAAACCAATAGACCATAAACCCATAAACCCACAAACCATGAACCCATAAATTATAAACCATAAACCATAAACCTATGGAAATAAACTCATAATCCATAAACACATTAACCATAAACCTATGAATATAAACCATAAACCTATAAACGATAAATCCATTGATCATAGGCTTATTAACAATTAACTTATGAACTATATACCATATACCATAAACCCATAAACCATAAACCATAAGCACATGAACCCATGAATTATAAACCCGCAATGCATAAGACCATAATCCATAAACCCATAAACCATGATCCCATAAACCCATAAACCGTGATTCCAAAAACCATGAACCCACTAACCATAAGCCCAAGAACCATAAACTCATAAACCATAAACCCATAAAGTATAAACTATAAAACTATGAATAATAAACACATACACCGTTAACCAATTAACTATAAACTCATGAACCATTAACGCACAAACTCACAAACCATGAACCCATAAATTATAAATCCTAAATCATGAACCTATAGACCGTAAACCCATAATCCATAAACACATAAACCATGAACCTATGAACATAAACCATTAACCTATGGAACATAAATACATTAATCATAAGCTTATAAACCATTAACTCATAAACTATAAACCATATACCATGGACCCATAAACCATGAACCATCAACCCATAAACCTGGAACCCATAATTCATGAGACCATAAGCAATAAGCCCATGAATCATAACCAATGAATCCATGAAATATAAGCACATACACTATCAACCCGTAAACCATAAACCCATAAACCCATAAACCATAAACGCATAAACCATAAACCCATTAACCGTAGACCCATGAACCATTAACCCATGAACCATTAACCCATAAACCATAAACCCATAAACTATAAACCCATAAACCATAAACCATAAACCCATGAACCATAAACCCATAAACCATAAACCCATTAACCATAAACCCATGAACCATTAACCCATAAACTATAAACCCATAAACCATAAACTATAAACTTATAACCCATAAACCATAAACTTATAAACCATAAACCCGTAAACTTATAAACCATAAACTTATAAAGCATAAACCTATAAACCATAAACCTTTAAATCATAAGCTTATAAACTATGAACCCATGAAGTATAAACCATAAACCCATAAACCATAGAACCACAAACCATAAACCCATATACCATAAACTCATAAACCCATAAGCCAAAAACCCATAAACCATAAACCCATTAACCATAAACCCATAAACCATAAACTTATAACCCATAAACCATAAATTTATAAACCATAAACCCATAAACCATAAACCCATAAACGATGAGTCTATAAACTATAAACCTATCAGTGCACTATAAGACGACCAACTATAGACCTATAGTATGTAAACATTATGATTAATATATTCTCCGATTATAGTAGCGCGAAAATAATATAAGAAACTATACTTCATTACTATAATATATTATAATACATGAATATAGTATTCACTACAATCCTAGACTATAGTTCACTACGGTCATCGATTATAGTTTTTTTCTGTAAGGGACATTTATGAAGAACATCCATAAAGTGTTTTTAGTAAATAATAGCTGTAGCATTTTTTTTTTCAATCAAGGTTTTGACTTAATTTAAAAATGTTTAAAGCTGCTCAGTATTATTTCTACTTAATAAGTATTAATAATCATAGTTTGAGTTTTCTCTCTGCTTTTATTGGAATAAAAAAAGAAATTGTAAAAGAATGTTTTAAAATAATTTGCTTTTTCAATTGGAGAATCATATGGGTTTATTCAGCAAACATTGGTTTCAAATTACTTGGACTTGTTCTCACTAATGCTCTGAGTGTTATTCTAGCTAGTTATTTTGTCATTCAATTCTCTTGTTGGGATGATACTTTTGATTTATAAAAAATGTTATTCTGTTTGTTCAGAAATTTAATTTTTAAGATTAGCATTTCCGTGAAACTATTTCAGTTATTGATGTTTATGTGCAGATAATAGTTTGGTACGAGATGGATTCAATTGGTTATGTGATGAAACAATAGAAGGTAGAGTTTTAGCTTTTATTGGTAGTCATTTAAGGGGAATCTTCATACCGACATAGGGTTCTACCTCATCTACATTTAAATTATGAATTTTAATGAAAAATTAAACTATTCATGACTGAAATTCGTAGGAGGGGCACATTCTTAACATGCCAAAGAATTTATTGCAACGTTAAAAGACAATATAAAGCTGAAAATAGAGGCGAAAACTGCTTAATACGATTAACTTTTCAATGTAGTTATGGATAATCGTACTACGCAGTTTTGTCTTCATTTTCACTTTTATTCTGTCTTCTGACGTTGCAATAAATTCTTTAGAATGTTGAAAATGTGCCTCTTCTATGAATTTTAGTCAAAAATAGTTAAATTTTCATTAAAATGCATAATTCTAATGTAGATAAGGTAGATCTCTGTGCCGGTATGAGGACACCCCTTAATACATTTAATATCTTATACAATAAATCAGAAAGCTTCGAGAGTCCATGCTCTTGTTCGGACATTTACAGAAACTACAAAAGACATTAATGGTATTAGGCATATCATGTATATGTATTGGTATAAAACTAGTGACAAATTAGTATATCTAATGAAAAGTTCATGAAAAGATGATGGGATTCTTGTTGCCTAACACAACTCAAGAGTATTCATAATATGATTCTGCAGCATATTATTCGAATGCATTGGATTGTATTATTGTATCAAATGACATTCCCATTCGACAAGATGTCTTATATACTACAATTTCGAAGGATTGCAATTAAAGATGTTTGATGTTCAAGATCAACGCTCTTTACAAAAGAAATGGATTCCATGCTTTGAAGATGTCACTGCTGTTATATTTTGCATCGCTTTGAATGAATGTGATTTTGCTCTTGCTGAAGATGAAGAAACCTGTTTGATTCCTACGGTTCGTAAATATTATGACGTTCTCTCCTCGTGGTGACATTGAAGTTTAAGTTTCTTCACTTTTCGTGTACCACGGGTTCACTTTCACGACGCCATGCGTGAAAAGCTTGCCATCTAGTAACACGAGAGCAGCCTAATTAGAGTAAGAGGACTACAATGTCACCAGTCGAACGAAATGCCGAAAGGTTCATTGCAGAACGCTCTCACTCTAATATATTAATCTAATGTTAGTAAGATTGGAATGTTAGTTTTCTGTTAAGTAAAAATATGAAAAATACAGTTAAATTAAATATTTATTTAAGATAAAGATCATTTTACAAAGAGGATAAGACTCTAATAATAGAAAGGAGAGAGGTCAGCTCATCAGCTACGTCGCCTTCTGGATTACCCTTAGGGCGACGTGCTGTTCCCTGCCTAGAAGGCTAGATCAAGCGAGGTTCAAGCTTAGGAGCAGAGAAGCACGCAAGTCTTGCTCGCGATCAAGAACAAAACCGAATATAATCTTTTCTCTTCCTTTCGGCCTATTTATACTCTTTCTCGCTTACACACATATGCTCGTATTAGCATGTGTGATTGCTGTCGTCATGACTCGCACAATGATCCCTTGACTTATGCTACAGTAGCTACTTTCTTTTGTATATATTTATTTTTTCGACTATACAGTAGTTACTCTGTATAGTGTCTATTTCTTTATTTTCTTTTCTTTTTTATAACTATTTCTAATTCTTGTTATTAATTACTTTTAATTAAATAATTTAAATTATATATATTAGTATTCATGCATTATATTCTAATTATGGGTGAATCAGCAGTCACAGCTGCCCCTCCAATTAAAATTTGAAAACAATTGAGAATTTTAATTTTTAAAAACTATGAGTGTTGATTTACAAAAAAAATAACTCGTACATATAAAGCAATTTTTTTAAAAAAAATTTGTTTTTTATTGCAAAAAATGATTAAGAAAATCTTTAAGCAGAAAAATGATAAATAAATACTTTTTATTGAAGGAACTCTATCTTAAAGTTGGCTAGGCAGGACATAATATCGTCGATAATTGGTGGCTGTTCATTCTCTTTCTCACACTTTTCGTACTCCTGTAGCCAGGTGTAGTCAATTTTTATCCTTTTAAACTGTCTCACGAAGTGGTTATGGACACAGATTGTTTCTTTTTCTTTTTCCTCCATCTCCTTTATTTTTCTTTTTAATTCCTCTATTTCTTTTTCCTTTGTTTCTATTTCTTCCTCCTTTATTTTTAATTTCTTGGCTGTCTCATGCGCTGATGGTTTGTACTTTCTTTTACTGATGTTATAATTTTTTCCCGTTTGAGTAAACTGCTCCACTATTGTAGGCCTCTTTATGTCTGTTGCAATGTTTCCTTCATTGTCTTGGCAGCCAAAGTATGATGGTAAGAACCCGGACGCTCTGCCTACGATCACTGTATCATGGGGGTAGATGATAGAGAACTCCTCTGGCTCATTTGGGTGCCTTTTTCCGCATCTTAGAATGCTATTTTCAATGTCGTGTTTATTTAGCTGTATCCAGTGTAACGGGTGCGTTTTGTTAGATGCACGGTCGCCAGGTAATTTTAATCATAAATTACCAAAATATAAATAATAGTTACGTTAATAAGTTCTTGACTTGCATTGGTCACATAATCTATACAGCAGGCAGAATTAAAACATCAGAATCGACGATCTCCTCTAGATGCTTTACTATTGGAGATGCGATAATTAATATTTTAATTCTTATGTAAGGCTATATAATCGACGACTTCCTCCAGATGCTTTACTATTGGAAGTGCGATATTATATCTTTATCATAGATGCAAATTATGCTAGTACAATAACACAGGCCCACAAAATGAAAAAAAATGTCTGAACTTTTGACCGGACATACATATTCCCATGTATTTTTCGACGCTGAATCCGAATCTGTAATAAAAATATAGGGTTTTCCTACCTTTTCTCAGAGTTTTATTGAAAAAACCTCATTTTTTACGGTTTTTTGCGGTTTTTCGAGTCTAGAAAAAACAAATCATGAGATACGGTGAATTGGACTTCAAAATCGAATTCTACGGGAAAAAATACACCGGAAACCATACCTTCAAATTTTTTTAACGCGATTCTAGTCCTCTGTATGGGGCTGAAAAGATGAGGAAATCGGTAAAAGTCGAAATTTTGCCTAAAATGGATTTAAACAATATTAAAATTTAATCATGCGTCTTTTGAAGAGTCGATAAACATTGGAAATACTATCCTGGGGGTTTTTCAGATTGCTGATCATGAATTTAAAGTCAGATTGTGTAAAAACTACTTCTAGAGGGCGGTGACAAGAACTGTATATGGTAAATTTATCGATTTTTTAAAAATTTTACGTCTGAAATACTAATTTTAGAGTCTTTCACAGCATTGACTGTAAATTCAAGATATTAACTTAGCCTATTGTGTACGTTAAACTTAACATTTTGTCTATGTTTATCTCTCTCTCTCTCTCTCTCTCTTCCGATGTTTTTTAAATTGGTTTACGCTTACGTACACGTTTCTCTTCGAATGACCGATGTAGTGGATTTCTGACACGTTTTTGTCCTTTTTCGCAGCTGTTTCTCTTTTTATCATCCAGCAGTAATCTGCTAACATGTTGATACCCCAGTTTCCTTGAAATCTACGTTCAAACTCCTTTAAATCTTGGTGAAATCGTTCACCATGCTCTTCACTAAAGTCTCCGTTATTTTCAGGAAACTGATCAACGTGTGAATCAAGAAAATGAAGTTTTAAGTTCATTAGACATCCCAATTTTTCAAAATTACGTACCATTCTTTTCACAATAGCTTTATAATTCGTGTCTTTGGCATTATCCAAAAATTTCGTCGATACCTCTTTAAAACTTAACCATGCTGCCTTTTCAACATCAGTCATGCTTTGTTCAAAGTTTTCGTCTCTAAATAAAGTTTGGATTTCAGGACCATCAAAAATACCTTCATTTAATTTAGCATCAGATTCATGGGGAAATACTTTGCTTATATATTGGAAGCATTGACCGTCCTTGTCCAAAGCTTTAACTAATTGCTTTATCAATCCAAGCTTTATATGCAGAGGCGGTATCAAAATTTTCGAAGGATTAACGAGTGGATCTTTTATAACATTCTGTTTTCCAGGTTCAAACGATTCTCTTGATGGCCAAATTTTCTTTTTATAGTGTTTTTCTCTATCTCTGCTATCAAACATGCATAAATAACATGGGTACTTCGTAAATCCAGATTGTTGTCCAAGTATCATAGATAAAATCTTTAAATCGCCACATATTTGCCATTTATGTTCTCTATATTTTATTTTCGTTAAAAGTAGTTCAAGATTGGAATACTCTTCTTTAAGTACTGTTGAATGTGCTAATGGTATAGGAGCATATTTATTTGTGATATTGAGGAGTACTGCTTTAAGGCTGCGCTTTGATGAATCAATGAATAGTCGTCAATTTTCAGGTTTGTATATGTTGGGTTTCAATTCATCAATAAGACCTTTCACGTCCGTGCAATAAACCATATTAGAATCATTCTTGAAATAATTTCTAAAGCGCTCTTCCCGATTACGATATGCACATACTTTAGTACCCTTTGTCAACATATTTCGTCTCTTAAGGGGATGTAAAATATCGACATTACAGTTTTCCAAGTTATTGGTTCTTAATCCAAGATTTTCAAAAATATCTCTATATTAAAGTCTTCTATTTCTACTAATAAAGAGCCTAATATAGAGATATTTCTGAAAATTTTTGAATAAAGATAAAAATTTTGGAAAACTGCAATGTCGGTAACTATGTAGAAATCATATACCCTATTACATCCCCTTAAACTCTGAAGCCATAAACTCTGATTGTTCCTTAGATAAACCACTCTTTCTAAATAAATCGTTCAGACTTTTTTGATCAAACTTTTCAACAGTTCGTTCTTCACCCTTAGGAATATACTCTTCATCACTATCCAGAGAATGTTCTTCAGGTGAACTTAGATCTTCTTCATTTGATGAGCTTCCGTCTGCGGCAATCAGATTTTCAGTTGTTTCATCTGTCGAGTTTTCATCTACATTTAGATTCCCTAAGCCTGTTGTAAAACTATCTCTCGAATCTTTATTTTCAAAAATATCTATAAAATTCTTGGATGGAAATTCTATACAAGAAGTATTAGGATATACTATTCCTTTTTTCTGTATCTTGTCTAAACCTTGTATCTTTGTTAAACAGAAATAGCAATCATTTTCATCTTTTGGTTCCTTCCACTTTGTAGGTATAGTAAATTTTAATTTGGACCTAGCCTGACTGGTGTTGTATCGATTCATCATGGCATAACATGAAGCACATATATAATGAGGAACCCAAATTTTATCCTGTTGAGAAATCTCAATATCAAAACATTTTTGATAGATAAAATTAATATTATCTGTGATTTTTCTTTTGTTTCGTTGTCCAATATATTCTGAACATACATAACAGAAATTATCTTGAGATCCATTACACGTATGGTTAAAACTGTTATTGGATGTACCAGCGCAGTTTAAAAAAGGTTGAAAATTTGAATTAGCCATATTGTTGAATTAAACCCCACCCACTAGGAATCCTGTTCCGATCGCAGGTGAGTCCGCCGTCCTAGGGGTGATAACTCTCATACCTCCCCAGGCCTAAGTATGAGAGCTTTCCGACTTTGACGAGGACAATGTCAACTCGTCGTCGGACACACTACGGCATCATTCTCACATCCTAGTGCTCCCCTGCAGGACAGCGCGCCTTCGCTGGGTTCGTTACTGCAAAGTATTGAGTACACCGAATCATTCTACACATCCCATTTTCAGGGCAGTTGTCATCGTGACCAATACTTCGCAGCAGCAGGTTTTTTTTAGGTACCCTTATAGAGTACTGATATATATATATATATATATATATAGCTTTGGAAAAAGATCATAAGTCCCATTCGTTTATAAACAATGCTTTAAGATCAATGACAGTGTACAACAGTGATTAACTGAACGGAGCTTTAAAATGAAACCGAATTCATTTCGAAACAACAGTACCCAGTTTTACAACAGAATAAGTAAAAATAAAAAATTGACAGATCAAATTGTCTCTGACACAAACACACCAAATGAAGAAGATCTAAGTTCACCTGAAGAACATTCTCTGGATAGTGATGAAGAGTATATTCCTAAGGGTGAAGAACGAACTGTTGAAAAGTTTGATCAAAAAAGTCTGAACGATTTATTTAGAAAGAGTGGTTTATCTAAGGAACAATCAGAGTTTATGGCTTCAGAGTTTAAGAGACGAAATATGTTGACAAAGGGTACTAAAGTATGTGCATATCGTAATCGAGAAGAGCGCTTTAGAAATTATTTCAAGAACGATTCTAATATGGTTTATTGCACGGACGTGGAAGGTCTTATTGATGAATTGAAACCCAACATATACAAACCTGAAAATTGGCGACTATTCATTGATTCATCAAAGCGCAGCCTTAAAGCAGTACTCCTCAATATCACAAATAAATATGCTCCTATACCATTAGCACATTCAACAGTACTTAAAGAAGAGTATTCCAATCTTGAACTACTTTTAACGAAAATAAAATATAGAGAACATAAATGGCAAATATGTGGCGATTTAAAGATTTTATCTATGATACTTGGACAACAATCTGGATTTACGAAGTACCCATGTTATTTATGCATGTTTGATAGCAGAGATAGAGAAAAACACTATAAAAAGAAAATTTGGCCATCAAGAGAATCGTTTGAACCTGGAAAACAGAATGTTATAAAAGATCCACTCGTTAATCCTTCGAAAATTTTGATACCGCCTCTGCATATAAAGCTTGGATTGATAAAGCAATGAGTTAAAGCTTTGGACAAGGACGGTCAATGCTTCCAATATATAAGCAAAGTATTTCCCCATAAATCTGATGCTAAATTAAATGAAGGTATTTTTGATGGTCCTGAAATCCGAACTTTATTTAGAGACGAAAACTTTGAACAAAGCATGACTGATGTTGAAAAGGCAGCATGGTTAAGTTTTAAAGAGGTATCGACGAAATTTTTGGGTAATGCCAAAGACACGAATTATAAAGCTATTGTGAAAAGAATGGTACGTAATTTAGAAAAATTGGGTTGTCTAATGAACTTAAAACTTCATTTTCTTGATTCACACGTTGATCAGTTTCCTGAAAATAACGGAGACTTTAGTGAAGAGCATGGTGAACGATTTCACCAAGATTTAAAGGAGTTTGAACGTAGATTTCAAGGAAACTGGGGTATCAACATGTTAGCAGATTACTGCTGGATGATAAAAAGAGAAACAGCTGCGAAAAAGGACAAAAACGTGTCAGAAATCCACTACATCGGTCATTCGAAGAGAAACGTGTACGTAAGCGTAAGCCAATTTAAAAAAACATCGGAAGAGAGAGAGAGAGAGAGAGAGAGAGAGAGAGACAAACATAGACAAAATGTTAAGTTTAACGTACACAATAGGCTAAGTTAATATCTTGAATTTACAGTCAATGCTGTGAAAGACTCTAAAATTAGTATTTCAGACGTAAAATTTTTAAAAAATCGATAAATTTACCATATACAGTTCTTGTCACCGCCCTCTAGAAGTAGTTTTTACACAATCTGACTTTAAATTCATGATCAGCAATCTGAAAAACCCCCAGGATAGTATTTCCAATGTTTATCGACTCTTCAAAAGACGCATGATTAAATTTTAATATTGTTTAAATCCATTTTAGGCAAAATTTCGACTTTTACCGATTTCCTCATCTTTTCAGCCCCATACAGAGGACTAGAATCGCGTTAAAAAAATTTGAAGGTATGGTTTCCGGTGTATTTTTTCCCGTAGAATTCGATTTTGAAGTCCAATTCACCGTATCTCATGATTTGTTTTTTCTAGACTCGAAAAACCGCAAAAAAACCGTAAAAAATGAGGTTTTTTCAATAAAACTCTGAGAAAAGGTAGGAAAACCCTATATTTTTATTACAGATTCGGATTCAGCGTCGAAAAATACATGGGAATATGTATGTCCGGTCAAAAGTTCAGACATTTTTTTTCATTTTGTGGGCCTGTGTAATCGACGACATTCGCTGGATGCTTTACCATTGAATGTGCGATAATGTGTACTTTAACGACAAGATGCTTTTTTATTTTTATTATCTGAAAATAAGTTTAAATTAATAAATTTAAAATCATTTTATATCTTTTAATTTATAACTTTATTTAATAAAATATATCTTTTTATAGAAATTACAAATGAAATGAGAACGTTAAATTTAGCTAGTCTCTACATGCTATCGTGTAGAGAGTCAGATCAAGAATCCGATAAAATACATCTTAGATGTTACATGATCGAACATCTAAGAGAGAATGAGAGAGCTTGGATGAATTCACGCTCTTTTATATTATTTCATAAACCTTCTATGAAGTTCCATTTCTCACTAAAGAATTATACATTAGGAAATAGAATGTTCGATAAAATTCATTTTCTCGCACTCAGAGCGCAAAATACTATTTTGACCAGCTGTTGTGAGGGAGCAAAATACCTCTTTGCCTCCCTAGGGAGCAAAATGATTTCGAACTTTTAACAGGCTCGATAATGTAACCCGATATTTTTATACATCAGTCAGTGTGTGTAACTCGATGCTTTTTATACATCAGTTAAGTGCTTCACTTAGAATGGTCAATTCTGCGAATTGTAAATTCCCCGAATTACAAGTCAGGGGTGAACAAATTCCTCGAAAAAGTTCACATATATCAGTAGCAACTTTCAGTCTATTTAGCATTGATTTTTTCGAGTATTATTTATGTAATATTTAATCTTGCACGTTGCATCGAAGACATTTTCATATCCCTATAATATCAGCCAAGTATTCAACGCTGAATCGTAAATTCTCGGAATTACAAGTTAGCGATGGACGATTTCCGCGAAAAATGTTAAATTTGAATAAATCAAAATTTAATTTAATTTTTAATGTATTATAAGAAAAATATATATATAGTATTGGAATAAAACGGAAAATTTTATCCCATAAAAATATAATTTATTTTATACATCTCATTTGAAAGCTCTTGTGGTGCTCTTTTAAAGTGCTATGTACAATTTTTTTCGCGATACGTGAACTCTCTTATTAATTAATCTTAGAGTTAATCATTTAAATAATTTCTTATTTATTGTTTTAAAGAGGGGGGAAGAATTCTCAATTATTATTTTAATAATATATTTTCATGGAATTTTAATTTAAGAGCAGGCCGGATTCGCTGCCCTTGTCTAACTGAGATTTTTGTTATTTACTCAAGTATTAAACGGTGAATCTGCAAATTAAAAGCTGAGCGCAATAGATATTATTATTACAAATATTTATGAACAAGAAGAAAAAAATCTATCGCTTTGTTTTTGAGAAAAGTAAGTAACGTGAAAATATTATAAACATAAACTTTCACTTTGGCGTTACTTACTTTTCTCAAAAACAAATCGGTAGATTTTTTTTTTCTTGTGCATAGATGTTCATAATAATAATATCTATTGCGCTCAACTTTTAATTTGAAGATACACCGATTAATACTTGAGTAAATAACAAACAACTCAATTGTTACTCGGTCAATATCAGGTTCTACTCTGGCCTGCCGTTAATGGTTTTATTAATTTTATTTTTATATTAGTAATATTATTTATTTTTTTGGAGGCAGGGGGGCGCTGCCCCCCCGAACCCCCCCCGGCAGGGGCTTCGCCCCCTGCACCCTGTCCTGCGCCCCGACCTCGACTACCTCTTACGATCTTGATAGCCTTCGAACAAGATTGTACATGCTATCACAGACGCAAGTTTGTCATTCTTAGAATTTTGCGCACTTGTTAGAAAAATAATATTTTTGATGCTCTTCGCGTGAGAAAATAGTATGCGCAACGCGGGAGCATATAGGTGTTTGTCGACTCGTGCGATTTGTCGCTCTCGCTACGCTCGAGCGACAAACACGCACTCGTCGGCAAACACCTATTTTGCTCCCTTGTTGCACAATGTACTATTATATATTTGCCAAAGAAACCTTTAATTAAGATAAATATATTTGCAAAAGAAACATTCTATTTCCTTTACATTTCAAAGAACTATTTTTAATAATCTATTTTATTATTTATCATCTAGAAAAGCAAATTTTTTATATTTTAATTCCTATCTTCAAACTTTAAATTATACATATTATAGAAATTGGATGTTCTATTTATGTATAAACAATTATTTTAAAAAATTACATCCAATATATTTTATTATTAATAATCAAATATTGATAATACTTTTTCATTAACAGAAATAAAACATTCCATTTCCATATTCATTTTACTATCTCTGTATATATACATTTTGACTTATCTTCGTTATCGGCCTCAGTAGGTAACTACGAAGTCCTACCTATACCTTTAACGTAATTTAGATTTATTATTACAGAAGATCATTCTATGTCTTAAATAATGTTCATTTATTTATAAAACATTCATATTCAATTTAATAATTCTAAATAGAATTGATATGAGCTGTTTTACCAGGTTGTAGTCTTATGCACTTTTGCTTGTATCGCAGCGTTCCTCAAACGGCGTGGCATGTTGATAAAAACTAGGGTAAGTACTGACGCACCAAAAAATAATAAGAAAAAAGAGAGATATTGGTCAAATCCAGAGGTGTTTCTTTGGTGATACACGGAGATGAACTGAATCCTTCATTTATTTTGATTAAAAGGACGTTGAATCTCGCTATCCTTTTATAATTGAAAAATATAGGTTTTTGGAAAAACTAGTCATTATTGATAAAAATTAAGAGTTGCCCGCAACTTGTACAGTAAAAAGCAATATTTTTTTTTCATGAGGACAAATAAATTTTGATGCTTTGTTTTCAAGAGAAGTTTGGCATACTTAAAAAATCATAAGTTAGGATAGAAAATATGATGTTTAAGTATGTCAAACTTTTCTTGAAAACAAAGCATCAAAATTAATTTGTCCTTATCAGAATAAATATTGCTTTTTACTGTACAAGTTGCGGGCAACTCTTAATTTCTATCAATAATGACTAGTTTTTCCAAAAACCTACATTTTTTAAGTAAAAAAGTATGGGAGATCCAGCGTCCTCTTAAACTTATTGACTTGGTTTTCCAATATCATTTTTCGAATTATTTTTCTTAAAATTTTATATTATATTTAATTCTAAAATTCTATTTGAATTAATAATTAATTTTTGCTTTAAGCATATCTATGAATGAAAAAAAAAATTTTAATTAATTAGCTAATTTTTTCGTTCAATTATCGCTATAATTTTTACATTATTTTTTAATATTATTTATAGCGTTAAAATATTATTTGTAGCATTTTATATAATACATAGATTTTCGCTTGCTACTTTTATTCGCGTTTAATAGGTATCATGCTCGCTTGTTTACATTTGCGTATACCTGGGTACGATCAAATTTAATTTCGGTTCATAGTCGATACGAGCGACTCATGATTTATTGCCTTCTTCTTCATGTAACGCGAAATTCCTTTCTCGGTTTTGCTGCTTACAATGTATTCAATCATATAGAGTCTATGAGAATTCAAAAAATTTTGCATTTTCATTTTTGTTTTATATTTTGATTTTTTGCCTTTTTTTCTATCGAATTCTTAGAATGTTTTGTATTGTTTAGTGTTTTTGTGTCAAAAAATTTTTCATTTCATATTAGTTTTTTGTTTTTACTTATTATTATTATTTATATCATTTGTCTTGTTTATAGTGTTTTAAGTCTTTATTTGCCCCCTTTGAACCATCATAATAGTAAAAAATGTAGCTATGAACGTTCCGGCACTACTGTATTAAGTTCTCTTTGTTTTACTGAGACTACTGGATTTATGTATTGAATTTCTTATCTTTTGATTATACTTTTATTCAGTAAGTTCTCAGTTTTCGCATCTAGTTTACTTGTTAATTTGACAAGTTACACTGAAAAAAAAACCCGAATCCAGCGTTGCGAAGTTGATCGTATTAGCGGGATGCAAACAGCATTCGAAGTATAAGAATACATAAAATCGTAGTAGGTTTATGCGTAACTATATCGCAGTCAATCATTGCGACTGCATTGCTGGGTCAATCGCTTCGACTCGTCGGCATCATCCATGCCGACAGCCGAAACCGGGGACAACTTTTAGCGTTACGTGGTTGCTTGCTTCGGCTCGTCAGCATCTCGCATGCCGCAAGCCGAGATCGAGCACAGAGACAACGTTGCGAGTTCGTATACTTCGACTTTCTAATCTAATACTTTATGTCAATTTAAATTATGTGTTGATTCAATTTTCATTCAAAAAGTGTTTATATGATTACTAAACAAGTAAATGTCTTAATTCTTTAATATTATTTAGATTAAATTTTATTTATTAACATTTTATATGGAACGTTTATTAAATTAAATAAGGACTAATGTTTCGTTATACTTTAATATTCACTCGAATTTCAAAAATTAGATATCTTGTTTAAGTATATTCATTAATTATTCATAATAAAATGAAGTTGATCAATATTTTACATGAAAATATTTACTAACTAGGAGAGCTTCACACCTCTGGATCACGGATTTTGCTCAAACTTCAGGATAAGTTTTTAGATGATAAAATATGGAAAAAGCTAAAGTTATAGTCACAAACACTCAATATTTCCCTGGTTACAGGCAATCAAAGAAAATCACTAAAAAATTTACTAGATTTTTAAACGCATATAGTTCTTTAGCATTGATAGCTTGAAGTTTGAAACTTTTTTTAAAATTAAAGCTGAGCTCGAATCCTTTCAAAACAGTAGTTACAGCATATCAAAGTATTATTTTTTCTTAAAGTTAGAGCGTAATAAAGATTGGACCTAATTTCAACTTTTATTATTAATTAATGTTTTAAAAATAAAATTCAGGTCCTATCCTTATTACGCTCTAAATTTAAGTAAAAATAATATTTTGATATGCTGTAACTACTGTTTCAAAAGGATTTAAGCTCAGATTTAATTTAAAAAAAGTTTCAAGCTTCTAGCTATCAATGCTAAAAAACTATATGCGTTTAGAAATCTAGTAACTTTTTTAGTGATTTTCTTTAACTGCCTGTGAATAGGGAAATATTGAGTGTTTGTGACTATAAGTTGAGCTTTTTCCAAATCTTATCATCTAAAAACTTATCCCGAAGTTTGAGCAAAATCCGTGATCCGGAGTTATGACACTCTCCTAGTAAGTTGCCTTAATCAGTTAATATAATCTAATGAATACCTATCTATCTATCTAAATGATATCTGATAAAAAATGTATTCGTATGTTTTCTTCAAAATTAAGGAGAGAAAAAAGATCTTATAATCAATTATAAAATTAATTTTTTTCTCTTTTGCAAATTAAGAAGTTTTCAGTTATTTCCCTGTTGAAAATGAAAAAATTAATCAGGCAAGTTTCCTATTAAGTTTTTTTGTATATTGAATAGTAACCTTCCACTAATCAGATAAGCTAAAAAATTTACATATTGTAGTTTTCAAAAATTCAGTGACATTATATATATTTTATTTATAAGAAAAATGATTCTATTAAATTTTTACTTAGGTTCGATAGTTTTGAATCAAAAATTCATTGAAACGTTAATTAGCGTCTTGCATGAAAAAATGTATTATATACGTCAGATAGAATACGAAAAAAGAAGAGACCCGTATTTTTTTGTTTTTCAAAATATGATAAATTGCATAAGTTATAGCCAGTATAAGTTAGTACAATTTTGATATATATATAGATATAGCGCCATAATAAATGATGTCATGAAAGCAAATACTTTCGTGACGTCACACAGTTTTAACTGCCCTGATCTCTTTGAGTTTTGGTTGTCATGAAAAAAGAAAAAATACGTGTCCTTTATTTGTCCTTTTTGCAAATGACAGATATAATGAATTAAAAAAAAAATTTTCATGCAATATCCTAATTTAAAAAAAGATTTAGAGCTCTAAAATTGTTTTTTTCTATTTTGGAATCCAATTTGAACGTATTCCCTCAATTTTATCAATTTTTATTTTTTAACTGTGTCAGTGAACATGAAATATCTCATATACATATATACTGTAACGGTTATTTTGTGCTCGTTACAAAAAAGAATTAGCTATTAATTTAATATTATTTTTGCTAAGTCAATAAATTTAGTTATAAGTAGAGTTGCCGGAAACTCATAAGAGAATCTTTATATATATTAACGGCAGGCCGGAGTAGAACCTGATACCGACCGAGTAACAATTGAGTTGTTTGTTATTTACTCAAGTGTTAATCGGTGTATCTTCAAAATAAAGGTTGATCGCAATAGATATTATTATTATGAATATCTATGCACAAGAAAAAAAAATCTACCGATTTGTTTTTGAGAAAAGTAAGGAACGCCGAAGTAAAAGATTATGTTTATAATATTTTCGCGTTCCTTACTTTTCTCAAAAACAAAGCGATAGATTTTTTTTTTCTTGTGCATAAATATTTGTAATAATAATATCTATTGCGCTTAACCTTCAATTTGCAGATACACCGATTAATACTTGAGTAAATAACAAAAATGCCAATTAGATAAGGACAGCGAATCCGGCCTGCTCTTAAACGGCAAACTCTATTGGTGCTAGCTAGTCAAACTTATATTGACTAGTAACAAGACTTTATTCTATAAATCTTTTGCTAAGCATCTCTCTCTCTCTCTCTCTCTCTCTCTCTTTCTCTCTCTCTCTCTATCTCTCTCTCTATCTCTCACCTGATCAAGAGACGTGTCGCCGGTAGCACAATTTTCCTTATTTTATGGGGTTTAACTCTTCCCGTTAAACCCGCACAATATTTTATACAAAAATATATATATTATCTAATTCTAAAAATAAGGACCGCAGAGGCGTCGGGGTAAGCAAAGGATAGAGGTTTTAAACTTAATGTGAATTTATTAAAAATAGAAAATTGAATACAAAAGAGTAAATTCAGATTTAATTGGTAAAATAAAGATAAAAGTTGGTAATGATAATTCTAGGAAAGGACACGACGCGAACTAAGTTATTTGACAATATTAGAATGAACGCGCGCACTTTCAATGCTAAAGTTTCTTCAAGAAAAAAAAATTTAGTTGGCAAGATATATAAAAAAAATTACGATTACGCGTAAAAGCTTCTATAACAATAAGTACAACGAATACCTTTGGGCGTTGGCCAACGCAACGCAAACTGAAGTAACCTGGTCGCTGGAGCTCGGCGACAGCAGCCAAAATGGTCAAATAGACTTGTGTGCTGGTCGTCTCCAAGGTAGACGTTATCTCCTTTCTCAATATAAAAACTATTTCCCAGGTCCACGCCAACGATCTATAACGACTTAAGATGCATCCTCGTGGACTGGAAGAAGATGTCCCTCACACAAGACAGGAATATATGAGCTGAGATGTGCGCTAGTGAACCGCCGGAAATTTTCTAACGCGCCTCGTGGCTTTCTTGCTCCTCACGCGCGCACTGCTTATCGAGTTACGTGCTTCTTGACGTAACTTAGACGAGGTATATGACTGAGCGCGTGTCATTTAATTTTACCTAAGCGCGCAAGATTCGAACACGGTAGAATACCGTGACACCCCTCCGCCAGATGCATTATAAGCGGGTTCTGCTGCTCTGCTAAGCGCGTGGAAGGTTTACAGCTAATGCTTGGAGCAATTTTAAGGCGTTTGATGTTTCATTATTGTGTATTCTTTCGTTGCGCACGCATTTTCCTAGGTGAGTAGTCGATTATATTTTTGCTACGCTTCACACTTATAGAACCTTTTGGCCTACCACGCTTACGCTTGATCGGTTCGGGCTCAGCTTGACGCATACGCTTGACGGTTCGTGTAATGACGATCGCAGTTTTACGCGGACGACCATGCTTCCTATTCTGTTAATCGAGTTGGGGAGTATCACCGCCCACAGACGATAGCACGCAATCTGAGCCCGATTCTCTGTTGGCACACGGAGTCACATCGCTCGCAGGAGACGGTTTGCTTATCGCCTCGTTCGCATGTGTTTGTTCCAACGATGGTTGAGATGGTGATTCGTCTTCTTGCCGTGCCATGTATGGTTTTAGCTGCTCTACATGTACAGGGCCATAGGCATTACTATCTTGATTTATCAGCCTGTATGTCTTAGAGCCACATTCAGCTGTTATTACATAGAGGCCTACAAACTTAGGTGCAAGCTCACTTACTATGCCCTGCGCAGCTGAAGGGAGTATTTTATTTCTTTTCCATACTAAATCTCCTATATTATATACTACTTCTCTTCGGCCCGTATCGTATGCATCAGCTTGCTTTTGCTAAGCGGACTGCGCACGATCTACTACCTGTTTATGTAGCAAAGGTAATTTGCTTACATGATTTTGCCAGTTCGTTACTTCTTGTAACCGTTCGTTTTCTTGAGCAGCTTTGTCTTCTTTTCTTTTCAACGAGTTAGGAGGTACTAGCTATCTACCATAATTTAACAACGCAGGACTTGTACCTGTTGTATTCTGTTTCGCAGTGTTATATGCAAATATGATCTCTGGTAGCTTTTCGTCCCATGAGCGATGATTTTCATCAATAAATGCAGTGATCATGGTTTTAACTGTCCGGTTTATCCTTTCTATCGGATTAGCCTGCGAGTGGTACCTTGGAGTAGTATTATGACAGATACCTGCTTTATTTAGGTATTTATCTACTATGTGATTCCTGACCTCTGAGCCATTATTAGATGAGAAAATCTCAGGCGCACCAAACCTTAAAATAATCCTTTCTTTTAATGCTTCTAAGATCGTGGGTGCATTCACTTTTCTAATAGGTATGCACTCCACCCATTTTGTAACTACATCTTCAAAAATTAAGGCATATTCGTAACCTCGTTTACTCCTTGGAAAAGGACTTGTTACGTCGCCAGCAACGACCTTCCATGGGCCTGTAATTTCTCTTTTACCCATCAAGCCTGCAGGTAATTTTTGTTCTACTTTACACTGCTGGCAGATCTCGCAACTCTTAACATACTGTGCCACTGTTTTCTCTATATATGGCCAGTAATAATATTGTTTTACAGGAGCTACTGTTTATCGTGACCTAAGTGGCCAGCTGTTGGCTTGTCATGGCATTCATGCAGTACTTCTGCTCGATTTTCACTGGGAACGACGAGTTTCCATGCATCATCGTCTTCCATCGTTTCTTCTGTAAACCTGTCCGGTACATAGCAGTATGATTGACCTCCAACTATTTTCCATCTTGAATAGTCATCAGGATTACTCGTAACCTGTTGAAGCAGAGACTTATACCACGCATCGTTTGTTTGTGACGCCAAACTTAGTGCACTTAAGTGAGCGTCGTATTCCACTGAATTTTCATGCATGCGTGATAATAGATTAGACACATGATTCAATGCACCTTTTCTGTGCTCAACAGTGTAAGAGCAACCCTGCAGCTCCAGCGCCCAACGCGCTAGCTTGCCCGTTGGATTATATAAATTACATAACCAACGTAAACTACTATGATAAGTTATGTCCTCAAAGTCATAAACTTCAATATAACAACGAAACTTCTTGACAGCCCATATAACAGCTAGACACTCTCTTTCCGTTACGCTGTGATTTCGCTCTGCACTGGACATTGTACGACTAGCGAATTCTAATACACGCTCTTCGTCGTTAACTATTTGTAGAAGTACTGCTCCAAGAACTGAGTCGCTAGCATCTGTCCATATAACAAATTGCAAATCGAACTGCGGTCGATGCAATAACGGAGCAGATGCAATCAAAGCTTTTATTTGATCAAAAGCGATTTCCTGATCGTTTGACCATACATATCTGCAGTCTTTTCTAGTGAGTCTAGTCAATGGCTCTGCTAACGTGGCGAAACTTTTCAAGAATTTCCTGTACCACGAAGTCATACCCATGAAACGCCTCAGCTACTTTAGATTTTTAGGAGCTGGGTATTCAACGATGGGTTTTATTTTATCTGGGTCTAGCTTAAATTCATCTATATTTACCAGAACACCAAGATATTTGACCTCTTTTCGGCAGAATATGCTTTTTTCATGACGGATCGTGAGACCTGCTGCTTTTATGCGCAGTAATACCCTCTTCAACCATTTCATATGTTCAGCAAAGGTCTCAGTTACTACGATTATATTATCTAGGTATGAAAACGCATATGGTTCGAGTTCTGGACCTATAACCTTGTCGATTCGCTGAATGGTGGCGCCAGCGTGGCTAAGGCCGTACAGCATACGTTTGAACTGGAAAAGGCCCATACCAGGTACTGTAAATGCCGCTTGAGCAAGTAGATTTTCCTTCATCTTAATTTGGTGGTAAGCACTGCTCAAATCCATCGTAAAGATGTATCTCGCTTTCTGCAATTTACGCAACATATCATCCATTCTTGGCAATGGATACGTATCAGGTTTTGTAAATGCTTTAACTTTTCTAAAGTCAATACAAAACCTGAATTTGCCATTTGGTTTTTTAACTCGAACCGCAGGGCTTGACCAGCCGCTCATTGAAGGTTTAATAATATCTGCCGCTAGCATCTCGTTAACCTGCTCGTGCATCCATTCTTCGACTTTTTTAGAAACAGGATAATATTTTTTTTCGATAGGTCGTGCAGAACCGGTATCGATCTCATGTTCGATCCAGTCTGGGCAGCCTATAGGAGTATCATCTTCTCCTAATATTTCTGTAACTAAACTTTTTACACAGGCACGATCAGCTGCTGATACGTCAGCCAAACCGACTGATCCTAGTTTAGCAACATGTAATTACCTGAGCTCGGCAATTTCTAGATTCACTTTCACATTTTTACCTTTGAAAGAAAGTTTATTTTCGCACGGATCGAAGATAGCTTTAAATGATCATATAAAGTTTTCGCCTGGATAAAATTCTTTATCTAAGCTCGGCATAATAGCAAACGGATTGTTTTTGTAACTCCACCTACTGTATAAGGTAAGTCAACATAACCTACTATTCAGCAAGGTCTACCATCTGCTACTTTAGCGAATCTGCCTGTTGCTGGTATCAACGATACATTACAGGCTGCTGCCAATTGCAAACCTGTAGAATTCATAACCGTACGAGACGCACCTTGGTCATATAATGCTCTTATACGGTAATGTCTAATCACTACCGTGAGCCACCATTGAGCTTCGACATCGATATCTGACGGCATTTGCTCTTCCTGTTCACTCGTCTCGGCCTGACAAGTGCGAGACTTGCTCTGCTCTTCTACTAAGGTTACAGGTAACTTTTGATCTAACACCTCTTCAGTAGAGAGTTCTGAGGTCTTGTTATCCTTGTTGGGAACAGTAGGTACCTCGTCTACTTGTTCCCTTGCCCTTTTCCCGCACATTAAGGGCAAGATCATTGAGTGTATCCAGGTGGCCCACAGCGATAACAACTGAAGTTAGGATTTCGATTTCTGGTACTTCCTTGATTTCCTTCGTTAGTCTTATCCCTATTTGGGTTTTCCACCTGATTTTCCTTTTGGTTTTGATTCTGTTGTTCAGAGTTACCATTCCCTTGCTTAGGTTTTCGTGGTGGTCTCTTAAAATTTTGTTGATTTCTGTAAGGGTTTTTACGTGGTGTGTTTGGCGAAGCTTGTCCAGACTGATTTATATTATGAGGTGCAGGTTGCCTGTCTCTGCCTTCAGACATCTTATCCAACCGAGAGATTATTTGCATCATCATTTTAGCGATATTAAACTGTTTGGATGCCGGTGGTTTTTCTTGTATTGCAGCGACCTGGTGTTTCTATTCTTTTCGTTTGGGCATAGGACGGTAAACTACGTCAGGTAATAAAGAGTGTTCTGGCAGAGGAGGTGGCCTATTTGCTCTCTCTGCATCTATTGTTAGTTCAGCTTCAACTGCTTTTTCTAGGAGTGACTCTACATCCACAATCTCATCTCTTCTTACCATACGTTGAATCTCAGGTAAGAGATTGTGGTGCAGCAGATCGAGCTGTTATCCTAAATCTGGTAAAGGAACCTGTTTCAATATGATTGCATGTAGGCACGTTATATAATCATGCACAGGTTCGTCTTTACCTTGCGTGCGTCTGTTTGCTTCAGATCGCAATCTTTGTTAAAAGCGTCTACTATGTCCATACCAACGTAGAGCAGCTTCTTTAAATTCAGCCCAAGTATTCCACGAATGTCTGTTATTTCTGTACCACGTGGCTGCTACGTCTGATAACAGTTCGGAGAGCGAGGATAATAAGTCACTCTCGCTAAGTTTAGCCGGCGCTCGACACTCTTCTACTCTCGTTAGGAAGGGGTCTATCCTTTATCCTCTTTCGCCTGAGAATGTAACATTCTAGCGGCGCACAATGTGACCTACGTCTGTATTTTTATTTGCATTTGCTGAACGGTCACTCTGCCTGGTCAGATTATCTGTCGCACTGTTTGCAGTGTGAGGGGTCCCTTTCCCCTTGACTGTACGTGCTCCTGCCACACCAGTTGGCAGATTATTACGGTTTCTGTAGTTTTGCTGATCTGTACCTGCATTATTATTCGCTTGGCTATTTATTGGGCTACTACTGTTATTGTAATGTATACTAAATGTATCACAAAAAGCGACGTGCTGTTCTTTACTTTTATTTGCTTGGTGGTTTTCTCGACTAACTGTTTCCCCACCCACGTGGGGAAACAGTTTAAATTACATAACCTTATTTACACATTTTAACTATGTGTAAATAAGGTTATGTAATTTTAATTCCATTAAACCACACAAAAAGGAATTTTCCTGACCCTTTAATATATACAAAAAAAAATATATTTTAACTCTTATTTAATTAAATTTTATATTAAATATAAAAAAGGATTTTACTTTTTGCTCTTATTGAGGCTAGATTGTTATTATATTAAAGGGCTGTTAAGAAGGGGCCAAACTATCCGTCTTTGTCTAATAGCGTTTTTCATCATTTATGTAAACACTATCCGGTATGAAAAGAAAAAAATAGCAGCCCCCGCTAGATATTAGTATGATAAGTAAATTTTGTTATAACAAACAAATTTTTTTACGGCGTAGTTTTTGAATAATTAGAGACCTACCAAAAAAAGATAGGTTATATTCTAGATTGCTAGTAGGTCTCTAATTAGTTAAAAACTATGCGGTAAAAAATTTGATTTTTATTACAAAATTTACTAATTATACTAATATCTAGCGGGGGCTGCTATTTTTTTCTTGTTATAAAGGATAGTGTTTATATAAATAATAAAAAACGCTATTAGACAGAGACAGATAGTTCGGCCCCTTCTTAATAACGGAGTTAATTTCAACTTCCTCGACAGCTGAAATCAATATTTGTCTCTCACCACTAAAGTGAAGCAAATATGACTAACGACCTGATCGGTAATAAGGGTATATAAATAAAGCACGTCTCTATTTTAAATAAATTCTGAATGCTTGTTCGCTTTTTCTCTTAAAGCGAACAAAAGCATGCAGAGTTTTATCTCTTGAAATTTGTGTCTAACAAACGTCGACAATACTTGCGCGTTATGTAGAGAGAAAAAGAAAATTTTCGCTAGGACACGTGGGGACGCAATTTTATAGATAAAGAAAATTTCGTACTATTTATTTCCAAAAAATCGAAAAAAGGAAAAAAAAATTTTGCAATCTCAAATTCAATAAATTTTATCGTAACAGTAATTTCGTTTTAAAAAAATATTATTTAACACGTGCTATATTTAATTTTTGCTATAGGCCAACGCCATATTTGATTTAGAAATTTTTAAACAACGTGAAGCCTATTGCGTCGACGCCAGCTACTTGCTCGACGCTATTTGTAAATTTTGCTTTATTATACGACGCGTAAAAACCTGATCCCGTTGACGCATCTATTCGTTGGGCGCCATTTTGTAACGGTTATTCTATGCCCGTTACGAAAAAAGAATTAGCTATTAATTTAATATTATTTTTGCTAAGTCAATAAATTTAGTTATAAGTAGAGTTGCCGAAAATTCATAAGAAAATTATTATATATATTACACGGCAAACTCTATTGGTGCTAGTTAGTCCAACTTATATTGACTAGCAACAAGACTTTATTCTATAAATCTTTTGCCAAGCGTCTCTCTCTCTCTCTCTCTCTCTCTCTATCTCTCACCTGATCAAGAGACGTGTCGCCGGTAGCACAGTTTTCCTTATTTTATGGGGTTTAACTCTTCCCGTTAAACCCGCACAATATTTTATACAAAAATATATATATTATCTAATTCTAAAAATAAGGACCGCAGAGGCGTCGGGGTAAGCAAAGGATAGAGGTTTTAAACTTAATGTGAATTTATTAAAAATAGAAAATTGAATACAAAAGAGTAAATTCAGATTTAATTGGTAAAATAAAGATAAAAGTTGGTAATGATAATTCTAGGAAAGGACACGATGCGAACTAAGTTATTTTACAATATTAGAATGAACGCGCGCACTTTTGTGCGCTATGCTATATAGCTGAATGCTAAAGTTTCTTCGAGGAAAAAAACTTTAGTTGGCAAGATATATAAAAAAAAAAACTTACGATTACGTGCAGAAGCTTCTATAGCAATGAGTACAGCGAATACTTTTGGGCGTTGGCCAACGCAACGCAAACCGAAATAACCTGGTCGTTGGAGCTCGCCGACAGCAGCCAAAATGGTCAAACAGACTTGTGTGCTGGTCGTCTCCAAGGTAGACGTTATCTCCTCTCTCAATATAAAAACTATTTCCCAGGTCCAGGCCAACGATCTATAACGACTTAAGATGCATCCTCGTAGACTGGAAGAAGATGTCCCTCACACGAGACAGGAATATATGAGCTGAGATGTGCGCTAATGAACCGCCGGAAATGTTCTAACGCGCCTCGTGGCTTTCTTGCTCCTCGCGCGTGCACTGCTCATCGAGTTATGTGCTTCTTGACGTAACTTAGATGAGGTCATTAAATTATACCTAAGCGCGCAAGATTCGAACACGGTAGAATACCGTGACAATACAAGTGTATCATTTTATTAAAAATTCATTAAGAGCAGGCCGGAGTAGAATCAGATACCGATCCTATTAAAAATAATCATGTGATTTTTTTATGTGAAATTTTCACCTAAAATTTTTACATGATTTTAGTTTTAATTTGTCACATGATTTTTTCAGATGATTTTTTTAGGTGATTTTTTTAGGTAATTTTTTTAGGTAATTTTTTTAGGTAATTTTTTTAGGTAATTTAATGATGGAATTCCAATTAAAATTCATTGTGATTTTAGAAATCCAACGTAAATTTATGGATATTTTCAAGTGGTGGAAATAATATTTCTTTTAAACTAATTTCATTTATGTTTTTCATTGCGACCTATAAAAATATCTCTGTTCAGTGAATAGAATAGAACGTAAGAAAGCAGGCCAAATAATCGTCGTTTTAGACCTAATGAAATTGTCAATTTATAAGCTCTAAACTCTTTTATTCTTTTCGTGCGAGTTCACTTGCCATAAGAAAGTCAATACATAAAAAGCGTCGCAGCCCCCTAGTGGTTATAGTCATCGAATATGAATGTACACATTTATATAATAGTACTGGTAACTAACCGTTAGAAGGCTACTCCGCTTTCTACCTATAGACTTTCTTATGACAAGCAAGCGCGCACAAGAAGAATAAAAGAGTTTAGAGCTTATAAACTATCAGTTTTATTTGGTCTAAAACGACGATCATTCGGCCTGCTTTCTCACGTTCTATTCTATTCAGTGAACAGAGAGATTTTTATAGGTCACAATGAAAAACATAAATAAATTGAATTTAAAAGAAATATTATTTCCATCGCTTAATAATATTCATAAATTTACATTGGATTTTTAAAATCACAATAGATTTCAATTAGAATTCCATCATCAAATTACCTAAAAAAATTACCTAATAACACCACCTAAAAAAATCATCTGACAAATTGAAACAAAAATCATGTAAAAATGTTAGGTGAAAATTTCACATAAAAATCACATAATTATTTTCAATAGGGGACCGAGTTAAAATTGAGTTTTTTGTTATTCACTCCAGTATTAATCGGTGTATCTTTAAATCAAAGATTTAGCGCAATAGAAATTATTATTATGAACATCTATGTACAAGAAAAAAAAATTCTACCGCTTTGTTTTTGAGAAAAGTAAGGAACGCTGGAGTAAAAGTTTATGTTTATAATATTTTCGCGTTCCTTACTTTTCTCAAAAACAAAATGGTAGATTTTTTTTTCTTGTGCATATATATTTGTAATAATAACATCTATTGCGCTTAACCTTCAACTTGCAGATACACCGATTAATACTTGAATAAATAACAAAAATCTGAATTAGACAATGACAGCGAATCCAGCCTGCTTTTAAATATAATAAAGGAATATTTGAATGAAATTTATTTCAAATAGAATTCAAAGATTTAAAGACAAATTTTTAAACGTTCTAACTTTGTATGTAACTTTTTTGAAACAATCATCAAATAATTACCATTCTCTCACATTAAAAAATACACAACTGTGTTTGCGAATAAATTGTCCGTTTCGAAAATAATAAACAAAATTTATATAACGGGTTTATATAGAAACATTTTGTAATTATGACAGCTTTCAAATCAATCCCTGTTGAAAATAATTAGGTAACTTTATCGTGTAACAAAATCACATACCTTGTCATGTGACAAAGCGTCCCAATATATCACATGATTATGTTATATGATTTTGTTATTTGACAAAGTTATGAAATAAAAACACATAAGATCTTATGTGATTTTATTCGAGAATGAAGTAACTAGCTAAATATATAGTATTTTCATAGAAAGAAAAAATAATAGAAACGAATAATAGTTACAAATACTGGTTAAAAATATTGATATATTTAAATGTATTGTAGCTATATTCATGTATACTTTACTTATATGATTGTACATTTACAAAAGAATTCAATTACAAAAGTTCAAATTAAAAATTTAAGAATTATAAAAATTTATATAAGTATATAAAAGTTCTGAAATAAAATATATTTCTTAATTTTGTTTTTTTTTCTTTAATATCTACAATATAAAATATTTAAGGTTCTAATATGAAACTAATCGAAAAAATAATCATCAGGTATATGTTTGTAAAGAAGGTAAAATAATTTAATTCGTAGACCTCATTGTAAAGTATATAATAACGTATCATTGTATGTCTTATAATATATATATATATAATCTTTACATTGAGGTGGATCATCCATCTAAGACCGTATCATGTTTTGGGTGCCTTGGTGGTATTTGTATTGTTGCAAATTTTTATAAATTAATACACTCTATATGTCTCAATTATAACTATTAATATTTTGAAAACTAAAATCATTGCATAAGTAAAGGCGTGGAAAATTTTTTTTTTCTTGAAAAGCCCCTTGTGATTATTTACTCATATACGGCACTATACAGCGGACTACGTAATATATATACATGCACTCTAAGCGTCTTAGGATTATCACGCATGCGCAGTATATACCAGCTGATTTACTCGATTCTACGTTATTATAATATTTTAAACTTTTACACTTAATTTCTCTTTATTTACATCGTTTTCTCCGTTTATCCTCGATCATATTATAATCGTTATTAAATCGTCTGTCTTACATACTTTTTTTTATAAAAAAAACTTGAAAGTAACAAAAAAGTGATAATCAACTTTATGCATAAATCATAATTTTTTCCATTTACGCGTGTGTATAATATCTTTTTTTCAGACATTGATTACTTGAGATTTTGATGGTTTACCTTATGTTTTTATTATACCAATGAAAAGATGGGTATTTCAAGATTATTATAGTAAAGTTTCGTAAAAAACTTTTAGGCTTACAAAATATCATTGGGAATGGATAATCCACCTTAATTATTAACTATAATATAAACAAAATGCATTAATTTTTAACTGAATAAAAAATATAGAAATGTTAAAAATAGTTGAACATTCATCAACAATGTTATTATTTAAAAATAGCGTTACACTAATTTCAATGAAGATAATGAGGAAATACCGCTGTCAAGTTTAGTTGATCATACAGGTAAAATATAAATAAATCGAGCTGGAATACGTATTAATATGCCTATTTACTATATTTTTATACCGCATTTTCACTTATTATTCGTAATTCTATTTTGAGTATTTTATAAAAGGTCCATAAAAATTTCACTAGTTACCTGATTCTGATTTGTGATTTTATTACATAACTTTGTCACTTAATAGATTCATGTTACAAAATTACGTAGCAAAATCACATAAAATATTTATAAAATGAAGTTGCATATACATCTACGAACCAAGTATATATAAATATATAATTATAATCGTTTCTACTTTAAAATATATCAAATATAAAAAAAAAAATTGATAAACAGTCTACATAACATGGAAGCTATATTATTATCTGCATTCCTTACGTAAATGCACTTAATGATATAAGTAACGTATACATAAATATAGCTGGATATATTTTTAGGTATTATTTGTAACTCTATTTTTAATATTTTATAGGTCCATACAAATATAATTAATTACCTGATTTTTTTATGTGATTTTATTACATAACTTTGTCACATAATAGAATCATATAACAAAATCACATAACAAAATCACATTAAATTCTTATAAAATGAAGTTTCATGTACATCTGGGAAACAAGTGAATAAGTATAGAATTGTAACTGTTTCTACTATGAAACATAAATAATATTTAAAAAAACTAGATAAACAGCCCACATGACATGGAAGCTATTATTATCTGCATTTCTTTCGTAAATGTACAATCATATAAGTAAAGTATACATGAATATAGCTACAATACATTTAAATATATCAATATTTTTAACCAGTAATTGTAACTATTATTCGTTTCTATTATTTTTGCTTTCTATGAAAATACTATATATTTAGCTAGTTACTTCATTCTCGAATAGAATCACATAAGATCTTATGTGTTTTTATTTCATAACTTTGTCAAATAACAAAATCATATAACATAATCATGTGATATATTGGGACGCTTTGTCACATGACAAGGTATGTGATTTTGTTACATGATGTGTATTTTTTAATGTGAGAGAATGGTAACTATTTGAAAATTGTTTGAAAAAAGTTATAACGTTTAAAAATTTATCTTTAAATTTTTGAATTCTATTTGAAATAAAATTTATTCAAATATTCTTTTATTATTTTGAATGAATTTTTAATAAAATGATACACTTGTATATATGTATATGAGATATTTCATGTTCACTGACACAGTTAAAAAATAAAAATTGATAAAATTGAGGGAATAAGTTCCAATTAGATCCCAAAATAGAAAAAAATAAATTTTAGAGCTCTAAATCTTTTTTTGAATTAATGTCTTAATGAATTTTTGATTAAATAATCATATAAACACTTTTTGAATAAAAATTAAATTAACACATAATTTAAATTGACATAAAGTATTAATATCGACTTTCGCAGTACTAGAATCTAGAAAGTCGAAGTATACGAACTCGCAACGTTGTATCTGTACTCGATCTAGGCTTGCGGCATGCAAGATGCTGACGAGTCGAAGCAAGCAACCACGCAACGCTAAAAGTTGTGCCCGTGTGCTTCGGCTGTCGGCATGGATGATGCCGACGAGTCGAAGCGATTGTCCCAGCAATGCAGTCGCAATGATTGACTGCGATATAGTTACGCATAAACATACTACGATTTTATGTATCCTTATGCTTTGAATGTTGTTCGCATCCCGCTAATACGATCAACTTCGCAACGCTGGATTCGGGTTTTTTTTCAGTGTATGTATTTTGTGTATTTGGTTCTTGCTGTGTATTGTGCATTTTTTGTATGTTTGTTTGTTTGTGTCGATCTCCTGTGTGATCAACGTTATTAAAATCCTCTAAAATTCTGAACAAAACAGATGTATCTTTCGTCAGTTGACCGTTTATCGCGCATCTAACATTTCTGTCGAAATGTTGACTCAATTTTGTGATGAATTCACTTTCTTCTATATATAATTGCAATTCTTTAACTAAACCTAGCATATACTTTGCATAGTCTACACGCATCATTTTTTCCGTTTTCATAGAAAAGACCGTATTCTATTTTTCTTAGCATTTTCTTTGTATATTTACGTTCCAATAACGCTCTTTAAGAGCATGACGAAGCTGATCGCCTTCTAATAATATTTCCAATCCTAACTGATGAATGAACGATGCGTTTAATCAAGTTTTTTTACTATAAAGAAAAAATTTGTAAAATTAAACTCTAGTGTGGACAACTCAAGAAATCCGCCAAAATACTATACATAATAAGTTATAATAAAAACTTTCAATGTATCATATTTTAAAATTAAGTTTGTCGAGCTTCATATCAAATTTCCAATTCAAGCTCATAAAAAAATAACAAATCTAAATGATTTTGTATTTTAACAAAAATTATTGTATTAACATAGCTTTAATGCGGACAAGTCATTATATTTGTTTAATTTATGAATTTAAAAACATATTGATAAAATTGTAACATGGCAATTTGACCATGTTACTTAGATATATAATTTTAAACTTAAAGACGACAGAAAGAAGCCTACGACGGTCGGCAAGATGGAAAGCAGACCACGCGAGTCAAACTCGTAAACCCATACACGAGTTCGTTGGCACACACACGCGCGAGTATATAAGGCTATTATAATATACGCATATAGGGCAAGCAAGCCGCTTGACTTGAATAGCAAAGTTGGGGTCCGTTAAGGATCGTCTGTCTCTCTCTTGCGGCACGCGCAGCGTACCGCAAGAGCAACGAGCTTGGTCGACAGAAAGAACTCGCCATTGCTTTAATCTTTCTGTCGTCACCGTAATGTTAAGAGCGTTTCGATAAGCTATACGGTACCTTTTGTTTTTTTGTGCGCAATAACCTGCTAAATTTTTAGTGTGAGTGAGACACATTAAATTTATTTTTTTTGCATTTGAAATCAAGTCTTGAGACTTGATTTTGCGAGTGCCAGCGTGCTTGACAGAGCAGCGTAAATTCTTGGCTTTATTTGTGCGACGTGTGTGCCGGGCGACCTCGTGCGCATTCTAGTGTACTCTCCCTTCGTGCTATTGAAATTATTTTTTTTTTGTGCGCTTGAGCCCTTTTTGTGCGTAATTGTTATAAACTATCTGCTTCCTTCTTGCCGATAGTTTATATCTCATTAGCGAAACGGCGTCGCGTGCGTTATACGCGGCTGGCGTCCATCTTAAGAGCGTGTGCTACAATTGTGTACTCGTGATAATAAACCATATTTTTCTGTGATTGTTTTACCTGTAAATTCACGTGTCATTTCTTTTTTTTATATACCTAGTGCAACCTCCTAATCCCCAAGGTTGTCACAACTGACGCAACCAACGTGGGGCCGACTAAAATTTCAGTGGAAAATTTTTGTTTAAAATCACGGGATTAAAAGAAATTTTTTTTTGTGTGTTTGTGCGTAAAGATTAAAGGAAAAAAAAAAAATTGTGCGTGAAAATTAAGGAAAAATTTGTGCGTAGAATTGATAAAAATTTTATACTTAAAAATTAATACGATATAGAAAACTGTGTGAAAAATTAATAGACAATTTTTGTGCGTTAAGTAAAAAAAAAAAAAACCGAAAAAATTGTGCTTACCATTAATTGTGCGTAAAACAAAAATATAAACTGTGCTAAAAGTGAAAGACATTTGACTGTACGAATACTCAGGCGTTTCCGGTTCGCCACGTGGTCGCCATTACGAACGACGCACACACGACGAAGCTGAAAGAGGACGCTCTGGCAGCCATTTTCTTTTCTCCTCTCTTGTCTTTCCTTGATGCTGTCGCTTGGTAAAGTATAGAGAGAAAATTTTTTTTTGTTTAGTTTGCAGCAAGTTTGTCTTAGCCTTTAATTTCTTTTATGCTAAAAATTTTTTTTTAACGCAAAGTAAATTTAAATTTTTGTGCTTGGATCATTGAAAGAAAAAGAATTTTTTTTGTTTTGTGCTTCAATATTTTAATATCTTTTAGAGTGCATTAAGAGAATTTTTTTTTGTTGTATTAGAAATATAAAGTTTTTTTTCGCTTTTGCTTAAGATTAACAGCTTAATCTATATACCTATATATACACATGTATAGTTGCACAGTTGGGCGATAGAACAAATGGTTCTAGCCGCCATTATACAAGCCAACGCAAAAACAACTTTCTTTAGTATTTTGAGCGTGGCGAATTTTAGTCGCTGTAAATGTACGCTATAGTTTAAAAAATATTAGTGCGCAATTCAATTAGCATAGCACGAATTTTCAATAATACTTACTGCTTTAGCTTGTTACGAGTGTGCAACTATATAGAGCCATCATCATATATATACATCTGCATATTCATATCTGTATCGTTTTCTCACGTAGTCGTGCCGCGCAGTCAGAGAACAAATCGTTCCTTTGACTGTGCTTCGTAAAGTGCTTTTCGCTGAACATTTTTTTTTTGTGCTGGTTGTTAAAAATAATTTTTTAATATTTTTTTTATTTTCAATAATAATATTTGTCCTTGCTTTCATAATTTTTTTTTCTGCTTGTATGCATTTAAATATCGGTCCAAAATTTTGTTTTGATATCTATTCTCCATAGTATTGTAAACTTTTCGAGTTTTTAGTATTTATTTGATTTAATAAAATCACTATAAGGCTTCTTTAGGCATGGTGCGACTCATGCACATAATTATTTTGCACTTTATTTTTATACACACATAATTACTACTAATAATTTGTACACTGAAAAGACGTAGGGACCGCTACAGTCACCCACCTGACCGTAGTTACGCCGAATCCTACAGCCTGTATAGTTTGTGAAATCGGGACCGTAGCGGCGCCGGCCCGCGCCTTGAGAGCGCCGCAAACGACCTCTTGCGGCGCTAGTTACCGCGTCTATCACACGGCTTATTAGGAGCTGCTACAAAACGGGACCACTCGAGCGCCGGTCTTGCTCCGTAATGGATTGAAAGAGGGAGCGCCGTTACGGATATACCAGTGTGGCGGGGAGAGCACCGATGTCTTTTCAGTGTACACAAGAGATTTTTGATAGTGCACATTAATTTTAATTAAAGTTAAAAGAAATAAAGTGAATTTTAATGCACAATACTTTTATGCACTTAATTAAAATGGCAAAAAATTAATTTATTCAATTCTGCACTAAAGATCTTGCACTTTTAAAAATATAAAAAAAAAATTAAAATTAGAAATTATGCACAAGATTATTGTACACGATAAAATATTTTTTCAAAATAAAGTTATTATTTTATGCACCAATGATTATGCACAATGCACATTTACCCTTTTAATAATTATTTAGAGGGCACAGTGCATATACATTGAGCACAATATTATCTGTTTTTAAATAAAATGTTTTTTCTTTTATCGTGCAAAATATTTTCATGCACAAAAGTAACGGTTATTGGGCGTACACACCAAATTTCTTTTAGGCACGACGATGATTATGTACTAATTTATTTCATTCTATTAATTGTATACAGTATATGCTGCACAAATCTAATCATAGATGGCGTCAACTGGTAGTTTTTCGAATTTCAGGAGGGTTCCCGTTTGCACACATTTTTCTATTAGCAGTTATTAGCTGAAAATTGGTATACAAGGGTTTTTGGGGTCGCTGATTACGAATCTGATGTCAGATTTATTAAATTCTGTATCCAATATAGCGGATTCGAGATGGCGGACAATGATTTTCCTCCGCCTTTTTGAATTTGTAAATTCTGACACCAGATTCGTATTTAGCGACCCTAAAAACCCTCCTGTACGAATTTCCAGAAGGATAAGACCAAAAACATGGTCAAAAATGAATTTTTCCCTAAAAATCACGTTTTTTGCATATGATTGTTTATAAACAAAAAACCACTGTTATCCAAGGTATGTGCAGTTTTTCTACATGTTCCTTAACATCTTAGAGATGAACGAAAAGCAAAAAATCCATTTTAAATCCGTTGTAAAGAGAATAAATAATGAAACAGTGAAAGAATTTAGGTGGTAAGTATACTTACCACTATGCTTCAAAGAGTTAAGAGCAGGTCGTATATCTTACGTGGAGCGCGGTGGCGTAACGGATAGAGCTCTTGCCTTCAACGCGGTGGGCACGGGTTCGAATCCTGGGCAGGCACATGTCTTTTTTTTTCGAAAAAAAATTAGTGTATGTGCTACCCATATCGCGACTCTTAAAAAATCCGACCTCATTGAGTATCGGTTGATTGGTGGTTACAAAAGTGGCTGAGGGGCTATTCAAGCAGTGATACATATGTATGTATCACGCTGTATGTATGCGCGCGCATACTTTTTATTCTCTTCCCCATACATATCGTCACGATACATACATATGTATCGCTACTTGAATAGCCCCTCTGACCATCCATGGGTAGTCAAAGTTTTCGGTATATGATGGGTCTGACAGTCTAGGCTGATGTAATGTGTTAAATGGGTATCGGGCTGAACTCTCTCGACTTCACCATGTAAAAAAGGTTAATCATATAGAGGATAATATCCTTTATATATTAATGTTTTTTTTTTTTAAGTAAAAAAAAAAGGTCAAATATCTCTGACCTTTTCTAATCAAAGAATTAATTTTTTTTCAAAAACTAATAATTGTAGCAAAAAATAAGGAGAAAACCCCATCTTATATCATAAAAAAACAATATTTTTTCTTATAAGGAAAAATTATTTTTATGGATTCGTTTTGAAGAAAATCTTGAAAAACTTAAAATATAGAGCTTATATAGATAATTTAGTTTTTCAAAATTTTCTTATAAACGAAGTGATAAAAATAATTTTTTCTTATAAATGAAAATATTGCTTTTTATAATTCGAGATAGGGCTTTCTTTTTATTTTTTACTACAATTATTAGATTCGTAGAAAAATTAATCTTTTTATTAGAAAAAGATAGAGAATACGACCTTAAACGTTTTTCTAATATATTTTAACTCATTGAAAACGAATATCGAAGGGCTTAGTTTAAAATTGTGATGACAAATATAAAATATGAAATTTATAATATAAAATTTAAAAACATTTATTCGCTAAGTTGTTGCGCAATCTTTCAAATAAAATTGTTTTACGTCAAACCAAGATTATTATAAACCGTTCCAAATTTTAAAAATTTAACCTATACGTCAATGCAGCTTGCGACTTTCAGTAACGACCAAAAATTAACTTTTTTTACACTCTGCGCGAAAAGTGGGTACTTCTCTCCCTGCCGGCAGAAATGAAAGCACCCACTATTCGCGTTTCGTGTAAAAAAATCGTATATTCACCACGGGAGTAAATGAAAAATGCCTTAAATCGTATGTTTGTCATTTATTATGTCATTTATTATAATTTACATACGATTTCAGACATTTTTCATTTTTACTCCCTAGGTGAATAATATAATATTTTTCAACACCTGGCCCGAAACTACTACTTTTTTACATAACGCCAAAAAAAAAGTTGTATTTTCGGCCCGGTGTTGAAAAAAATCGCATTTTCGCCACGGGAAAAAAAAGAATGCTTTAAATCGTATGTTTGCCCCCTTTTACATACGATTTCGGACATTCTTTACTTTTTTTCCCTAGGGGAAAAATATACTATTTCGATTACTTGATATATTTTTGTTTTGAAAAAATTTTTTGATTTTCAGAATTCATTTTTCAGCACTTTGTTATGCTAATATAATCGTTATTGTAGCTTGATATTTTCTAAATTTTTATTCTTCTGCAACTTTTGAACTAACTAATATTTTTAAGGCGACTACGGAAGTTCGGTTCGATTTCATTTTGTAGTTTACAAATTACTCTTTCAATATGTAAAATTTTTCAGATTTTTTAATTTTCCACCATTTATTATAATCCGTAGAATGGTGAAAAATTAAAAAATCTGAAAAATTTTACATATTGAAAGAGTAATTTGTAAACTCAAAAATAAAACCTAACCTACAATCCGAAGTCGCCTTAATGCGTTTCTTTTTAAAACAAAAGGTTTTCATCTCAACTTTCACTTCGTTTCAATAAAAGTTTTGTAAGATAATATAAAATCTAAACAATTATCTTTCAAAAACCTTAAAATTTAAACAAAACTACTTATCATTTTTGAAACATTCAGCTTAAGACCGAATATGTAAAAAATAGTAGAGTAAACTTCTGAATATCTCGTCGATAAAAAAAAAGTTTATTCTTGTGCTTCATTTTAATATCAATCAATTTATCGTTAAATTTGAGTCTTGAAACATCAATATTAAAACCTTGTTAATTGAAAGTACATATGAGCAACGAATATAGACGCTTTTACAAGCGTACTCTTAAATGGAAAATTTCTGCCAAACTTGGGGCGCCACCAAATCCCATGTTCTTTTATATCTATATTAGTAATATACGCAACAAGTGATGTACGAAGGGATAATATTGGCAGGGGTCAATGTTTTTTGCGCGAGCAGTAGAAAGTCGAGGGCGCGCTTGCGCGCCCGAGATTTTCTGCTGCTCAAGCAAAAAACATTTAACCCTGCAAATATTTTCCCGACGTACATCACATGTTGCGTAGATTATTTTATGCTGTTGTAAGCAGTTAGAGGAACAATAAAATTATAAGTATATAATTGAATACATTTTTTACAATTTTTCAATGTATATATCATGAATTTATAAAATGCGAAAGAATCAATTTTGTAGAATTTAAAGAAGCGTGGAACAAGCGTGAAACGAGGCTGTCTTGCGCGCGCAGACGAGTCTGCGCGCGCAAGCGCCACATGTTGTCGTGTGACGCTTCGAGAAACAAAGCAAGCGATGCTTACTGTATCGCTGGGATACATAGATTTTTAATTCACAATTATTTTAATATTTTTCTTTGATTTACTAAATATGATAGATACATCTGTTTATAAAATCTTTTCTTCTGTTATGTTTGTTTGTACTTGTAAATATGAATGTACAAACTTATAACTGAAAAGTTTTAAAATTTTTTTATTTCTCTTACAATTTTACAAGTTTTATGTTTATTCTATTTTTTTCACTGCATCACTTTTACTGTGATTTTTTTTCACTATTAACTCTAAATTTTATTATTAATAAATCAATATGAACCATTATTTATTTAATGTATATTTTTAAAAATGTATTTAATACGAAAAAGACCATTATGAAATTTGAATATGCGCGGGACTTAACTATGCGGCGCCGATCGTCTAACGCGCCTGTTTATGTTCTCAAGTTTACACTACTATCCTTTCCAAACACATCGGCGCTCACTTCGTACTGAAGAGTTTTGTTGTATCCCAACTTACTATAGCATATTGAGTATTTCCCCGGGGATATATTACTTGTTCATATAACCCCGGGGAAATAAGCTGACAGCAAATATACTTTAGTACAAAATATCACAAACAAAATACAGCGATACAGTAAGGGCGCAAGCGCGCCCTCGACTTTCTACTGCTCGCGCAAAAAACATTGACCCCTGCCAATATTATCCCTTCGTACATCACTTGTTGCGTATATTACTAATATATATAGCACATTTTTCATACACCGAAAAAAATCCGGAGTCCCAGCGGTTCCGTAAATCCTTCAAACGCTATTGTTCGCAAAACCGCAACTATATTCGTATAAAAGTCTAATCACAAACGTTCCATTATCCCTTAACTCGTTGGATTCGATTGAAGTATGCGTGCGTTGATATTAACTCAACAGTATAAGTTAAACGTATATGTAATGCTATATGTTCCATAACCAAAATGCACATGATTATAAACGTAAACGAAAGCGATTCTATCGATATACTATTAGTACAATCCAAAATACGCAACGCATACAGTTACATTAACGAATCACAAAGATTAGATAGGTGCGGTAACATAGCAGTTCACTGTATATACAGCGCACAGCTCTGCCGTCGAACTGTGGCCGGTGGGGGTAAGTGTAATATGATCCGTCAAAATTAACAAACGCGCTCTGTTCCGGACTCGAAAGACAACGAGTCGATAAGGTTTTACACGATATTATTTAGGAAATGAAGCGATTGAAGCGACATAGTTTAACAACACGAGTTTAGTCAACACTATCATACATTAATTCTATATATAAGAAATGGAACCATTAAAGCTTATGGGAACGATAGCTATTTAAGAAAAGGAGAATCGCACTTATTCAAATAGTTGAATGCGATGATGTTTCATATTTACTTTTTAATTAATTGAGTAAATTATAATAGAAATGATGAGAGAGATACTAATACATTATTATATATTCATTGGTTTAATATTTCATTAAATATTTATAGTAAATAAATAAATGTGTATTTATTACTCGCACGCTTGAAAAATAAAAATCGCTGCAAATCAAGTAATATATATTCCATTTGCCATTCAAAATAACATATAAAAAACTTTAGAAATGTAGTCTAGAGTTAGGATTTATAAGATATTTCGAATTTTTAAAATTCTAAAATAAAATTTTTAATGCTTTTTTCATACTAAACAATTATCAATTTTTAATACTAACAAGGAGAGTGCATTGCATTTGGGTCTTGGATTTTCTTCTAGCTTTGGGATCTTTTTTCTTACATAAAATCATGAAAAAAGCCGCGTCCATTCGGTCCAACGCTCGATTTTTTCCGAGTTATGAGCAGTTTTGTCTGTTTTGTTGAAAAAATTGCATCTGCTTTATAATTTTACAGTTTTTGAACTACTTATTCTAGAGGGCTTTTACTGAATGCATATTAAAGTTGAGATTAAAACCTTTCGATTAAAAAAAAAACGTGTCCAAAAAGCTCAAGTTGTTAAAAAGTTATGAAGAGAGGAAAATTGAAATGAATTTCTGACTAAAATGTTGCATTTATTTTCTATGCATTTTTTGAGCTAAATATTTGCACTATTTTTATTCGCCCATAACTTTTTAACAACTTGAGCTTTTTGGACACGTTTTTTTTTTAATCGAAAGGTTTTAATCTCAACTTTAATATGCAATCAGTAAAAACCTTCTAGAATAAGTAGTTCGAAAACTGTAAAATTATAAAGCAGATGCAATTTTTTAACAAAACAGACAAAACTGCTCATAACTCGAAAAAAATCGAGCGTTGGATCGAATGGACGCGGCTTTTTTCATGATTTTATGTGAGAAAAAAGATCCCAAAGCTAGAAGAAAATCCAAGACCCAAATGCAATGCACTCTCCTTGTAAGTTAATTAAATACTTTTTGTTAGAAAGATAACATATGATATTTTAAGAATTATGATATGTAGGTTATTTTACTTATGTGATTAGTGTAAATATCATATTTAATCTATCAAAATAGTTAATATTTTTATAAACTTTAGTTTATTTTTCCATCAACAACCAGGGAAATTCCTGAAAATTAATTATTTTTGTGAAGAAAAAACTTTTAGAAAAAATGTATTAACATTTTTTTCGATTCCAAATCATTTGTACAATCTAATTTAATTTTACAGATCGTTATTAAAGTCACCATGAAGTATAATTTACTAAAAATTGAATAAAAAAAAATTTCATATCTATTTTTATTTCATTAACATTGTTTCCAGTCAAGAGGGCTATTTATTTATTAATTTATTCATTCATTTATCCACTTATTTAATTATCAACGAGAGTGAAATATATATGTGATTTACGTTAATTAATTGTTTATAAATTAACAACTTATCTATTTAACAAACAATAACCCATATGGAAAAAATTTTTGGATATAATTGTAAATAACTGTTAATAACTGTAAATAAATGTAAATAAATGTAAATAACTGTAAATAACTGCAAAAAAGTGTTAAAAAATGTGGGAATTGAGACATAAATAACAGTTATTTACAATTATTTACAATTATTTACTGTTATTTACTCTTATTCACAGTTATTTATTTATACTTATTAACTGTACACTTATTTACAGTTATTTATATTTATTTACAGTTATTTACATTTATTCACTTTTTTCACAATTATTTACTGTTATTTACGATTATTTATAGTTTTTACAATTATTTGCAGATATTTACATTTTCGAAAATATTCACGAATTTATTCAATAATTTTATATATAGGCGAAAATTTTTAAAAATGTGAATAACTGTAAATAATTGTAAAAACTATGGGAAATTGTAAATAATTGTAAATAATTATAAATAACTGTAAATAACTGTAAAAAACTGTAAATAACTGTAAATAACTGTAAATAACTATAAATAATTGTAAATAATTATTAAATTATTCACTAATTCAAAAATTTTTGAAAATGTAAATAACTGTAAATAATTATGAATAATTGTAAATAATTATAAAAACTGTAAATAATTGTAAATAATTGTAAATAACTGTAAATAACAGTTAATAACTGTGAATAACTGTAAATAATAGTAAATAATAGTCATTAATAGTAAATAATAGTAAATAACTGTAAATAATTATTATTTATGTCTCAATTCTGACATTTTTCAACAGTTATTTACAATTATTTACTATTATTTACAGTTTTTCACATGAATTATTTCCATATGGGAAATAATTGATTTAACAGTTTTTAAGAAATCACACAAAAAATCTTGCTCACAAAAAGTGTTAAAACACTAAATCATAGACAAGTTTTCTATTATTTTTTTCATATATGATCCTTAAGAACAGAGGGGCGATTCAACCTATGCTACATATGTATGCATCACGGTGATATGTATGTACGTTCGAACGTAAGTTGGTAACACTGCTAAGACAAGTCGTCGCGCGCATTGAATCGTCTGTCGAACCGTCAAGACCTTAAGTCTCCGTTTCCATGTAGATACAATTTTTGCGCGCGACGACTTGTCTTAGCAGTGCTACCAACTTACGTTCGAACGTACATACATATCACCGTGATACATACATATGTAGCATAGGTTGAATCGCCCCTCAGGCCGGATTCGCTGTCCTTGTCTAATTAGCATTTTTGTTATTTACTCAAGTATTAATCGGTGTATCTGCAAATTGAAGGTTAAGCGCAATAGATATTATTATTACAAATATTTATGCACAAGAAAAAAAAAATCTATCGCTTTGTTTTTGAGAAAAGTAAGGAACGCGAAAATATTATAAACATAATCTTTTACTTCGGCGTTCCTTACTTTTCTCAAAAACAAATCGGTAGATTTTTTTCTTTGCATAGATATTCATAATAATAATATCTATTGCGATCAACCTTTATTTTGAAGATACACCGATTAATACTTGAGTAAATAACAAACAACTCAATAGTTACTCGGTCGGTATCAGGTTTTACTCCGGCCTGCCGTTAAGAGCAGGCCGGATTCGCTGTCCTTGTCTAATTGGCATTTTTGTTATTTACTCAAGTATCAATCGGTGTATCTGCAAATTAAAGGTTAAGCGCAATAGATATTATTATTACAAATATTTATGCACAAGAAAAAAAAATCCATCGCTTTGTTTTTGAGAAAAGTAAGGAACGCGAAAATATTATAAACATAATCTTTTACTTCGGCGTTCCTTACTTTTCTCAAAAACAAATCGGTAGATTTTTTTTTCTTTTGCATAGATATTCATAATAATAATATCTATTGCGATCAACCTTTATTTTGAAGATACACCGATTAATACTTGAGTAAATAACAAACAACTCAATTGTTACTCGGTCGGTATCAGGTTCTACTCCGGCCTGCCGTTAACAATATTTATAAATATAATTTTTTCAAAAAACATTATTGATTATAAACTGGTTAGAAAATTATTAGATAAATAATGGGGGGGGGTCAATATATAGAATGTTCATCTAAAATTTGCGTCAAAAATACGAATTTCATTTATTCGAATAATTATTCCGAAATTCCGAAGTTCAAATTTAAGAAAATTCATAAAATAAAAATGTGTAAACTACAAATGCCCAATCAACCGAAGTTAGATTATTAGAATATTATTTATTCGACATTAATAATAAGTCAACTATTTCGAAATTACAACTGCACTAATAAACATAATAAAATAGAAATTTATTTAACCGAAAACTACTAAGTTTAAAACATCAGCAATAAATAAATCAGTGATTTTCGACTAAATAAATTTCTATTTTATTTTTATGTTTATTAGTACAGTTGTAATTTCGAAATAATAGACTCATCTTTAGCGTCGAATAAATAATATTCTAATAATCTAACTTCGTTTGATTGGGCATTTGTAGTTTACACGTTTCTATTTTATGAATTTTATTAAATTTGAACTTCGAAATTATAAAATAATGATTCGAATAAATGAAATTCGTAATTTGACGAATATGTAAAATGAACATTCTAAATATTGATCCCCCTAAATAATTATATATCGAATTCAACGGAACTTATGACTAAAAAAAGGTTGAAAATGTGAGATCTTCTTAAAAACAAATTTATAGAATGAGAACTTTTGCATATTTGTCTTTCTTACAACAAAACAGAATCTTGTATTATATTCGAACAAAAATTGACAAAAATAAAAATTTTATAGTTAAAATCAAATATACATCCCTGGTAGAAATTTGAACATTAAAAATGGTGTAAACAACAATTTATGACCATTATCAATAGTAATATTTTGTCATGTCAATATTGGCGAATAAATGGCAATTTTTTGTTGAATCTGCAGAGCTAAAATTTTTTGGTATATTGGTTAGCATCTTATAGGCAAAAAATGCTAATATAAAAATGTTGTTCAAAATTTTTGTATTTAGCCAAAAAAATACGCATTTTAAGTAAACGGAGAGAAAAATCAGTAACAGCTATCTAAAAATTAGGTAAACTGTGGACAACTTTTTTTGACTAGTTATATAACTTTTTAGTAATGAGTCCTTAATTTTTCAGATCATAGGTAAAATCATAACCTCACTTTTGCCACGTGGCGAGAAAATATAGATTAGTATTTATTCACATTCCTTCGTCAATGTTTATTTTTATTGGAATTTATAAAAATAAAAATAATATTAAATTTTATTAAAATAAAAATATGAAACGCAGTACGAAACGAGTATAAAAATATCGTTTTTTAAAATAATAAATGGAAAATTTTATTAATCGTTTAAAAATAACCTCTAACAATCCGATCACAACTCAAAATATACGCGCAAATATATTAACAAAAGTGATTCTATTAATGATTAATGATAACTTTCAAGAAAAAACCTCATATGATTCTTAATAGTAATCAATTAGAGCACAATTTGATAGACTCTACTGATAACTATCTATATTCAAATAATAGTGGATCAGACTCAACATTTTATTAGCATTTTTTAGCACTATGAAGGTTGAAAAAAACGTTTCATATTAGTTCAAATAATGGCCATAAAACATTCCCATTTTCTGCTCTTCACTTTAAAGAAATGGCCATAAAATGGTAGAAAAAGCGTTTCATTTTCTACCAGGGATATTTCGTTCTTATAGAGTTTAATTTTAAATAAACCGTGCTTATTTATTTTTCTTTTATTTATAATAAAGTAAATTGTGGAAAATGAAAATATTCATATTTTTGAAGATATTTTAATTGGTTCAATTACTTTTAAAAACTACTCTGGCGGAAAAAATAAATGAGATATTTCAAATTATTCCAGAGGTTTTTGAAAACATTTTTACACAAATTGTATAAACTGAAATATGTTGATAATTTTTGTGAGAATTTGGACAAAACACTGAGTGTGTTGTAATGTGTTTCGGTTTGTTTAAGTTTAATACAATTCGTTTTAGTTTGTTTCACTTCCTTTAATTTTTTTAAAACAACCAAAAAATTTTATACAAGGCGATTTTTTTTAAGTCAATTGAAATGAAACAGAAATAGATAGCAATAAAACAAAAAAGAATAAAACAAAATGAAATGAACCGAAAAAATTTGAGACGAATTGAAACATTCTGAAACACTCATTATTACAGATTATTACTCATCATTTAAAAAATGAAACAAATTGAAACAAGACAAAACAAAATGAAAAAAAGTATAACAAACTTAAATACTCTCAATGGTTCGTCCAAATTCTCAAAAAATTTTTCGATATGTTTCAGTTCCTTTCGAAAATTTTCAATCATCTTTGTAAATTTTTTCCGCTTGTGTACGTAATTAAATTATTTTGTTTAATTTTTATACTTATGTCTAGCAAAAATGTCCGTATTATTTCTAGAAATAACCTAGTGCTTTCATGCGAAACATTATATAAAATTTCTACCTCTTCTTAATGTTTAAATTTTTTTAAATAGTTGCAAAGTATGAAAGAAACTTAATGTACATACAAATATACGTATACATACAGATATTAGTAGCGAGTTATCTTTTTTATTTTTCAAATCGAAATCTGTACAAATACATCTAAATTCTCTTGAATTAAAATATATTTATTACTGTGATTGAAATTAAAATGTTCGCTAATTTGAAACATATATTTCAATCATTATTTAAACACCACTGTTCTCTTTTATTTTAGTTAATTACATTATTAAATTTTTAATATATTATTCAAATATATCATTTACCAATGAAATAATTACTGCAGGTATAAACAATCATCAAAGAATATCGAAACAAGTATGAGATATGTCTTAATTTTTTCAACTTTTTACATTCAATCCATACCGTATACTGACATTTGCGAATAATTTAAAAACATCAGAAAATCATTTTTAAAATCTTTAATAAATATAATAAACTTTTATATATATATTTTTTATTTGGAAATCTTATGAAATTTACTAAATAGTAAACATTAAAATAAAAGTGATGTACTGTTAAAAAACTTTTATTTAATTTTTTTTTTTTTGATAGTTGTAAAAAAATTTTTACAAACAAAAATATATTCAATTGAAAATCTTTCCATTAAAAAATTTTTTTCTACACATACATGGACACTATGAATTATTTTCTTTCAGAATTAAAATTAGAACTTGATTATTTTTGTGTCTTATCACAATTCGCAAAACAGCAATATTTGAAGAATTGTAACCATTTTATGCTTTCATAAATACCATAAAACAAAAAATGAGATTTTGTTTTATTATTTTATTATAATTTTTTTGCCTTCATTATTGTTTCTTAAAATAAATTAAATTTGTGATAAATCGTTCTCTCAACAATTAAGCATTTACAAGACTAATTCAATTATTTTACTGTGTACTAGTTTCAATATTTTTTTGAAGCTTTCATTGACTTATAAAATATATACATAAATGTGAGTACTTGTTAATGTAAATAATTTAAACATATTTTTATTATCTAAATTATTTTAGTAAAAATGTATGACTATAAAAAGTTTATTTTTATTTTATATGACGTTTCAGATGAGACAAATTTTTTTGTGTTAAAATTACAAATAATTTTGTTGTAAATTTAAAATTAAATATTGTAACACAAAAATTTATGAATAATACACATTTTTTAATGGTGAAAACTGTAATTCTAGGTTATAAGATAATTTGTATGATAAATTTCATATTTTTTATACAAATTTGACAAAAATTTCGTATGAGAACAAATTTTGACGATTCATAGAACATTTTTTATTATTTACCAAATAGTATATCATGTTACAAATGCAGAAAACTGCTGAAAACAATATCATGAAGTATTTATTCATAGACCTAGTTAAAAATTTTGAAAATATTAATTTTATTTAAAAAAATAACAGTTAATAACTGTGAATAAGAGTAAATAACACTAAATAATTGTAAATAATTGTAAATAACTGTTATTTATGTCTCAATTCCCACATTTTTAACACTTTTTTGCAGTTATTTACAGTTATTTACATTTATTTACATTTATTTACAGTTATTAACAGTTATTTACAATTATATCCAAAAATTTTTTCCATATGGGTTATTGTTTGTTAAATAGATAAGTTGTTAATTTATAAACAATTAATTAACGTAAATCACATATATATTTCTCACTCGTTGATAATTAAATAAGTGGATAAATGAATGAATAAATTAATAAATAAATAGCCCTCTTGACTGGAAACAATGTTAATGAAATAAAAATAGATATGAAATTTTTTTTATTCAATTTTTAGTAAATTATACTTCATGGTGACTTTAATAACGATCTGTAAAATTAAATTAGATTGTACAAATGATTTGGAATCGAAAAAATGTTAATACATTTTTTCTAAAAGTTTTTCTTCACAAAAATAATTAATTTTCAGGAATTTCCCTGGTTGTTGATGGAAAAATAAACTAAAGTTTATAAAAATATTAACTATTTTGATAGATTAAATATGATATTTACACTAATCACATAAGTAAAATAACCTACATATCATAATTCTTAAAATATCATATGTTATCTTTCTAACAAAAAGTATTTAATTAACTTAGTATTAAAAATTGATAATTGTTTAGTATGAAAAAAGCATTAAAAATTTTATTTTAGAATTTTAAAAATTCGAAATATCTTATAAATCCTAACTCTAGACTACATTTCTAAAGTTTTTTATATGTTATTTTGAATGGCAAATGGAATATATATTACTTGATTTGCAGCGATTTTTATTTTTCAAGCGTGCGAGTAATAAATACACATTTATTTATTTACTATAAATATTTAATGAAATATTAAACCAATGAATATATAATAATGTATTAGTATCTCTCTCATCATTTCTATTATAATTTACTCAATTAATTAAAAAGTAAATATGAAACATCATCGCATTCAACTATTTGAATAAGTGCGATTCTCCTTTTCTTAAATAGCTATCGTTCCCATAAGCTTTAATGGTTCCATTTCTTATATATAGAATTAATGTATGATAGTGTTGACTAAACTCGTGTTGTTAAACTATGTCGCTTCAATCGCTTCATTTCCTAAATAATATCGTGTAAAACCTTATCGACTCGTTGTCTTTCGAGTCCGGAACAGAGCGCGTTTGTTAATTTTGACGGATCATATTACACTTACCCCCACCGGCCACAGTTCGACGGCAGAGCTGTGCGCTGTATATACAGTGAACTGCTATGTTACCGCACCTATCTAATCTTTGTGATTCGTTAATGTAACTGTATGCGTTGCGTATTTTGGATTGTACTAATAGTATATCGATAGAATCGCTTTCGTTTACGTTTATAATCATGTGCATTTTGGTTATGGAACATATAGCATTACATATACGTTTAACTTATACTGTTGAGTTAATATCAACGCACGCATACTTCAATCGAATCCAACGAGTTAAGGGATAATGGAACGTTTGTGATTAGACTTTTATACGAATATAGTTGCGGTTTTGCGAACAATAGCGTTTGAAGGATTTACGGAACCGCTGGGACTCCGGATTTTTTTCGGTGTATGTATAGATATACAAACAATGTTCAAGTTTTACCCAGGCTTTCGGACGAAAAATATAACCCAGAAGAATCCTTCTATAAGCGTCTACCTTCTTTGATATGAGTCAGAATATTGACGTTTTTATTTCAAGAAGTTTAACATGTCGCCTTACTAAAAATTGCGCATTTTTAAAGAATAAATAACGACGCGTTCTCATAGACAGCCTTTGTAACATAAAATATATTGCAAGTTACTTAAAGAGTACTGTTAAGTATAAGAACAGATAACTTTAACGTGGAAAACAATACCTTCAATCTCAAAATCTATATTGAATATTTCGATATTATTAAAACATAGAATATTATAGTAGTAACACAAAGTTATTATCAAATTATATCGAAGTCTATATAATCATTTGTGGAAAAGTCGACAACAGGGGTAATATTAACTTTTTTAGTGAGCTTATGAATAAAATTTTGTTTATAAGCTAATTAAAACAATATATATTAAGTTACTCAAAAGTAAGTATTTTTTTACGACCTATTCATGTAAGTAGTCAATGTTTTTAAGATTGAGTAATTTTTATCGCTCTGAATTTCATCGTATATTTATAATATTTTCATATATTTTTACACTAGCATGTAGAAGATGATTTGAATGTATGGCAAAAGTAAGTATAATTATTCATGATTTTAATATATTAACATGTTATATACTCTCATGATTTAATAAAAAAAACCATCAACATTGCCAACTAAAGGTATGATAAATTAGGAATTGAAAAATCGATAAAAAAATTTTGTGTCAAATTTGGTTGGCTACCCGACTGAAAAATCTCAAATGAGATCTCAAATGAGATCTCATGCCAAAATTTCATTTGACAATATTTTAAATTTTGGTATGTCTCAAAGTCCCAATTTTTCAAAAATAGTCTCCAATCGATGATTTCAAAAATATCTAAATAAAAACTATTGTCAGATAAGATTTCGGCATGAGATCTCATTCGAGACCTCAATTGAGATTTTTTAGTAGGGTATTCAACTAAATAATGAATTGTAGACTGCTATATTATGTTTCTTTATTATAATTTTTATTTTTAATAATTGACGAAAATAGAAGGGTTTATACGGATAAAAAATGTTGAAATTGTCATTTCAAATAATAACACTGAAAAAATTGCGTCTCTAGACCCGTACCTCTAGCGATATAACAACGCTCTCTTGTTTTAAGTCAAAAAAGCTCTTATGGCACAGCGATTGTTTATTCGACACAGTAGTTGTTTCGAATATGACAAATATTAATTTTACGTGATCTATAGTACATCGTTAGCGTTGCATATCTATGGAGATTGGTTAGCCGAAACTAAGTACAAAATACGTACTTTCATTAGAGGGTGTAATGTACCGCTCTGGATATTCGAAGCGCCATAGTTTTTTTCAGCGAAATTAATGCAGCAAACTCTAAACTAACTAGGTTTACCATCAAAGACTTTTGCATTTGAAAAAATGATAAATTTTATCAGAATCATTATACATTTCAATAACATCGATTTCTGCTTTTTCATTTTCATTTTTATAATTATTAATAGAAATAAATGTATTTTATAATTCCGTTCAGTCTGGGGCGCCTCAACGGAGATATAGATGTTGAAATTGTAATTGAAAATGCTAAGACAAGGCAGCGAACTCCAACCTGTTTTGATCTACCATTCAAGATTAGCATTTTCTAACGTTTCAGTATGTGAAACCATTATAAAAGTATCAAGCAGAACCACGATGTTTGCCACGCAAACGGTACAAATATTCACGCATTTTTTTTTTGCAAGGAAACAAAAAATCAACTTCATTAGGGTTTTTCCACGCAAATTTAATCCACTAGACGTTAGTAGAATTAAGCATTCTTACTAACCACGCTGTTTTTGTTCTTAGAATAAGAATCCCTTCCCTTCAGAAGAAATCCACTAATCTGAAGAGGAAATCTGACCGATTATATATTTACTTGGAGAACGCAACATTATTACAGGCTTGCAAAGAGAGTGATACTTTTAATAGAAATTTGTTTTTTTATTTAGAAAATATGCACTTGCGAATAGAATAATTAAAGCCCATGAAAAAAATAGATCATCAAGCATTTTTCTACTACACACAAAAACACCCGAAAACAAGCAAATTTTATTCTATCGCCAAGTAGAAATATACTACCAAAAATAAAAAAAATACTTTCTACTAGCGTCTAGTTAATTCCATGAGTTTCGAGAAACCATTTCTTTCAGTACAATTTATAATATTTAATTATTAATCAGTAAGAAAAAATAACTTTATTCATGACTAAGACTAAAGAATAGACAAAAAGTAGCATGAGAGTTAACATCCCAATCAATTGTTAATATTTTTGCACTCAATTAATAATGACTATCAGTTTGGACAACAACTTGAAATTATCGCAATAAGCAATATCATAACTTCTTGTTAATTATTTGCTGATATTTTCTTCAAAAATAGATCTTTTTGACCCGGTTTCCCGGAAATATTACATTAAAAAAAATATTGACAACAATAAGTTACTTAATCATCTCATACCTCCATGTACATATGAGAAAATAATATCATTTATAAAATAAAAACAAAATAACGAAATTTATGTAACGTATTAAATCGTCAATAACAAATTTATTTAGGAAGCTTGCTGAAAGTTACCTGCATACACAATTGATATGCATTCTAACCAAAATTCGAATGTAAAATACTACACCTTTAAACAGATAAAAATACTTATAAACATTATTGTATTTTTATTAATAAATTTTTTTCATTGAAAAAAACAATGCTTAAATTATGATTTCAAACTAATTAACTAATGCATTTGTGAAGAATTTTTCCAGATAGGAAACATTTTAAAAATTATATCGGATTGAGACTTTAAGGTTCGTATTCTTTATGTATTTATGTTAAAAGTGATTAAATATTATTTTTTCTTTATATATGCTATTATTAATTTTTATACTGATATACATCGCACAAAAAATGTTTATATTTAGTTTTTTATTAATTTTTTAATGTATAAACGTTTTTGTTACGGATAATAGTACCTTGTCATACAAACTCATATATATACTCTCGACATCTCAAAGACTGATTTTCAAAAATGTTTACTCTATCAGTTGAAAAATTGAGCCACTCTATCATGGATTGGCTCAGTTTTGTGACTATTAGAGTGGAAAATCACTATCAAATTTAGAGAGTACACATATAAAAATAGAAACATTGAATTATATCCGCTAAACGTCATATATATATATATATATATATATATATATATATATATATATATATATATATGCGTACTTCGTTTAACGATGCGATAAATAATATAAAATTGCACCCTAAAACCCTGGCATTATATTTATATATAGTTGCGTGATTAAGTTTCTGGCTATAGTCTACCTAGAAATCACCCACTATTTATAGTTTTATATATCGTAAAAAAATTCATGGTTCTTAAAAAAATCAAAAACGGTTTAGAAGTGTAAAGCAATATCTTTCTTGAATAATTTAAAATTGCGTTTTCCACAGAAAAACGTATGAAATGTTTTTTTTTTCATTTTTTTCTCTTGCAAAGAAAAACTTTTTACTTTTGAAAGAGTGTATCCTTTTCGAAAATACAAAATTTAATAAAAGCGTATTTGTTTCTTCTTGAAAATAAGAGGTATTAAGTCCATTTTATTGAATCGATTGAAAGTTATACCGATTCTTATAAACTACAATAAATAATTTTTTTTAACTTTTATTATCTCATATTTTACGTACTGTAGAAAAAAAATTCTTAACAAACAAAATATTAGTTTTTTTATATAGAATCAGTCTTTTCTATAACAAATGTTTCATGACAAATAAATGTTTGTCTTCATTGTTTTCTATGAAATTTTTCCACTAAAAAAAATTCGTTAGAAAAAATATATCGTAAACAATTACGAAATAAATATATTTCTTAAAATAAATTTCTTTTAGAAAATACTTATCCTACATATAAAAACAAATAATTTGTTTATTAGGAATTTTTTTCTACTGTATATAGATTTGGAGATAATCAAACTTTTAAAAAATTATTTTTTTAAACAAAAATCGGTATAACTTTCGAATGGTTCAATAAAAGTGGATTATATACCTGTTATTTTAAATAAGAGACAAATACGCTTCAATTTCTTTTTTTTAAAAGCGATAGACTGACTCCTTGAAAAGTTCCAATATTTTTTTGCGACGGGACAAATGAAAAAAAAAAAAAAAACATCCCATATTTTTTATTGTAAAAAAAGCAACGTTCGATTATTTAAGAAAAGTATTGCTTTACACTTTTGAACCATCTTTGCTTTTTTTACGAACCATGAATTTTTTACGAAGTTATAAGATATATAGTACAACATAAACTATAATTAATTGATCGGTCCGTGGATGACGATTCTTAAATCTTTTTTGCCTTCTGCATATTATAAAATTGAAATTTCGTTTTTGCGCAATAATAATTCAAAATAAAAAAATTAACGCTATGTTAAAATAAATATGTCATAAAAATAATGAATTTTTTTAAATTTTTTGTTTAGTTAAGAAAAAATCGCGAGTTTAGGGGTACGGAAAAGCATAAGTATCTTTGTGAGATTGGCATATTTAAAAATTTATTTAGCAAGAGTAAAAATTTCAATACATCATAATTATTTTATCACTTTTTATCGCATTATCTTTTCTTTTTTGTATGTACATAAATGTTAAGATATTTTAAATGCAATTTTATTTCTAGATATACTATTATTACCGTTTTATTGTTATATATTGTTTTTATTATGGTAAAATATTGAAAAAATTACTTTCTTATAAATATTTCGATGCATTAAATTTTTTGATACTATTGATAATATCTTTTCATACGAGAAACTCATAAATATACCTGAATAACAAATATAAAAAAAATCATTGGGAAGATTTTGAAATAACTTCTTGATAAATCATCTTGATACAAGTTTTTATTTTTGCATTTTTTTTAAACTTCACGTTATGGAAAACTAATTAATGTTGTAATTTTACATGATTTACACAATAATAAAGAAAAATAAAATTTTATTTATAGTTATATTTAGAAGCTATGTGGAAAACCTTTTGAGTGTATACACTCATTTCAGGATACTAAAATTATTAACATTTTTTTAAAAGTTTACAAGCTCAAATAAAGCCGATTTAATGTACAAAATTCGTTAGATTTTTTTCTGAAAACATACATGAGATGCAAGAACTTTACTGTATTATTTTATATTGTCCATAGCATTGAAAAAAAAACTAAAATAATTATCGTTCAGTAGAAAGAATTCAAGAACAGTATCATGATCAGAATTATCTCTGCTTAGTGAAAAATATTTTTTTTTTCCAATAATAAGCACATTTTGAAGTATTACATTGAGATCCTTGCATCCCATTCATGTTTTTAGAAAAAAAAAACAAACGAATTTTTGACATAAAATCGATTTTTATTTAAGTTTGTAGATTTCATACATAGTTTCTTAAAATTTCGTTGAGTTCAAGGAATTAATAAACCCGAAGAAATTCGCGCGAATTTAGGGGTGCGGAAGAGCGTTGGTGTCTTCTTTAGATTTTCAGCGCTGTGATTGGACGACTACTCTGCCAATGACCATATTAATCCCTTCTTCGCTTTTTTATATTTTAGATTATTATTCTAATAGACAGCTAACTTAATGTTTCTAACGTTCACCCTTCCCCTTGCGATTTAGTAGGCGCTGTTATTTAAGTAATATCGTCGTTATTTTTTCATCGTCATTAGTTTCTTATCTCGCTAAGACTTGCTCACAAATACAATCGCAGATCGCGTGCTGTACATCGTCAAAATAAGTTATAGAGAGAATATTAGTTAATAGAGAGACAATAAATACTTGAATATATTATAAATTATTATAAATTTATTATAACTGCGGATAGTGAATTGTGATTTTTTTAATAGACAAACTATTATAATTGTCATGAATTTATGCTAAAAGTGGATAGATCATCATAAGTGATCAATTATTCGTTAACAGTGTTCAATTAAATTTAATAATAAATTAGAATTCTAAAAAAGCTGGCATACTTTGTACAAGCAGTCGCGCCAGATACCAACCCTTCTGTGGTACAGAATTTTGCAATCGTAGTGTCTGTCAACATTGTATGTATCCATTTTAGTAAAAATTATTTTTCTTTCAATGCACAAAGAATCTTTTTGTATTAATTGAATATTTGCTTATACAATCAAAATATTTCTTTACATAAATTTTATGGTTAAAAATTTCAGTAAACTGATAAGATATATAGTACAACATAAACTATAATTAATTGATCGGTCCGTGGATGACGATTCTTAAATCTTTTTTGCCTTCTGCATATTATAAAATTGAAATTTCGTTTTTGCGCAATAATAATTCAAAATAAAAAAATTAACGCTATGTTAAAATAAATATGTCATAAAAATAATGAATTTTTTTAAATTTTTTGTTTAGTTAAGAAAAAATCGCGAGTTTAGGGGTACGGAAAAGCATAAGTATCTTTGTGAGATTGGCATATTTAAAAATTTATTTAGCAAGAGTAAAAATTTCAATACATCATAATTATTTTATCACTTTTTATCGCATTATCTTTTCTTTTTTGTATGTACATAAATGTTAAGATATTTTAAATGCAATTTTATTTCTAGATATACTATTATTACCGTTTTATTGTTATATATTGTTTTTATTATGGTAAAATATTGAAAAAATTACTTTCTTATAAATATTTCGATGCAATAAATTTTTTGATACGATTGACAATATCTTTTCATACGAGAAACTCATGAATATACCTGAATAACAAATATAAAAAAAATCATTGGGAAGATTTTAAAATAACTTCTTGATAAATCATCTTGATACAAGTTTTTATTTTTGCATTTTTTTTAAACTTCACGTTATGGAAAACTAATTAATGTTGTAATTTTACATGATTTACACAATAATAAAGAAAAATAAAATTTTATTTATAGTTATATTTAGAAGCTATGTGGAAAACCTTTTGAGTGTATACACTCATTTCAGGATACTAAAATTATTAACATTTTTTTAAAAGTTTACAAGCTCAAATAAAGCCGATTTAATGTACAAAATTCGTTAGATTTTTTTCTGAAAACATACATGAGATGCAAGAACTTTACTGTATTATTTTATATTGTCCATAGCATTGAAAAAAAAACTAAAATAATTATCGTTCAGTAGAAAGAATTCAAGAACAGTATCATGATCAGAATTATCTCTGCTTAGTGAAAAATATTTTTTTTTTCCAATAATAAGCACATTTTGAAGTATTACATTGAGATCCTTGCATCCCATTCATGTTTTTAGAAAAAAAAACAAACGAATTTTTGACATAAAATCGATTTTTATTTAAGTTTGTAGATTTCATACATAGTTTCTTAAAATTTCGTTGAGTTCAAGGAATTAATAAACCCGAAGAAATTCGCGCGAATTTAGGGGTGCGGAAGAGCGTTGGTGTCTTCTTTAGATTTTCAGCGCTGTGATTGGACGACTACTCTGCCAATGACCATATTAATCCCTTCTTCGCTTTTTTATATTTTAGATTATTATTCTAATAGACAGCTAACCTAATGTTTCTAACGTTCACCCTTCCCCTTGCGATTTAGTTGGCGCTGTTATTTAAGTAATATCGTCGTTATTTTTTCATCGTCATTAGTTTCTTATCTCGCTAAGACTTGCTTACAAATACAATCGCAGATCGCGTGCTGTACATCGTCAAAATAAGTTATAGAGAGAATATTAGTTAATAGAGAGACAATAAATTTTTGAATATATTATAAATTATTATAAATTTATTATAACTGCGGATAGTGAATTGTGATTTTTTTAATAGACAAACTATTATAATTGTCATGAATTTATGCTAAAAGTGGATAGATCATCATAAGTGATCAATTATTCGTTAACAGTGTTCAATTAAATTTAATAATAAATTAGAATTCTAAAAAAGCTGGCATACTTTGTACAAGCAGTCGCGCCAGATACCAACCCTTCTGTGGTACAGAATTTTGCAATCGTAGTGTCTGTCAACATTGTATGTATCCATTTTAGTAAAAATTATTTTTCTTTCAATGCACAAAGAATCTTTTTGTATTAATTGAATATTTGCTTATACAATCAAAATATTTCTTTACATAAATTTTATGGTTAAAAATTTCAGTAAACTGATAAGATATATAGTACAACATAAACTATAATTAATTGATCGGTCCGTGGATGACGATTCTTAAATCTTTTTTGCCTTCTGCATATTATAAAATTGAAATTTCGTTTTTGCGCAATAATAATTCAAAATAAAAAAATTAACGCTATGTTAAAATAAATATGTCATAAAAATAATGAATTTTTTTAAATTTTTTGTTTAGTTAAGAAAAAATCGCGAGTTTAGGGGTACGGAAAAGCATAAGTATCTTTGTGAGATTGGCATATTTAAAAATTTATTTAGCAAGAGTAAAAATTTCAATACATCATAATTATTTTATCACTTTTTATCGCATTATCTTTTCTTTTTTGTATGTACATAAATATTAAGACATTTTAAATGCAATTTTATTTCTAGATATACTATTATTACCGTTTTATTGTTATATATTGTTTTTATTATGGTAAAATATTGAAAAAATTACTTTCTTATAAATATTTCGATGCATTAAATTTTTTGATACTATTGATAATATCTTTTCATACGAGAAACTCATGAATATACCTGAATAACAAATATAAAAAAAATCATTGGGAAGATTTTAAAATAACTTCTTGATAAATCATCTTGATACAAGTTTTTATTTTTGCATTTTTTTTAAACTTCAAGTTATGGAAAACTAATTAATATTGTAATTTTACATGATTTACACAATAATAAAGAAAAATAAAATTTTATTTATAGTTATATTTAGAAGCTATGTGGAAAACCTTTTGAGTGTATACACTCATTTCAGGATACTAAAATTATTAACATTTTTTTAAAAGTTTACAAGCTCAAATAAAGCCGATTTAATGTACAAAATTCGTTAGATTTTTTTCTGAAAACATATATGAGATGCAAGAACTTTAGTGTATGATTTTATATTGTCCATAGCATTGGGAAAAAACTGAAATAATTGTCGTTTAGTAGAAAGAATTCAAGAACAGTATCATGATCAGAATTATCTCTGCTTAGCGAAAAATATTTTTTTTTTTCTAATAATAAGCACATTAAAAAATATCATATTGAGGTCCTTGCGTCACATTCATGTTTTTAGAAAAAAAAACAAACGAATTTTTGACATAAAATCGATTTTTATTTAAGTTTGTAGATTTCATACATAGTTTCTTAAAATTTCGTTGAGTTCAAGGAATTAATAAACCCGAAGAAATTCGCGCGAATTTAGGGGTGCGGAAGAGCGTTGGTGTCTTCTTTAGATTTTCAGCGCTGTGATTGGACGACTACTCTGCCAATGACCATATTAATCCCTTCTTCGCTTTTTTATATTTTAGATTATTATTCTAATAGACAGCTAACTTAATGTTTCTAACGTTCACCCTTCCCCTTGCGATTTAGTAGGCGCTGTTATTTAAGTAATATCGTCGTTATTTTTTCATCGTCATTAGTTTCTTATCTCGCTAAGACTTGCTCACAAATACAATCGCAGATCGCGTGCTGTACATCGTCAAAATAAGTTATAGAGAGAATATTAGTTAATAGAGAGACAATAAATTTTTGAATATATTATAAATTATTATAAATTTATTATAACTGCGGATAGTGAATTGTGATTTTTTTAATAGACAAACTATTATAATTGTCATGAATTTATGCTAAAAGTGGATAGATCATCATAAGTGATCAATTATTCGTTAACAGTGTTCAATTAAATTTAATAATAAATTAGAATTCTAAAAAAGCTGGCATACTTTGTACAAGCAGTCGCGCCAGATACCAACCCTTCTGTGGTACAGAATTTTGCAATCGTAGTGTCTGTCAACATTGTATGTATCCATTTTAGTAAAAATTATTTTTCTTTCAATGCACAAAGAATCTTTTTGTATTAATTGAATATTTGCTTATACAATCAAAATATTTCTTTACATAAATTTTATGGTTAAAAATTTCAGTAAACTGATAAGATATATAGTACAACATAAACTATAATTAATTGATCGGTCCGTGGATGACGATTCTTAAATCTTTTTTGCCTTCTGCATATTATAAAATTGAAATTTCGTTTTTGCGCAATAATAATTCAAAATAAAAAAATTAACGCTATGTTAAAATAAATATGTCATAAAAATAATGAATTTTTTTAAATTTTTTGTTTAGTTAAGAAAAAATCGCGAGTTTAGGGGTACGGAAAAGCATAAGTATCTTTGTGAGATTGGCATATTTAAAAATTTATTTAGCAAGAGTAAAAATTTCAATACATCATAATTATTTTATCACTTTTTATCGCATTATCTTTTCTTTTTTGTATGTACATAAATGTTAAGATATTTTAAATGCAATTTTATTTCTAGATATACTATTATTACCGTTTTATTGTTATATATTGTTTTTATTATGGTAAAATATTGAAAAAATTACTTTCTTATAAATATTTCGATGCATTAAATTTTTTGATACTATTGATAATATCTTTTCATACGAGAAACTCATAAATATACCTGAATAACAAATATAAAAAAAATCATTGGGAAGATTTTAAAATAACTTCTTGATAAATCATCTTGATACAAGTTTTTATTTTTGCATTTTTTTTAAACTTCACGTTATGGAAAACTAATTAATGTTGTAATTTTACATGATTTACACAATAATGAAGAAAAATAAAATTTCAGTTATAGTTATATTTAGAAGCTATGTGGAAAAGCTTCTGAGTGTATACACTCATTTCAGGATACTAAAATTATTAACATTTTTTTAAAAGTTTACAAGCTTAAATAAAGCCGATTTAATGTACAGAATTCGTTATTTTTTTTTCTGAAAACATATATGAGATACAAGAACTTTAGTGTATGATTTTATATTGTCCATAGCATTGGAAAAAAACTGAAATAATTGTCGTTCAGTAGAAAGAATTCAAGAACAGTATCATGATCAGAATTATCTCTGCTTAGCGAAAAATATTTTTTTTTTTTCTAATAATAAGCACATTAAAAAATATTATATTGAGGTCCTTGCGTCACAGTCATGTTTTTAGAAAAAAAAACAAACGAATTTTTGACATAAAATCGATTTTTATTTAAGCTGGTAGATTTCATACATAGTTTTTTAAAATTTCGTTGAGTTTAAGGAATTAATACACCAGAAGAAATTCGTGCGAATTTAGGGGTGCAGAAGAGCGTTGGTGTCTTCTTTAGATTTTCAGCGCTGTGATTAGTCGAGTAATCGGCCAATGACCATATTAATCCCTTCCTCGTTTTTTTTCATAATTTACATTATTATTCTTATAGACAGCTATCTTAATGTTTCTAAAGTTCACCCTCTCCCTTTCGATTTAGTAAGTGGTGTTATTTAAGTAATATCGTCGTCATTATTTTTCAGTAGTTTCTTATATCGCGAAAACTTGCTCACAAATACAATTGCATGTCGCGTGTTGTACATCGTTGAAAATAAGTTATAGAGAGAATATAATTAATAGAGAGACAATTAATACTTACATATATAAATTTATCATAAGTGCGGGCGGTGAATTGTGATTTTTTTAATAAACGAACTATTATAATTGACATGAATTTATGCTAAAAGTGGATAGATAATTATAAGTGATCAATTATTCGTCAACAGTGTTTAATTAAATTTTATAATAAATTAGAATTCTAAAAAGCTGATGAATCCGAAGTTCAGAACGTTCGTAATCAACACTTCCAAGCTAAATCTCGAAATTTTAGGAATACCAGAAGCATCAGCATCGACAAATTATCTAAGAAAAACCATTTTCAGTTCAATCATATGTCCAGAAAATTTAGAAAATAGCGGAAAACTATCTCTATTATAGAATATGCATAGAAGCGTATATAGGAGTGTTGCTTACAAACATTCAGAACTTCAGATACATAAAAGCTGACATATTTTGTACAAGCAGTCGCTCCAGATACCAAATGAATTTTTCAATCGTTGTGTCTGTCAACATTGTATGTATCCATTTTATTAAAAATTATTTTTCCTTCGATGCACGAAGTATCTTTTTATATCCATTGAAAATTTTTTTATTCAGCAAAAATATTTATGTACACATATCTTATGTTTAAAAATATCAATAAACTGATTATTATACGAGTGAAATCATAATTAATGAATCGTTCCATGAAATATGATTCTTAAATCTTTTTCGCCTTCTGCATATTATAAAATTTAAATTATTTTTGCGTAGTAATTATTCTAAACTAAAAAATAAATGCTATGTTAAAATAAATGTGTCATATAAATAATGAATTTCTTAAATTTTAGTTTATTTAAAAGAATTGATATACTAGAACAAAATACCGCGAATTCAGGAGTACGGAAGAGCATATGTATGTTCGTGAGATTTGCGTTATGAAAAGTTTATTTTAAAAAGGAAAATTTTATAAATATCATAATTTTTTTTATTATTTTTTATCGCATTATCTTTTTGTATTATATGTACCTAAATTTTAAGACCTTTTAAATACAATTTTATTACTAGACATACTATTATTACCGTTTTATTGCTATATATCGTTTTTATTATGGTAAAATATTTAAAAAAATTGTTTTTTTTTTCTAAATATTTTGATACATTAAATTTTCAGATACGAATGATAATATCTTTTAATACGAGAAGCTCATAAATATACATGAATAACAAATTTTAAAAAAATCATTGGGTAGATTTTAAAATAACATCTTGATAGATTATCTTGATACAAGTTTTTAGTTTTGCATTTTTTTTCAACTTCACGTTATGGAAAACTAATTAATATTGTAATTTTACATGATTTACGCAATAATAAAGAAAAATAAATTTTTTTTTATAGTAATATTTTGAAGCTATGTGGAAATTCTTTTCAGTGTATACACTCATTTTACGAAACTAAAATTATTAACATTTTTAGCGAAATTTACAAGTTCAAATAAAACCGATTTAAAGTACTAAATTCGTTCGTTTTTTTGCTGAAAACGTATATGAGATGCAAGAACTTGTGTTTTATTATATATTGTCCATAGCATTGCAAAAAAACTGAAATAATTGTCGTTCAGCAGAAAGAATTCAAGAACAGTATCATGATCAGAATTATCTCTGCTTAGTGAAAAATTTTTCAGTTTTTTCACAATGTTATACATATTCGAAAATATTAACTCAAACAAAACCCGTGAATTTTGAGGTGCGGAAAAGCGTTAGTGTCTTTGTACGATTTACAACGCTGTAATTAGTCGACTAATCTGCTAATGAAAATATAAATTCATTCTTTGTTTTTTTTATATTATAAATTATAAATTATTCTTTTAATAGACATCCAACGTAATGTTTCTAATGTTCACCCTCTCCCTTGCGATATAGTAGGCGGTACTATTTGAGTGATATCGTCGTCATTATTTTACAATATTTTTTTATCGCGTGAAAACTTGTTCACAAGTAAAATTGTTTTATATCGTTAATGATAAGTTGTGGAGAGACTATTAATATACGTAAATATATAATTTTTTATTAACACTGACAAAGAATTGTGATGTTTAGTGGACAGACTATTATAATTTATGTGAATTAATGCTAAAAGATGATAAACCATCATAAGTGATCGGTTATTCATCAACAGTGGTAAATTTAGTTCTATTAATCAGTTGATACTAATTATAAAAAGTTTATAAATTTCGCACAAGCTACCGCTTCAGATGTCATCCCTTATGTGGTAGAGAATTTTTCAAAAATGTTTTAGCTTCTTAACTATCCGTTTTAACGAAGTGAAGAAATCATTTTATAAGCATTAGTGTTTCTATGGAACATAAATAGAACATTTCCTTTTATATAAAAGATATTTTTTTCGAAATTTTGTAAAGTTTAAAACTTTTATAAACTGAATATTCGTAAATTTGACATTAAAGTAAAAATCAATTGAGTGCAATTGTTAAAACATAAAAATAGAGATAACAGATTTTAAACCTTACAAATATAAAAAATGCATCTATTTGAGTTTGAGTATAACGTTTTTTTTGCATATAAGCAATTGAAAAATATTAAGACTAATCTATGAATACTCTAATGGAAACAGTAAAAAATTTAATATTTAAAATTTTAACAAAAAATTTTTTTATTTTAAAAGATTTTGTAAAAATACAACTTTCTTATTTAAAAATTAACCGAAACAGTGTGTATATTCAATATTTACATATAAAATTATTTCAAATTATTTTAAAAATAAATTTCAATAAATTATTTGAAGAAGCAAAGTTTTTATGTAATAAAAGTATTTTATAGATGCCCATGCATGTTTGATTTAAAAAAGCATGCATATTAGGAACATGTATTTATTTTGTATCTACATTTCATGTCTCTGTTACTTCTATACATTTTATTATATTTATAGAATGCTTACAAATTATATGATAAATATTATACTTTTTATAATAAAAGCAATCGAAATACTTCGTTCTTGTCTAATGTATGTAAAAATCGGTATTATAATTCCGAGGTTTAATAATTAGACAGTAATTAATTATTTCGTTCGCTTTTCTTGAAAATAGTATAAAATGTACTGTATTATTTGTATGCATACCATCAATATAATTGAGCCTGAAAAGGTTGTGATATGAGTCACAGAAACGTTAATAAAAAATTAATATATATTCATAATATCTGAGTGTATTCTTTTGAAATACAAATCGACGTAAATGGCAACATAGTTTGATTAAATAAAAATATATTAATTTGCTTATAAATTACATATGTAAATTTTTATTTTAATAAAATTTAAATATTTTTAATAATTAAATAAAATTTTTTTTCTTGAAACAATAAGCATACATGATGCTCTAAAGCTGCCTACAGTCCCCTCAACTATCGCAACGTTGATTACACGGCGTTAGTCCTGTACACCTACCGCAAGGAAGTATTCCCGATTTTTTCGCTCCGTGTACTAACTCATACTCAATCGTGTTACTGACCCTGTCTTCTCGCGCATTAATTTTTAATTATAAAAACACAGATGATTGGCGAATATTTGCTTAATAATTACAAGTATAATGTAGAATCTTTTATAATAATTATTTTGAAATATGATTTTAGGTTCTGCGATAATTTTAATTGTGAGTTTCTCATGCATTTCATAAATTTGTTTATTTTTTCAATACTTTATAAATGATATTATTAGTTTTCTTTTACACGTGGAGATATGAGGTAGCTTAAAAATTTATTGTGTTTCTCGAAATTTGTGTAAAAACGTAATATTTTCAAGTGAATTGTTTTTACGTCTATTATTCAGCCCTACTTATGTATTGTCTTCGTTTTTCTTACAGATTAATATTTAAATATTAAAAATTTTGCATAATGTATCGATTGCCTGGCCGACTTCCTGGTTCCGCACGATATTATCATAATGGGTTCATGTACCACAATGATAGACGTTCGGATAACACTATATTTCGATGCGTCCAGAGAAATGATCGCGGCTGTTCAGCAAGATTATACGTGCAAAATTTCCATGATCTTCAAAATGCAATTGTAAACGTCGCTGGTGTTCATAATCATGATGGCGACGATTTACTTTTATTAAAAGAGCAGTTCTCAGAAGAACTTGTTAATTTAGCTCGAACCACTCTAGATCCATTCCGAACAATTTGGATTTCGGTAACATCGAAAGAAGTGTAAATATTTTTAACGTATAAAAAGAATCACTGAGAAAAAAATTTTATTAAATCAATTATTTGTTTGATTGCGATATTCTAATAAAATATTTTATTACCTTCAGATGTACAGTGGGGTCCAATAAAAAAGAACCACCCTTGATAAAAAAAGTACTAATAAAAAAATTTTGTATCACAACAAATAAGGGTTGTACAGAACTCTACGACCACTCATTTTAAACGTATTTGTAAGGACTTTTTAATGGTGTATTGTCAATTTCATTTTGAGTACTTGTCTGGGAAATATTACGACTCAAAAATAGAAAAAAAATTTTTTTTATTCGCCTGTGATTAAATTTGAATCATTTATCGGAAAATGATGGTAGAAAAATTTTGTATACATATACATGTATACCATACTCTTATAAGAGTACAGCAACAATATAAAAAAATTAAAATGCAAAAAAACTTTTGAGAAAATTTATTGTTATTCTTCATACAAAAATACACTTTTTTATTTGTCATTTTTCTATATCTCCTCTCATTAAGCAGATTTCGGAAAAATAAAAAAGACCCTTTTTTTAACAAACATCGCTAAATCTCGGTCAATTTTGAACATATTAAATATTTTATATTTTCAATTCAGTTTTAATGAAATATAATCTTATTTAATTAAAAAAGTTTATATTTAATAAATTCAATTCAATATACATCTTAAGGTAATAAAATATTTAATATGCAATTAAATGAATAATTTATTCAGTAAAATTTTTTTCTCAGTATATGTCAACTGTTTTATTAATAAATTAAAAAATTTTTTTCTCGATCTTTACTGCAGGTACGGTGGAATATTACAAAACATTCCACATTATAATTTTTATTTACCAAGAATGATAAGGGCAAGGAGGAGCAATGTTCCTCCTGTCCCGATAAATTTGATAGATTTAGGAGAAATCCTACAGTGGTATCCATCTATGGTGGACAATTTTAGAGGGGTCGTACATGGTGCAGATGGATCGGTAGGTTTAATGTTTATCCACCCAATCATGCTAAATGCTTTGTCGGCTTGCACCCAATTGTTCAATGATGGAACATTTAAGGTAAATGTTGTTTGCTATTCAATATTTCATCGGTTTTTTAAACATTAAATTAATTCTAGATTCGCCCACGACAACCACGATGTGCCCAAGTGTACATTATGCACGTCCGAAAAATGAATTTGGTAAGTAATAATATACCGTAAAGGACGTAGTTCCTGATCAGGGCGTAATTTCTGATCATTATTTATTATAAATCATAATCTTTAAGATTTTAGTAGGAATAGTATATTACGTACCTGCGGGAGGAAACATCTTGTTCGGTCCATAGCACGCGTATAATAATGCCCGAGGCGTAGCCGAGGGTGTTAAACGCGTGCTAAGGGGCGAACAAGTTTCCCCCGCAGGTGCGTATACTATTTTCCATCACCCGCGCCCCGGAAACAACACTTTTGTGTTTTTGTCGCAGGACCGAAAGTGCTGTTTCCGGGCCGCTGTGATGGAAAAACCTTTTTCTAATTTATGAGGAAAAATTGATTGAGCGTAAGAAATCCTTCGTTTGTCTGAAAAAGAAATAAACTTTTACTTTTTTACATGTAAATATGTGATCAGGAATACCTCTTAGGTGATCAGAAATTACGTCCTTCACGGTTTATTTTATAAATTTCTGAAAAATATAATTATATTAATAACAAATATTTGTAGGGATTTCCGGCGGTATTTGTGCTGACGAGCTCGAAAACGACGGAGATGTACGATGGAATTTGGAGTAGATTGCTTGAGTTGGTTCCGGCTCTACGAGATAACATTCAAACAATAACTTCAGATTTCGAAAGAGCCCAAATCAACAGTGCAAGGAACAATTTCCCAAATGCCAGGATTTCTGGGTGTTTGTTTCACTACAAACAGGTATTAATATTGTATTCATAAATTAATTAAGAGGCGGCCGTATCATTCTGTCCTTGTCTAATCTAAATTTTCATTCTTATAAATAAATAAAATATTTTCATAGAAAAGTAAGACAACCGCCCAATAGAGCAAAAGACAAGCAAACGATTCTTTTCTATGAAAAAATATGAAATTTTGATTATTTTTCGAGTGAAGTCTGAAACGGAAAAACAATCGAACTTGATTGAGTTGATTAAACTGTTTTTCCGTTTCAGACTTCACTCGAAAAATAATCAGAATTTCATATTTTTTCATAGAAAAGAATCGTTTGCTTGTCTTTTGCTCTATTGGGCAGTTGTCTTACTTTTCTATGAAAATATTTTATTTATTTATAAGAACGAAAATTTAGATTAGACAAGGACAGAATGATACGGCCTCCTCTTAATATAATTAATATAATATTTGTAACGTTTATTATATTTTTTATTTTTAGTCAATCAATAAGTTAAGTCTTTCTCGCGCAGTAATTTGTAATATAAAATTTTATCCACTTACACAGTTAATTAGTATATTAGCATAGGTGTGAATAATAGTTTTGTTTGTATACTTAATAATTATTAATTTATTTTGTTTATTTAAAAATATTATATTGTCACAAATATTTTTACATAACAATTATATTTTAATTTTTAATAATCAGGGTAGTAAAAAAATATGTTGGAAAAAAATAATTATGAATACAGTTATTTATTAATACTTAAGGTTGTATGGGCTATATAGTCTGTGTTAAAAGTTAGTTTTTTAGAAAATCGTCTATATTTTTCGGTAGAAAGTAATTACTCAATTTTTAGCTTAGTAACTTATCGGATAATATTAAAACAATCATTTTAAACTTTGTATCATTTAAATATAATTAATTATTAAAGAGTTATAACATTTTAAAGTTTATAAATTTTACACAAATCTAATGCAATCATAAATAATAATGGCAAACTTTCAAAAATGATTTTATTTGACTGCATCAAAGTTTATTTTGTTTTAAAATTTAGAATCTATTGACGAGGATGGAATTTTTATTTTTATTTTTTATTCAAATTTATTGCTAATTTTCTGCGAAAAAATGCATATGTCTCAGATGGTACTTACTGTTTTATCATAGAAAATTAGCAATAAATTTTAATAAAAAATAAAAATAAAAATTCCATCCTCGTCAATAGATTCTAAATTTTAAATTGAACAAAATCAACGTTGTTGCAGTCAAATAAAATCATTTTTGAAAGTTTGCCATTATTACGTATGATTGCATTAGATTTGTGTAAAATTTATAAACTTTAAAATGTTATAACTTTTTAATAATTAATTATATTTAAATGAAACAAAGTTTAAAATGATTGTTTTAATATTATCCGATAAGTTACTAAGCTAAAAATTGAGTAATTACTTTCTACCGAAAAATATAAACGATTTTCTAAAAAACTAACTTTTAACACAGACTGTAAAGCCCATACAACCTTAATATTAAAGTATCCATAAATTACATAATTTTCTCATAGGACATATATATATATATATATATATATATACGCACTACGCACGTACACACAAATATATATACATATGAAATATTGAAATTTGATTATAGGCCTTGGTAAAAAAGTGGGAGCAATTTAATATTGAAGCTGAATACGAATATGTGCTTGAAAAAGCTTATGCAGTTGCCCACTTACCTGCCGATAAGATTGGCGAAGGCTTTCGGCATGTCACTGAAGTAGTGGACAATTTAGCAGGACATGCGAATGTAAACCTTGTAGAGAAACTACAAAGGTTTACGGCCTATTTAAGGACGTGGTGGCTACCTTTAGCTGAAGTGGTATCCGTATACAGGAAGCCCATCCGGACTAACAACGCGGCAGAAAACTTCCATATGCTCGCAGTTCGGACAATAGGACAGCAATCTAATGTCTATAGGATGCTTGGTAAAAGTTCAAAACAATTGTTAATTTTGATATTTTATTTTTACATAGATAAACATGAAAATTAACAATATCTACTTTACAGATGGTATATCTGTGGAGATGCGCAAAACGGCTCACGATTACCAAAGAGCGGAAGCTGGCTTACAAGTGCGAAGACCACGGCCTCGCGAGTTGCAAAGCGCCGACTTGGAGATAATGAGGGCTGAAACTGAACTCGAGCTGGGACGGTAAATTCATCATAGACAAAATATGTTTTTAAATTAAATATTAAATTAATAATTCATTAAAATTTGCTTTTTTAATTATTAAAATATTTTATCAATTACAGTTCAATTTGCTTTTTTCAGCTATACAACAATAGAATTTTTAAACCATATTGCTGGCTTAAGGAGGTATCATTTAGCAAGAGGTAAAATTAAGTTCTTAAAAATTTTTCTCAGTTTTTAATAATTAATATCATTAGTTAAGAACATTTTATTGTAATAAGTAAAATGTAACGTTTTTTTAGTCTTTCAATACAACGAGCTCAATCCTCAAGAGGACGAGGAGTTAAACAACCGAAATGTCGACGAAGACCTGGGAGATGTTCGTTTCTTACAGCAAAATATTGATCCTCATGCTGGGCCTGGTAATCCACATTCTTGGAAAAATGTTTATTTTTTGTCATAGAGAATAATTTTTATATTGAAAAGAATTCGTTTGAGAAGATGCCGAACAGACGGTCTTTAGCTTATAGCATTTTTAATTATTTTCATAAAAACTATTAATTCTAACAAGAAAAAAAGTAGTAGCCGCTGCTAGATATAAGTACAGTTAATACATTTCTTAATAATAACAAAATAATCTTATTGTCTTGTTTTTAAATCAAATTAAAAGTACAAATATTTATTTAAAAAATTATGTTAAATTAAAAATAGTTTGTAGGTCTTATTTAACTCATAAACTAGGCGATAAAACTGAATTATTATTATGAAATTTATTTCTTACACTTCTATGTAGCAAATACTGCTATTTTTCTCTTATCATAACTTACTGTTTTTACATAAATAATTAAAAACCATATTACACGATGCGGTCTATTCTTAATTGCAATTTTGTCTATTTTTGACAATAATTATATCGCAAGTGTAAGCATTTAGTTACATTCAATAAATATTATAAACAAATTTTTCCAATTTCAGGCAACGAGTTTGAAAATGTCATGGTGATACGCAGGAGACGAAGAGAAAGAGAAAGTAAGTTTCAATTGATTAATTAATCATCAAAATATAGAGTTAATTTATATATTTTGTTTAGTTGTTGATCGTGAGCAAATGCCAGAGAGAGCCGCAAGACCTGCAGAACGGAGAAGAGGACGACCACGCCGAGAACGACAGGATCATGAAGTACATGATGCCGCCCCTCGTGCACGCGGTAGACCGCGAAGGGTTGCACAACTTCATGAAGGTGCAGAAAATAACGCACCGCGTAGAAGAGGAAGGCCCAGGCGTATTCAAATACAAGAGGCCCCAGCACTACAGAATATTAGTAAGTAAATATGTATAAAACATATTTATTAAATAATAATTATAATAATGTTAAAGTATTTAAATATTTTTTTTTTAATGTGTCGGTCATCAGATCCTGTCGATTATGATCGACCTGCGCGCCCTGATTCACCTCTTGATGTCGCTGGTCCTGCTATTATAGAACCTGCAGACCTTGGTGCTATAAACATGGAAGAAAACGTTCCAGTGATAGAGCCGAGGCATGATATTCTTCAAGAAAATTTTGGTAAGCACAAAAGATAGTTTTCGTTAGCTAATAAAAATATGCGAATGAACAGAATATTTGGCTTTTCGTTACCTTTATTTTCTTTAAAAATCAAATTTTTTATTTTTTAGAATAAAGATACTATAAAAAATATTAACTCGAGTAGCTAGAGGTGAAAGTATAATTATTAATACAAAATGATTAATTGACATAATTGTTGTAATTGATAGTAACTTTTCGTTTAACATTATTGTATAGTGAAAAAAATAATGTTAAAGACATGAAAATGATTATTTCTTTGCTTTTGAAAAAAATAAATATAAATCTTTTTAGATTCAAGTGTACCTTTATCTCACATTATTAAACTAACAAATGAACAAAATTATAGTTATTAAAAAATACAAACATTATTTTTAATAGGGATAGTCAAGAATGTCTAATATAAAAGTAATTATTAAAAAATAAATAAAATAATCCCAGAAACTAAATTTAATGTATATATTAAACCGCTGTCTGCAATATTATTTTAAACGAACAGAACATATATGTATTTAGATTCTAACAACTAGATACTCACATTTACAAGGTTTTTATTTTTTTTGTTTTTCATTTTGCACTCGCTTATATATTAATATCTACTCTTAAATGTAATGTTCGTACCTTTATTTTTGCTTTTTTTATTTTATACATAAACTTATAAAAAATTTCGCATTGTGTATTTAAAATTTGCATTGTATATTGCGATGAAGAATTTGTGTATTTCTTTTATTTCTAAGAAAGTTTGATTTTAGTTTTTTTTTTTCAAATATAATTCATACTAAATGATGTTTCACGTATGTGAGTGCACCTATGAGTATGCAGGCTAACAGAATTACACTGAATATTTCGATAAATTAAACTAATTTTCAACTATTTTTTTTGGTCGATGAAAGAAAATATGAAAGTATACGTACTATTAAAATATATTATGAATAACCAGTGTAGTACGTAACAATTATTTCCGAATTATTAATAAAATTATTATATGTGTTTCACCAGAAAATCCTGCTGAAGATGCAGCACCAGAACGCCTCATAAACCGTGCCATGCCTCTCGAGCCTGCTGATTTTGAAATTCATCATGAACATGCCGATTTTGATATGCCTATTGGGCCTGCTGATCCTGCGATGCCTCCCAGCCCCGCAGATCCTGTCATACCTCTCGAGCCTGCTATGCCGCTTGGACCTGCTGCTCTTGCTATGCCTCTTGGCCCCGCCGGCCCTGCAATCTCTCTTCAGCCTGCTAACCCTGCTTTGCCTCTTGCTGACGCAGCTTTTCCGGTCAGAGAACCAGAGATTGATGCGCATCCACAGGATCTTGGTGAGCAAGGAACTTACATTTTTAAATTTATTTTAATAAATGAGTGCTTTTATACACGAAGAAAGAAATTGCGAAAATATTATTTGCAATAAAATTTGCTTAATGTTCTTTATAATACTTTGGAATAATAAATACTTGAAAATAGAATAATCTAACAGTAAAGAAAAATAAAATCTCATAACATTTTTTAAGTAAGATCAGAATCCTTCCAAACTTTAAATATGACTCATCTATGAGTTTTCAAGAATTTCCAAAAATATTAATACTTATACATTAACAGATATTATGTTATTAAGCTTTTAATAGTCTTTATTTTGCAATGGAAAAATCAGTTATTTATCTATTGTATCTAAAAATTGAATTTAACGTATAAAATTTTAACTTTTATAAGCAGATGTACGTCCAGCAGTTAGAGGTGTAATAAGGAGACACGAAGAGGATGGCGTAACGCATAGTTCACGCTCCAAGCGAAAACGATATCATCAAAAACTTCGTCTTGATTCTACAAGTAATGATATTTTATATATTAATATAAGAAATGAATGTAGAAGGTGGTTCGAAGTGTTATTAGCTGAAGGGTTTTTATTATTGCGAATACTTATAAGTACACTGAAAAAAAATTTGTAATTAAAAATCAATTTGTTTCATTCAAAAAAATTATTTAGTTCAATTCAAAAAATAATTATTAAAATTCATTTTATTCTTTAAAACTCATCAATTTACTGATTTTAAATAAACGGTTTATTTGATTAAATTAATGATTCTTCACAATCTTACTAAATGTTGTTCAATTCAAATACATAAAAATTCTAATAATTTTTTTATTAATTTTAAATAAATATTTGGTTGAAGCAAGGACTAAATATTTGATTCAACTGAATGTTTATTTGAATCAACTAATCGAAATTCAAATAAATATATTTAGTTGGTTCAACTACATTTTTTTTCAGTGTATAAAAAGGATAACATGGTAATTCGAACACTTAAATGAAAATAATTTTAATGATGGCCTTGATTTTTTATTTCCACGTACACTATTCAACGGCATTTTTAAATGTTAATACTTTACTTTCTCTTATTTTTGACAATTTCTGAAAATGTAAATCATATGAAAGAAACATAATATAATAGCCCATAATTCACTGTTCAGTTAAATGTTTAAATGCATTTTACATTGCAATTATTTATTTACTTTTTTAATTGATACCTTTTTATGAAATAATGAAATTGTGTATGTTAATATATATTATAAATGATTATACTTACTTTTTCTACGCGTTCAAGCCACCTTTTACATTATATGAAAATATTATTACTACACAATACAATTCAGTGTGCGAAAAATTAATTCTAAAACTTTGTATACTATTATAAATTAATTATTAAAAAAATTTTTGCTTTAGAGTGACTTAACATATACTGTTGCTTTTAATCTGTTTATTAAAAACTTATATTCACGAGCAAACTAAAAATTAATATTATTAGTAGCAATCTCTATGGTAAATAAATTTTTTCGCTGAATTGCCTTAGTACTCGAAATATTATATTTAATATTAATGTCTCCGCAGAAACGTTCCAGATGGAATGTAATTTTGAAATAAATATTTTTTGAATAATAATTATAAAACAGAAAAGTAATTGGTGTTACTGAAATTATATAATCATCGTGATAAAATTTATCGTGTTATGAGATGCAAAAGTCTTGGACGGTAGGCCCAACTAGTTTGGAGTTCGCTGCCTTGATTTAGCATTTGGATTACAATTAAAACATTTGTCCTCTGAATAAATTCCTAAAATTAACATTACGTACAATTTACGGTCCTAGTTTTTGCGTTGATAATAAGAATATACTAGCAAAATTAAAAAATGAGCATTTAAAATATAAGAGCATTGAATTCAATTACGCGTGTTGAAGTATAGAAAATTTGTACATTAAAGTCAATTTTGGAGAGCTTGAGACCTCCAGCAAGTATTCTGAAAGATCTTTTAGAAATTTGTATTTTGGGAAAATAGTTATAATATATTATGTAGACGTAAAAAAGTGCTTTTTCGTTGACAATGGTTACAGGATAACAAAATTGAGAAGTTAAAGTTCAAAAAATAAAACGGTATTATTTTTTAATTTCATCAATTGTCTTGTCACACTAAATATAAATTTCAAAATGTCTATCTCGGTAAAAACCCTACAGATTAAATGAAATTTTAAGATAATATTTTTGTAGATTTTGGTTCTTATGAATGGTGTAACCATATAAAATTATAATGCTAAAGTATATAATAGACAATTGACAATATTAAATTATTAAATTCATAGCTCTTGAATTTTTAAATTTACAGCAATTGCTTAAATGCTTAGAATATTGAAGTAAGTTTTGAACCGAATTGTAGTCCGTATTTTGCGATTGAGCTTGCGGTACCACTCGAAAATCCGATAACACTATGTAAAAAAAAGAAAATGGAACAAGTTATTATATCTTGGAAAAAACCGTTTTCTTGTTAATGTGTTTAGAGTCAAACGAACTTGAAAAATAATTTTAAAGTTGTAACAGCATTATATTTCATTTATCGTATTTAGATATGCGAGTCTTGAACGGTAGACCCAAATAATTTGGAGTTCGCTGTCTTGACTTGGCACTCTAAATATCATAACTAATATTTGTATAAAAAAAAAGCTCCAGATGAAATGGAATTTTAAATTAAATATATTTTTCTTAATAATTATAAAATACTTTCAAAATTGATTGAGAATACTGAAATTATACAAGCATTATGATAAAATTTATCATTTTATGAGATGCAAAAAGTCTTGGACGGTAGGCCCAACTAGTTTGGAGTTCGCTGCCTCGATTTAGCATTTGAAATAACAATTTTAACATTTTTTTCTCTTTATAAATTCTTGAATTTAAAGGTATTTATAATTCGTAGTTCAAGTTATTGCGTTTATAATAATAATATATAAACAAAGTTGAAAATGAGCATTGAAAACAGAGGAGCATTGAATTCAATTACTCGTGCTAAAGTATTGTAAACGTCTTATACATTAGAATCAAGTTTTAACAGCTTCAAAACCTTATGCAAGTACACAGAAAGAACATTTAGAGATTTGTATTTTGAAAAATAAGTTGTAATATACGATGTACGCGTAAAAACAGAGCTTTTTCGGTAATAATGATTAAAGAATAACACATTGAAGAGTTTAAGTTGAAAATATTAAAGAGCATTATATTTTTATTTTACTTATTTAAATATGCAAAAAGTCTAGGTTACTGCACTTCACTACTTCGTGGTTTGCTTTCTTGTTTTGACACAGTCAATATAAATTTCAAAATATCCGTAAAATCCGTACAGATTTAATGAAATTTTGAAATGATATTTGTTTAGATTTTGGTTATTATGAATACTTGGAAACATATAAAATTGGAATGCTAAAGTATATAATACGCAAATGATAATATTAAATTTCTAAATTCATAGCCCTTTAATTTTTAAATTTATAAGAATTGCTTCAATGTTTAGAATAATAAAGTAAGTTTTGAACCAAAATGTAGTCATTTTAATTCATTTGTACTTGAATATTAGTACATAATAATCGTGAATTATTATATTTACATTTCTAGCACGTTAAAGTTATCTTTTACATTATATTAAAATATTATTACTGTACAGCGCAATTTCGTGCGCCAAAAAGTAAATTATTATAAATATATATATATACATATATATGTATATTATCGCTTTCAATATGTTTAGAAAAAGTTTACTCGGATGAGTCAACTAACAATTCTTATTACTAATAGCAATTTATATATCAAAAACATATTTTTTTAATTTTAATGTTATCGGGGATCAATTTTTTAAGATTTTTGCAACAATAATTGCACTATTTTTAAAATATTAATTTGTAATAAAATAATGTAAGAATTATTATGAATCATTATATTGATTAGATTTTGAAATATATATCAACAAATAAATGTGATAAAATGAAACCATTATTAGATATTAATTTTTTATGGATTCCGCCGGTTTATTTGTAAAAATGAAAAATATATCAATACTCTGTACGAAAAAAGTACGATTCGATTTTTCATAATACAAATTTTGATTATTCAAAAAAGAACCGTGCTTTTTTCCGTACGGGGTGTATAATATAATTATTATATTAGAATTTTGCATAATTAGCAATATATAAAATCTTGGATACTAGACTGAAAATTTTAGAGTTTCATATATTTTATATGCTCATCTTAACATTAAGATTTTGGAAAATAATTAATAAAAAGTGACAAAACTTTTTTCTTGTTGATGATTTTAGAGTCGAACGAACTTGAAAGATAACTTTAAAAATATAGCAGCATTATATTCTATTTTTTCGTATTTAGATATGTGAAGTCTTGAACGGTAGACCCAAATAGTTTGGAGTTCGCTGTCTTCACTTACCACTCTAAATATTATATTTAATATTTATATAAAAAAGAAGCTCCAGATTAAATGGAATTTTAAATTAAATAATTTTTTCTTAATAGTTATAAAACACTTACGAAATTAATTAAGCATTATGATTAAATTTATTGTGTTATGAGATGCAAAAAGTCTTGGACGGTAGGCCCAACTAGTTTGGAGTTCGCTGCCTTGATTTAGCATTTGAAATAACGATTTCAACATTTTTATCTTTGTAAAACCCTTGTTTTAACCTTTGCTTTCGTTAAGATTATTTGAATGTTATAAGATTTCTACTACTTTCAGATATTTTCTTGAAATATGACTGATTTTTGTCTGGTTTAATTTTTTATCTAGATGTCTCAGCAATATAAATTATTTAAAAAATGCTTATTTTATACAGAGTATATATTTTTTACAGGTAAAAAAATTCTACTAATAATGAATCTTACAATAACAAATTATTATCTTATAAATAACAAATTATTAATGACTAGCACATTCACCTGAATCATTATATAAGTAAATGTATTTGCTCCATTTCTTTATTATTCGTTAAGTCACTCTTGTAAGCCACAAAGTATTAGACGTAAATTTTGAAAAAGTAAAAATTATTGTTTATGTATTTTTTATTATCGTAAGAATTGTTTGTGTAACTTTTTTAATTTTAGATCGAGCCCTACAAATGCAGCAAGTTGCGTATGCCGAAACTGTGCAGCAGTTGGAAGAAGAGAGACGACAGCACGCAACACGACTACAAGAATTACAGCAAGAGCTGGATCTTGTACGTCGTAGAATAAATGACGCATCCATTCCAGAATGTGTAATATGCCGCAGTAACCGTCCAAATAAAATTTGGATTCCTTGTGGGCATGCTTGCTGCTGTTCAGAGTGCTCACCAGGATTTTATAACGAGAGAGCAAATTTTGATATAGAGAGGCTCATAAGATGTCCGGTTTGCCGAACTTTCGGCACACTTTATGATTTTTATTTATGGTGTTTTTTTGTAAAACTTTTAATATATATTTTTGTAAAGTTTTGTATACATAAAATAATATACAATAAGATATAATAATTATAAAACACCAAGAAAAAATCTTTTTTCGTAAAAATCCTTGTACTTTTTACCAATTATAAAAAAAATAAATGTAATAAAGAAACAATAAGGTAACATAGCCATTACTGGTACACTTACAGAATATAAAGTTATATAAATCGAATTTAAAAAAATTTATTGACATTTTGGGTGAAATAATAGTTGCTTGAACAATATTATCTATTAGTACCCCAGTATGGGACATTTTATTGGCATCCCAGCAATGGCAATTTTACCTTATATACTAACCCATAATTCATTGTTTAGTTGAATAATCAACCAAATTTAACAAAAAAATTTTTTATCGATTTTTTAATTGGTAATTTATCATACCTTTCGTTGGCAATGTTGATGGTTTTTTATTAAATCATGAGGGTATATAAGATGTTAATATATTAAAATCATGAATGATTATACTTACTTTTGCCATACATTCAAATCATCTTCTCCATTCTAATGTAAAAATATATGAAAATATTATAAATATACGATGGAATTCAGAGCGCTAAAAATTATTCAATCTTAAAAACATTGACTATTTACATGAATAAGTCGTACAACAATATTTGGTTTTGAGTAACTTCATATATATTGTTTCAATTAGCTTATAAAAAAAGTTTTACTTATAAGCTCCCATATGAAAATAATTTTTGTGAGAAATTGTGAATAACTGTTAATAACTATAATAAACTACCGCAATCGAGACATTAATAAGAATTAATAACAGTAAAAAACAGTTAATAACAATTAATAATAGTTAATAATAGTTATGAACGCTAAATAACAATTATTAACTGGAAGTCATGATTATTAATAATTATTTATAGTTATTCACATTTATTCACATTTATTGCCTACACATTTATTAACAGTTACTCACATTTTCCAAAATTTTAGAATTGCTGAATAATTTATTATTATTTATACTTATTTATACTTATTTATAATTATTTATATTTATTTGCAATTAGTTACAGTGAATTATAGTTATTAACACTTTTTTACAGATATTTATAGTTTTTCACATTTATTAACAGTTATTAACAGTTTTTCACATTAACAAAATTTTTCGCCTATATATAAAAAAAAAGATTATACGTGTAAAAATTGTTGAAAGTGTGAAAAAGTGTTAATAACTGTTAATAAATGTGAATAAATGTGAATAAATGTGAAAAATTATAAATATTTGTAAATAACTATAAATAACAGTAAATTATTATTATTTACAGTTAATCATTATGATTATCTATTCGTAAAAATTATTAACTGTTATCAACTGTTATTTACTGTTATTAATGTCTCAATTGCGGTAGTTTATTATAGTTCTTCACTGTTATTCACATTTTTTCACATTTTTACACAGTTATTAATAGTTATTCACAGAAATTATTTCCATATGGGCTAACTAAGTTAATATTACTCCTATTGTCGACTTTTCCACAAATGATTATATAGATTTCGATATAATTTAATAATAACTTTGTGATACTACTATAATATTCTATGTTTTAATAATATCGAAATACTTAATATAGATTTTGAGATTAAAGGTATTATTTTTCATATTAAAGTCATCTGCAAGTTCATAAGACCCATACATGCCTTCGAGGCGCGACTCGCGCCTCTTGATATATTTTATATTACAAAAACTGTCTATAAGAACGCATCGTTATTTATTCTTTAATGCGCAATTTTTAGTTAGGCGACATGTTGAACTTCTTAAAATAAAAGCGTCAATATCCTGACTCATATATACTTTCAATTAACAAGGTTTGAATATTCATGTTTCAAGACTCAAATTTAACGATAAATTGAGTGATATTAAACTGGAGCACAAGAATCAACTTTTATGTGCAAGGATGCATGAGGGTTTTTAGGTGCAGATGTTTCGTTAGAAATAATTTTATATTTATATGATAACATTAAAATTATATGGTACTCTTTTTTTATTAGCATTTATTAATTTTTTATATTTAATAATATAATTAACAATAAATAATAACATTGAAAAGAAATAATAATATTCAAAAGAAATAACATTGACAAGAAATAATAAAATTGATATCATTAAAATTATTCATAGTTAACAATAATATTGAAATTTTCTAATTAAAATTTGTTTTTTTTCTATCGATATTCATTTTTTAAAGTAATAAAAATCTTTGACACAAGCTGTAGCTTGAATACCGAATGCAACTGAACTTGCAGTTTTGTACTATTGATTCTTTTGATTTTAATTTAAGTTGCTCGTAAGCTATAATGAGCTCAATTTGACCCAGGAGCTTTATACTCCTAGGCAGTAATGGCTACTATTGCAGCTTAGGAGCTCCTGGTGCGCGTCTAACCTATTTATCAATTGAGGACTCTCTACACGTAAAAACTCGAATGCGTCCGCCTGGGATGAAAAAAAGCAATATTTTCTTTTATGAGGAAACATTACTTTTATCGCTTCGCTTTTAAGAAAACTTTGAAAAACTAAATTGTCTATCCTAACCTCTATTTTACAAATTTTTCAGGGTTTTCTTCAAAACGAATCAATATAAATAATTTTTAAAAAATATTGCTTTTTATGATATAAGATGGAGGTTTCTCCTTATTTTTTGCTACAATTATTAGTTTTTGAAAAAAAAATAAATTCTTTGATTAAAAAAGGACAGAGATATACGACCTGCTCTTAACTCTTTGAAGCATAGTGGTAAGTATATTTACCACGTAAATTCTTTCACTGTTTCATTATTTATTCTTTTTACAACGGATTTAAAATGGGTTTTTTGCTTTTCGTTCATCTCTAAGATGTTAAGGAACATGTAGAAAAACTGCACATACCTTGGATAACAGTGGTTTTTTGTTTATAAACAATCATATGCAAAAAACGTGATTTTTAGGGAAAAATTCATTTTTGACCATGTTTTTGGTCTTATCCTTCTGGAAATTCGTACAGGAGGGTTTTTAGGGTCGCTAAATACGAATCTGGTGTCAGAATTTACAAATTCAAAAAGGCGGAGGAAAATCATTGTCCGCCATCTCGAATCCGCTATATTGGATACAGAATTTAATAAATCTGACATCAGATTCGTAATCAGCGACCCCAAAAACCCTTGTATACCAATTTTCAGCTAATAACTGCTAATAGAAAAATGTGTGCAAACGGGAACCCTCCTGAAATTCGAAAAACTACCAGTTAACGCCATCTATGATTAGATTTGTGCAGCATATACTGTATACAATTAATAGAATAAAATAAATTAGTACATAATTATCGTCGTGCCTAAAAGAAATTTGGTGTGTACGCCCAATAACCGTTACTTTTGTGCATGAAAATATTTTGCACGATAAAAGAAAAAACATTTTATTTAAAAACAGATAATATTGTGCTCAATGTATATGCACTGTGCCCTCTAAATAATTATTAAAAGGGTAAATGTGCATTGTGCATAATCATTGGTGCATAAAATAATAACTTTATTTTGAAAAAATATTTTATCGTGTACAATAATCTTGTGCATAATTTCTAATTTTAATTTTTTTTTTATATTTTTAAAAGTGCAAGATCTTTAGTGCAGAATTGAATAAATTAATTTTTTGCCATTTTAATTAAGTGCATAAAAGTATTGTGCATTAAAATTCACTTTATTTCTTTTAACTTTAATTAAAATTAATGTGCACTATCAAAAATCTCTTGTGTACAAATTATTAGTAGTAATTATGTGTGTATAAAAATAAAGTGCAAAATAATTATGTGCATGAGTCGCACCATGCCCTTCTTTAGAGAGTAAGAGCTTAACCATAAAACTAAGTAGTTTTTGTTAAGTCTTAAATCGTGTAGCACGACTACGTCACACTCTATATATATATCATAAAATTTTTGTGCTAGTCCATTTTATTTTACCTCGCAATACCTACCCTTACTGCATCCTAACCATCCAGCATATATTCCTTTGAGCGACGCCATCTTTAGCAAGCTAGCTTGGTAGTAGTTTATTACACGTGCTTCGAACTCTTACCATCTATTGTGCTCTCTCTCATAACCACAGCGCGCGGTGACTATACCGACTGGAAAATACCGTCGGCGTAGATAGTGCATTATATGTGAAAATTTCCTTGCTTGGCTTTGACGTTTATTATTCGCTTTTTCTTGTTAATACAATTTTTTTTTTGTGCTTCCGTGTACGTAATTAAAAATTTTTTTTCTTGCTATTAAGATAATTTTGTAGTCGCGTGGAGATAAAACTGTTTTTTTTACACTCGTTTTAAAAACTTTCACAAATTCTCCTAACGGTAATAACTTATTTTTTTTTCAACTGTTTTTTTTTGCTTGCTTTTGTAGAGAAATAGGGCCTTGTGTACAATATTTTCTATTACTATAAGACTTTTTTTTTCCTAATTAAATTTTTTTCAATTTCTCTGAGTGATATAAATTTTTTGTTGCTTGTTTTTTTTTGCTTGCATACTGCTAACATTTAAATTAATTTAATTATTAGTAGAATAGTTTCTAAGCTTTAAAGTAAAATTTATTATTTTTTTTTTGTAAATAAAAATTAAACGTGCTTTAATTTTAATTAAGAAATACGGTACTGAGAATTTCCTTTGAGTAACCCTCCTGAGATAAGGTCTCGTATAAAATTATTAGCAAATTTTGTTGGTAGGCCAACGTCATATAGGATTTAGCGTGGGATATTCTTTTTTTTTATGCAAATGGCGAACCGACAATTAAACTTAGAACCCCTCTGGGGTTCGGCTGATTTGTGTCGTCGGGATGTTTTTAGAGCGGCTGACGAGATCACTCACCTAGCTGATCAACTTTTAGCCGATCAAATGTTTGCTTATAGCCATAGAGGAGTTGGCATGGCGGGCTGTTTAGCTACTTTTAAGTATCGAGTTTTGAGGTACGAGCTGAGAAGACATCTGGGCGAACGAAGCGCTGCGTGGAATCCAATCGTCGATGAAATCGCGGATGAGTCGAGACTAGGGTGTACTACGCTCCCCACCGGCAACTCCACCACTATGCTGAATGAACAGCACGAGGCTCAGATGAATGTGCAGGCTGACATTCATGCTAGTAACGAGCCAGCACTGCCTACTGGTCAAACAATAGGGATGTACCGAGACCCGATAATGTTTAATAACTCGACCACACAATCACGCAGCAATCCGTTCATGAACCCGGCGAGTGAATCTGTAACGCGTGCGCCTCCCAACGCTGGTAATGCTGACGGTCAACCGTTGACCACTCCTCAAGCCCAATCCACCCAATACCCCACTACATCAAGAGCCGTAACGTGGCCAGATGCCACCCAATATACTGAAGCAATGGATTTAACAACAGCGGCCGCACCACCTAATATTATTACGTGTGCTAGTGAGAACGTCGTTATCACCACTACTACCAATGTTGGCCCATCTTCAACAGTGACTTCGAGCCATTCGCATAGAGCAGCGAGCACCATGCATGCCAACATGGCCACGACCAACTACGGAGAACCTAACCCCACACCAGCTTCATATTCATACCCTTACACACAAGCACCTTCCTATTCCCATCCGTGGAGTCAGATCCCTCATATTATGCCCTCTCCTGGATATGTGCCCCGATCGCCGCCTCTGATCCCACCGCCACCCTTCTTTTCAGCTATCCCAACACACCCTATAACTAGGCCAACAATTTATAGGCCACCTAACCCCCTGGATGTAAATTCGGCTCATGCTTTTTCAGAACCTTTCCCTTCCAGCATGAACGCGTCAATGTTCAATCGTGAGAAACATACTAGTCAGATTTTTGCCAATTGGCATATTTCATTTAAGGGAGACCGAAGAAAGGACCCTGAATCTTTTCTGACTAATTTGCAAGGGTGTAGAGCAGCACATGGCCTCACTGTAGATACGATTATTAAAGCGTTACCTGCAGTACTGGATGAAGAGGCCTATCAATGGTTTCGTAGGGAGAATCCAAGTTGGCGCACTTTCGAAGATCTAGTTGAAGCTTTTCGCCTGCAGTTCTGCATGGAGAACGTGCAAGAACATCTTAAAATTGAACTCGAGCGCAGAACGCAAGGCTCTCAGGAAGATGTTAGTACTTATCTGACTAAACTGAGAGACCTTATGGACCAAGTTCGTCCGCTGATGACCTTAGATGAACAATTGAATCGAGCATACCGAAATCTGCATCCTAGCTACCGTCAACGAATCTACAGGGACCAGTTCAATAGTTTCACGGAACTACAACGCCTTGGCAAGAGAGAAGAAACCCGCAGAGCCCAAGATAAAGCGTACCGGCCTCCTCAGAGCCCCTAGCGAGTCGTTATTCCCTACTACAGCGTGCACGGGCACTAAGCAGTCTCGATTAAATAAAACTGCTCTCATTTCTTTTCTTGATCACATCGAGGAGCAACAGCATCATGACCAAACTCCTATATTAGCCCCTGTCGCCAGTACCCTTCAAGCACCTGTCACAAATCCCTCTGCTGTCACTCAACCACCAAGAAAACCGGAACCTAGTAGAATTCAGCAAAAACCCGCTTCAAGAAATTGCAACGCGCGGTTTACTAATAAATCCGGAAATAATAATCAAGTCAGGCCTCCCAACAACCAATCGCGTACGCAGAACCAAAATAGTGCCAAGCATCCCTTAAACAAGAACCCGACCCCTATAGTCGAGGATTTTTGGCGAAAACAAAAAGAACCGTGCTTCAGGTGCGGACAACTGGGCCATTGGTTGCGGGAATGCACTCAACCTCTTAAATGTTACGGCTGTGGGCAGTTGAATACTCACATCAAAGAATGCAAACGATGTAATTTAGCGGGAAACGAACAACGGAGGGAACATTAAGAGTCGGTGTTTCTTCCGATGAAGCGTGTCAGACTCGACCGTTTCTAAATCGACAAAGTAGTCCGTCTACATGCTCGAACCACGAAAACATAGAGCAAAGCGTAGTTCGACCATTAGAAGCAGGTCATAAGTTAAAAGAGAGCAATATAGCTGATAGCCATTACAGCGTCGAAAAATCGACGACTTTAAAGAGCGAGCAACTAAAAAGTGAGCAGAGCAAACGAGCAATACGTTCTAGTGAGAACATAGATAGCAAAATAGCACAAACTGGGACAAATAACCCAAGTTTTAATCAATCGTGCCCATTTACCCCTCCTAGCAATATAAAATATTCACCTTTAGCCACGAGCAATGTAGCATCACCCAAACCTGTATCATTGGTGCAACAAAACCTTAATATTACAGGAGAACCACGGCAATTTTTAGTTTTAAACCTCAATGGACATAAAATAAAGGGCTTATTGGATAGTGGTTCTGTGCATTCGTATTTGGGCATAAATGTAGCATCAGAATGGAAAGATAAAAGTACGCCTCAGTCTACCTTTGTGAGTGTTGCTGATGGTACTTCAGTCAATATAGATGGGCTGTTGCAGGTCACAGTAACGATAGACGACGATACACAGACCATACCCTTTAGAGTTGCAGAAAATATACTTTACGAATGCATTTTAGGTATCGATTTCATGCGTTTAATGAAAATTAGCATCGATTATGAGCACGATACCTGGTGTACCCCTAAAAATATTCCTCATTATTTTTATCCTTATAGCACTGACCCTTTTAGATATGCTGCACTAGCTACCCTTGGAGGTTTAATACGAGCCACTGAAGCAGAGAAGAACGAAATAAACCTTGTGCTAAATAATTTAATACCACCCACACCCGAGATCCTAGGAGTTACTAATTTAGCTACACACAAGATTGATGTTCAAGGACATGACCCTATTCGCCAGAAAACTAGGAGATACTCACCACAAATGTTGAAGGTTGCCCAAGAAGAAGTCGACCGAATGTTAAAAGAAGGTATCATAGAACCTTCCACAGGTCCGTGGAGTAGCTGCCCCGTTTCAGCTCCTAAACCAAATGGAAAATATAGGTTTTACATTGATTATAGGCAAGTGAATGATGTCACTAAGAAGTTCGCCTACCCTATCAAAAATATGGATGATATTCTTGATGAATTAAGATGTGCTAAGTATATTTCCAAATTAGATTTAAGTCAAGCTTACCACCAAATACCAATGGATCCTGATAGCAAGGAGATTACCGCGTTTGCAGTCCCAGGCAGAGGCCTATTTCAATTTAATCGTATGCCGTACGGCCTGACCAACGCTCCCGGGTCCTTCCAAAAAGTCATGGATAATTTAATCAAACCGAGCTGGGAACCGTACGTATTCTCCTATTTAGATGACGTCATTATAGCAACCACCACTTTCAGCGAGCACTTACAATGGTTAAGCAAAGTATTAAGGGCCCTAAAAACAGCAAATCTACAAATTAATAGAGATAAATCAGAGTTCTGTTGCTCAGAAGTAAGATATCTTGGATGTATTGTAAATGAAAAAGGTCTAAGAACCGATGAAGAGAAAATTCGACCTATTTTAGACTATCCGGCGCCAACCAATCTTAAACAATTACGAAGATTTTTAGGAATGGTTGGTTGGTACGCACGTTTTATTCCCAATTTAGCTCAAATAAAAATACCATTAACTTGTTTAACAAGGAAAACAACGCGATGGCATTGGCAGGAAGAGCAAGAATCAGCATTTCAGCAGCTTAAGCAAGCCCTCACCGAAGCACCCGTTCTAGCACGTCCCAATTTTGATTATCCTTTCATTCTACAAACAAATGCCAGTAACTTCGCCATTGCAGGCGTATTAATTCAAGAGATCAATGGAGAAGAACACCCCATCTACTATATAAGTAGAACCTTAAATCGTGCCGAGCGTAACTATACCGTATCCGAAAAGGAGTGCTTAGCAGTTATTTGGGCAGCAGAACGACTCAGGGCATATCATCAAGGGACCCCATTAAATGTAATCACTGACCACCATAGCCTTCTATGGCTGAAAAATCTAAAAGATGCAACGGGTAGATTAGCTAGGTGGCATACACGATTACAACAATTTGATATTAAACTAACTCATCGCCGCGGAAGCCAGCTTAAAGTCCCCGATGCACTTTCACGAGCTCAAGAAAACCTTATTGATTTAGCCCCTTTAGCAGCCCTGGATACCGATGATACCTGGTACAGAAGAAGAAAAGAAATGGTGCAGCAATACCCCACTAAATACCCCGATTTCAGAATAGAAAATGAACTACTTTACTTCCATCACCCAAATGATAACATAGACCCTATTATCCCCGACCTAGATGCCTGGAAACTAGTTCTTCCTTTTGCTGATCGTGAAAAAGCCCTTTTTGAAGCCCATAACACCCCTCAAGCAGGCCATATGGGAATGGAGAAAACCTTTGCTCGTTTAGCTACTTATTATTATTGGCCGGGATATTACCACGACACTTGTCAGTATATAAAAGCGTGCCAAGAGTGTCAAGCTCATAAACAGTCTCAACAGGCTCCAGCCGGTCTAATGGGAGAAAGATATATTCAAGGCCCATGGACGGTAGTCTCAGCAGATATAAATGGCCCAAAACCACCTTCGAGAGCCGGTTATAAATATATTATAGTGTTTGAAGATCTCTTTACTAGATATGTAGAGTTAAAACCCCTTCGTAAAGCAGACGGTAAAAACGTGATTCAAGCATTAGAAGAACTTGTCATTAATAGATGGGGCTGTCCACAATGTTTAATCACTGATAACGGGCTAGAATTTAAAAATCAGGTCGTAGATGAGCGTTTAGAAATGTATGGCATTAAACATTCTACTACTTCTCCCTATCATGCGCAATCAAATCCAGTAGAGCGAATCAATCGTAACCTAAAACCTATGATTAATAGTTTTATAGAGCAAGACCATCGTGATTGGGACAAACACCTAGGAGAATTTAGCTTTGCGTTGAATACAATGTTACATTCGTCAACAAAATTCACTCCGGTGTTCCTAAATATGGGTCGCAATCCTATTCCTACAATCCTATTCCGTAAATCCATCGAAAATCCTACACCAATTCAGCAAGGTAATATAGAAAAATGGGCAGACAGTGCAAAAAGATTACCTGCGATACATGATCTCGTTAAGAAATATGCCGACAAGGCAACGGCTCGTCAAGCTAAATATTATATAAAAATCGACGGCATGTAACGTTTGAACCGGGAGATCTTGTTAGTCGTAGAAATCATGCATTATCTTCAGCTATAGACAAATTCGCTGCAAAGTTAGCTCCAAAATTCATTGGCCCGGCCAAAGTCATTAAAATATTTTCGCCGGTAGTATACCTAGTTGAAGACGTCGACACCAAGCGACAGACTAAAGTTTTTGTCAATGATCTTAAAAGATATATACCACCTCGACGACAACAGCAACATAACCCATCACCTTCTATTTCAGAAAATGCAACGAGCAAGGCCAAACAATCTGCACCAAATGAGGCGGGCAGTACGTGTAGGACCCGGCAGAGGGCCGTACAACGACTTGACGTTTCCGCCACCTCACGAAGAAACGCGCGCAAACGTGGAAGGCCACCGAAATCTGCCATGCCCACGCACTAGGGCCTGCATGAGAGGCACCCGCCACTTATGCGATGCCGAGGATAAAATAGATGCGCCGTCAACCTCTGCCACCCTTCCAGCTCCGCCACTATCACTTCCAGCTCCGCCACCATCACTTCCAGCTCCACCACAATCACTTCCAGCTCCACCACAACCCATATCAGCTCCTATCACCATCTCACCATCCTCCAACCTATTCCTACTACACTCACCACCTCTACCTCAAATCCCTGCTCCTGCTCCAACCCCTACCCTCTCCCCTTCTCAAGCTGTCCTGTGCCTTCAATCCATCCTACCCTCCATTGCAGCCATTAACCCCTTCCAGCTTTCCTCACAAAAACCCTACCCAATCCAACCTAATCAATCCGTTCACCAACACACTCCTCCACCACATACACCACCACCTCTTTTAGCTACACTTTCGCCCTGCCCAATACCCAGTACATCCCAATCTCCCCTTCCTAATATCCCTTCCTTAATGTCCTTGAAAATATCCCCTCCAGCTATTATCCCGACCCCTGCCCTTCCAGCTCGCGAAGTATCGCCTACTCGACCTGTCGCGGAGGACGAGAAACCAGATCCAGCACTTGGAGCTGCAAGGCCAAAGTGTTGGAATTGCCAAGGTGATAATCATAATTGGATCGTATGTCGAGCACCCAAACGTACCTTCTGCCATATGTGTGGCAAACCAGGCGTTACCAAGCGCACATGTATTAGATGCAGACGACATGAATAACCCTAGAGCATATCTACATAATAAATAGTAAAACCAATTTTTTTTTGTTAATTGTAGAACCTTACCAACCCAAATCCATTACCCTTTCAGCAAATCATATCATTATTTACAATCATTATTCTTTTGTGTGTACTTAATAAGCTTGCTACAATAACCTTCTTTATTCACATTCATTATCAACTCATTCAAATTGCTAGCTACTTGCAACGATTTTTTTTAAGGCTCAAAGGCTATATTTACACAATATTTTGTTTAATAGATTATTGTTTAATACAACATGAAAAAAAAATTATCTTAGCTAAATTTCATTCAACTCAATTCTTTTAAAAATAGCTTATTTTATTATAAAATTGCTGCAAAGTAATAGAACCTAGCATGCATCGACAGAGCACCAGAGCGTCGTCTCTCAGTAAGTAAAATTTGCTTTATAATATAAATATTCAATATTGTTTTTTGTATGATAAATAAATTAAAATTTTTCTTCGGAGTGTGACTGTAACAACATGTAAGAATGGGATATGAGTGTTTCAATTAGATTTAAGAAATATAACTTTTGTAAATAATAAATGGACAAGCCAGTCGCGTCATTTCACATTAAGCACCCTTACATACAGCGCGGAACACTTACACTCAATTTAGCACAATAAAATCAGCAGTCTCAGCAGAAAAAGATTTTCCTATCCACTGTACACCGATGCAGATAACACCGGTTATCTTAATCTAAGCCCTACTATTTTAATATATCTAATCTTTTCTTAATAATTTCTAGCTTGTGTTTTTTTCTCTTCTCGTTGACGAAATTATCGGTTCCACCGAAGTACTTTCGTGTGGCGGGGGGGGATTGTAACATGGCAATTTGACCATGTTACTTAGATATATAATTTTAAACTTAAAGACGACAGAAAGAAGCCTACGACGGTCGGCAAGATGGAAAGCAGACCACGCGAGTCAAACTCGTAAACCCATACACGAGTTCGTTGGCACACACACGCGCGAGTATATAAGGCTATAATATACGCATATAGGGCTAGCAAGCCGCTTGACTTGAATAGCTAAGTTGGGGTCCGTTAAGGATCGTCTGTCTCTCTCTTGCGGCGCGCGCAGCGTACCGCAAGAGCAACGAGCTTGGTCGACAGAAAGAACTCGCCATTGCTTTAATCTTTCTGTCGTCACCGTAATGTTAAGAGCGTTTCGATAAGCTATACGATACCTTTTGTTTTTTTGTGCGCAATAACCTGCTAAATTTTTAGTGTGAGTGAGACACATTAAATTTATTTTTTTTGTATTTGAAATCAAGTCTTGAGACTTGATTTTGCGAGTGCCAGCGTGCTTGGCAGAGCAGCGTAAATTCTTGGCTTTATTTGTGCGACGTGTGTGCCGGGCGACCTCGTGCGCATTCTAGTGTACTCTCCCTTCGTGCTATTGAAATTATTTTTTTTTGTGTGCTTGAGCCCTTTTTGTGCGTAATTGTTATAAGCTATCTGCTTCCTTCTTGCCGATAGTTTATATCTCATTAGCGAAACGGCGTCGCGTGCGTTATACGCGGCTGGCGTCCATCTTAAGAGCGTGTGCTACAATTGTGTACTCGTGATAATAAACCATATTTTTCTGTGATGTACACCGTAATTCATGGGCATTCGGCTTTGTAAATATTTTATACGTATTTGATTCGTTTAAAAATTTAATAGTTCGTTTTCGTACCCATCAAATTTAGGAATTGCCATTTTTATCTTATGTGTTGTACCTGTGCTTGTTATACGCGTTTCTTTTATATTTTCTATTTCTTTATTTATTTTATTCACGTCTTCTGCGTGTTTTGGATCGATATCATTCAAATCTCGCGTTAACCGTTCTTTTTGCGCGTCTACATCATTAAATTTTTCATTTAAATTTTCTACTTCCAACCTTTTTTCCGCAGCTTCATTTCGTTCATTTAACTCTTTAAGTTCATTAGTTACCGTGTTTTGCCAATCTCTATTGATATTTTGATTACCTTTGACCGTTTTGTCGTGAATTTCTTTCATAATCTGAAAAGATCTTCTACCTGCCATTTTTAATTTTTAATTATTCTGCGGTTATTCGTATTTTATTGTTTCAATTAATTAATTCTGCATTTTTATCTTATTGCAATTTAATTTTATTCGATTTGAGTACTTATACAAAGTATCTACTGTATACCTCTGTGTGCTTTTATCGAAATGATATTTTTATTTTCCTTTTAACTTCAAATATTATTTATATTTGAATTCAAATGGACTTTAAAGGGACTTTGTAGATACAACGTGTTTAGCTTTGACTTATTTGTTTGGCCTTGAGTTTATGATGTTCTTCGGCTTTGACGCGTACTCGGCCTTGAATTTATTTCACGTGTATAGCACGTGTATAATTTAATGTCTCTTTGAATTCGCTTTTGAATATTCATTTAATATAATATATTATTCTCTACTTTTTTCATTTAAAAATCGTTCTACGCACCTCAATTTTTATTATTTTTTAATTTTAAAAACGTGAATAGGTTTAATTAGTTATGTAGAATTTAAATATATTATAAAAAAAATTTCGAATTTTCTCGGGTCGGGTCTTGAATTCTCGACCTTTGATATGAAAAACGCATGCCATACCATTTAGCCAACGTGGTTCTCATGCTCTTATATGATAGGTTTTAGTTTTATTTTGCTCTATTCTTTTTTTTCTTCATTTCTTATTAATTATTGTTATTGTTAACTCCTTTTATTGTTTCATTTATTTTATTTTTAAATGATTTTTCGTTATGATTTATTAGTGTGTTAATTAATTGTGTATTGATTTTAATCTGTTTTAGCGCTAGTGGTAATTGTTTATTTAAATTCTTAAAAATTCTACTAATGTAATTATCGTTAATTTCGCATTCTTTTATTAAATAATCTAATTCTTTGTGTATATTTTTTATTTCAACTTCTAATTTGTTTATTTCGTGTTTTAAATTGTTTATTTGTTGTGTTTGTGTCGTGTGTTTTTGTGCCGACTGTAATATAAATTGTGCTACTGCTTTTTTTCTCATTATTTATATTTTACTTATTATTATGTTTTATAGAAAAAAATAACAAAAATTTGCAAAATGAGTAAGGCAATCGTCATGAGTCGCACAACGATTGCCTTACTTATGCTACAGTAGGTACTTTCTTTTGTATATATCTACTTTTTCGACTATACAGAAGCTACTCTACATAGTGTCTATTTCTTTATTTTCTTTTTTTTTTTATAACTATTTCTAATTGTTATTAATTACTTTCAGTTAAATAATTTAAACTATACATATTAGTTTTCATGCATTATATTCTAATTATGGGTGAATCAGCAGTCACAATATATTAATTATTCTATTTCTTAGTATAAAAGATTTATTTGGAGAAAAAATTAGTAAAATTCTAACAATTTACTCATCTAAATACGAAGCACAAAATACTTTTTAAAAAAATTTAATAAACTTATATTTTCGTATAAAATAATTTTTCTTTCATTTGCTGTTTATAATTCAACGTGTTTCAAGTAATTTAATAACAATTTCTTCTTTTCATAAATCTATCACAATTATATCTAATAAGTAATAATTATATTGACTAGAATTTAGTGATCGACAAGAATTTGATGCAAGCAGATGAAATGGTAAATAAAGTAAGACATAAGACTACCATGCTTCAAGCATCCTGCAGTATCAGGACTCTACTCCATTACGAACATTAAGCTTCTATTTATATGATTTGGGACTATAATACAATGAAAAGTTGCAGTATCATCTTCAAGTCTTAGTAAGTCCATCATTAATTTGATTAATTTTTATTGTTTTTTAGCAGGGTATTCGATATAAGTACATAATTATAGTAATGATCTTTTTGAATAACACAAATTTTATAGTGACGTAAACTTTAATTTTTAATATTAAAATTTATAAAATGTAATAAACTTTAATTTTTATAAAAAATAATTTCACTTTTTCAATAATTCAATACATTTTAAGTAATTAAAAAAAAATTCATTTTTTTTATAAATTAATCATAATTCTATGCAATAAATTTTAATTATATTAATTCAAATTCAGTGATTGACAAGAAGTAAACGAAAGTGGTTAGAATAATGGATTTTAAACAAGTTATCTCCTTGGTTCATGCAGTATGAGGCTACTCATCCTCGTCTCGTGCAGTATCAGGACTCTACATCATTTTCTAATATCAAGGTTCGATTTGTATTAATTGGGGATGTACTACAATTAAGAACTCCAGCATCGTCTTTAATTTTAAGCTTCTAAAACAATTTTTCAATAACATAGTAATCTATTACTATATAATTTTAGTATATTTATTTTACATCAAAAGTTGAGTGACTTTTTTGTTTTTCTTTTCTTATTTAACATTATTAGCTACATTTTACAGACTGTCTTAGAAGGTACGCTGCTGAAGACAGTATATACATGCATCAAGAATTTAAAGATTAAATTAGAGGATATTAAGAACATCTGGACTTGCTATTGCTTATTATCTTAAAGTTAGATTTATTAGTTTTTTAGAGTATTTCGTGAAGTATCAGGCTTTCTAGGGTCTTAAGTGTTTGCTTTTATATTTAATATTATATTATAATTATTAGATATAGTCCTGATTAACGATAATTTGTTATAAAAATGTATTATACATTTCTTAGTTAGGATTAATTTTGTTTATACATTTTTTTTGTATCAACGTATGAAAATTCAATTTTTCAAACGTTTTACAATAGTTATTTAAAGAAAAACTTATTTTAGACTAAAACTTTTTTAAAGATCCTAGAAATATTTCATGCTGTGTGGGATCTTAGTTAAAGCTATTATATCTAAACCTATATTAAATATATATCATAAATCCAATGTAATAATACAAATCTAAAGGGGGATTGGCGCGCGAACCGTGCAGGGGAACGTAGCCCCTCCTAGTTATTTTCGAATAAATGTGTTTTTGATTGAAAACTGTATTATCTTAAAATTAGGTCAAATCTTTGAAAAAAAAAAAAATTCATAAATATTTTGCTAGATTCTAGTTAAAATTTTTAGAAGGCTGTCGTAACCCAATCGGTGACTTAGTTCAGTGCTTAAAATAAATGCTTATAATGATTCATTTACTTATTTCTACAGTGAAAATATAGTCATTGATTGGAAATTCAATATCGATGGGTTTTTCAATCGATGAAGGATTTTTTATGGTGGGGCAGTCAGATTATCCTTTGATTAATTAAGTCATTACATTTTAAGGATTCAACGAAGTTCATTTTTGAGTTTACATTTCAGATTCTTCGGGGATGATTATAAACAAAAGCTTTCCGACTGCAAATATTTATTTATTTATTTATTCAAATATATAATTTTATTTTTATTTTTATTTGACTTAAAGACCGATAGAAATATTCTTTTACTCAAAATACTATATATTGTAAGTTAGTTTATAACTTTTTATGCATAGTAATTGATCTCTTGAGTTATCAGCACAAGTTTAATCTTATAAATTTTTTTACTGTAGCGAAAAACTAAATTAATCGAACCGTTCATTGATAGTCTTGGATTGGAAATATTGTTAGAAGGAGTTTTGGTATGCTTTTAAGTCCGTTGTTAAGTCCTGGCTTTCACCAGGACTAAATAAAAATGTATGATTTAATTATGTTGCATATTTTTATATGATTTTAAATATAAATTTGAATTAATTTGGAATAATTGAATTGATTATTAAATTATAATTATGAAAGATAAATATATGTATAATCTAGTGGTGAAATGAACTCCACCAATATTTAATTGAGTAAACCGTTCTCACAATTGAAATATATTGAAGAATATTTATTTAGAGTACTTGAATAGAGAATATATAAATTGAATATTCTTACCTTGATTGATTCAAGTAGATGAAGGCTGGATACAGACAGACAAAGAATAGATATAGGCACGATTTGAAATAAGACTCGAGTCGAATATAAGAAACTTTTAAGATATTTATTGACACTTGTTAAAATAATTAATATCGAATACAATAACTTTATTTGAATTTGAATTTGAATTTAAATTTGAATTACAGGATTTACGACTTGGTACCAACGATGATCCTGGGATAGTGCCCCCTGTCGTCAATTTCAGTCGGCTTTTATAAGATTTATATTGACATACTTTCATTAAGTAATAAGTGGATCTTGCCTGTTTTATGATTAAATAATTTCGAAGGCAACGAATTTCGTTGCTTAATATCAACTTAAAGTTTCTTCACTGCTTAGGTTAACACATTCTTTTATTGTTCGATGATTGTTTAATTAGTTCATCAATATCATGTTAAAAAATGATATTTAGAAATTATAAATTAAAAAGTAATATAAAAGATACGTTGTGACGTAACACCGTTACATATAAAAAATCAATAATATGTTAATTAACAGAAAATTCTCTTAGTGTTATGAATTTTTTTTCAGAATATGATAAATAACAAATAATAGAAATATAGTTTAAATTATATTCATTGGGCAGAGGAAGAAGAATGGATTTTTATCAATAATTTTTTTATTTAATGTTTCATAATGTTTTATGATTACAACCATAAATTTTAGAAAATCTTTGTTTCTGTATATTCATTGCACAGCGAATATAATTTTGCTCTAATGGTGCCATTTATCGGTATCAGACAGTGCTGATCTTTGATATTTTCTACTCTGCTATTTATTTTGAATCGTTTGGACAAAAATCTTTTGTTTGCATTGTAATCTTTTCGTTCAGAATGCTTTAATGAGATATTGGGCATCCTTCCTGTAGTACTTAACCACTCGAAAAATCTGAATTTTTTAAAATTGACTCGTTTACTGATACTTGAAGACTTGCTTTAGTAGCTCCTGTGAAAATTAAATAACTTACAGAAAATAATATTAGTTATTCTTAAATAACAAGTTGAAATGATCGATTTCATAAATATATATTTTGTTTTTATTTAAAATTATTTTAAGAGAAGACATGAATGATTGAATGAACGTAGTGATTGACGGCTAATAACTGAACATTATCTCGGTTAACAGTTGCCCCAAGTCCATTGCAAGGTCCTTCACCATGAGCACTGGGATAAAAATGCCACTCTGCTTCACATTGAAAATCGCTTTGATGGTATGCTAAGTTAATTATATTCTTATAATTCTTGTATTGTTGTGGAGCACCATCTGAGAAGTAGTATATTTTTTCCACATTTCCAAATTCATTTCTTAAGAGCATGACGAAGCTGCTCGCTTTCAAGTAATATTTTCCATCTTAACTTATGAATAAATGATGCATTTATTCGAGTTTTTTTGCTAAAAAGAAAAAATTTGTAAGACTCTAGTGCGGACGACTAAAGAAATCCACCAAAATATTATATTTACAAAGTTATAATAAAAACTTTCAATGTATCGTATTTTAAGGTTAGGTTTGTCGAGTTTGATATCTAATTTCCAATCCAAGCTCATAAAAAAATAACAAGTCCAAATGATTTTTTATTCTAACAAAAATTATTGTATTAATATAGCTTTAGTACGGACAAGTCATTATATTTGTTTAATTTATGAATTTAAAAAGATATTGATAAAATAAAAAAAGCAAAAGTCGATTGCTGCAGCTCCGACATCCCATTAAAAAACTGATGACAATTTTGTGACAGGTATATATTGCTGTTGCATCATGTGTTAAACGATCGGATATTATCTTTAAACTCCAATGTTTTAGATCATTGCCATCTTTGAAGCAAATTAAAATGTTGTACATGGCGGTTTGATTATTATTCCAATAAAATCCTGGAGTTGCATCCTAAAGAATGGATGAAATACAAAAATTTTCATATATGGGTGATTCTATTCGAACGGGTCAAATTCAAATTTTGAAATAATAGAAAATAAAGATGTTCATTTTAAAAATTTTACTCAGGTTTTTCTATGGTTATATCTAATAGAACAATATCCCAAAGTAACCAAGCTGTCCATAGGTTATTCCCAGAAAAACTGATGGATAAAAAATATACTGATACAGAGGAATTACTTTTATTCCAGGGAAATTACTATTTTATTACCATCACTTGATATATTATTTTCTAATGATATTTATGTCGAACAAAGATTCTAAACTATCTGAAATACTTTAGAATTAGCTATAACCATATATGGATGAGTTTTTAAAAATAAAAAACAACGAGTTACAGCAAAAATATGTATTTTTAAACATTATTAGAAGAAAGTTAAAGAACAAATATATCCATACTTGATAAAGTTTGCTTTTTCAAAATATATAATAACATTATTTTTGTGTTTAAGCGTGGAGTTAAGTGTACTTGATGATAAAGGATTGGCAGGAAGTTCACCACGTCCACGTGTAGAAACCATTTTATTACCAATACAATCTAAAATAATATATTATCAATTTATAGATTTTCCAATTCAGATTTTCCAAAGACTTTCATGCAAATTCAAATAATTATATACTTACTTTGATATCAACGACAAACTCTTCATCAAGGCTAATGACAAACTGATATTTTTATTTTCTGAATACTACGATGTAACCTTTGATTTCGCTTCATTTATTCGTAGTATATATGTAATATATAGTGTAGTATGTAAATATGACTACAGTGATTGTTTACAAAAAGATTTGAGAATGTGCTTACTCAGAAATTCTCCACAAATATATATATATATATATATATTTAATTTTGAATATATAAAAATTATAAGCAGTATAATATGTATTAAATTTCAAGTGTACAAATAATTTAACACTTCATGGTATAAAATTCATGAATAAAATTGTTGACTTTATTATTTCATTAGAATTTTATGAGTGCATCTCAAAAAAGGCAGGGGAATTATATGCCAGGGGAGATTACCTGATACTTTGAATGAAATTTTTACCGAGTAAACGGTCTCCAACATTCACTGCTATACAAACTTTTTTAGTTGTACATTACTACTTTCGTAAACGTCTATTACGTATTTGAATATGCGCTTATATCATCTGTGACAGTTAAATGTTTAGAGCCAGGAAAATTATCGTAGAAAAGGTAACTTAGCTTTCATAAGTGAAATGACATTTACACGTAAACAAAAATGTATTCTATGATCAACAAAGCAATTTTTTAGCGAAATAAACATATAATAACAATATTTCTATGTGATAGGAATAGCTTATATTTTCATAAGATTCAAATATAACATTTTTCATTCTTATTGCTTTTTATCTATGAAAAAATATACATTTTTTTTATAATAACAGAGGGTCAAAGAAAATATTTTTTTTTCAACCATTCTGCTGAAATGTATTTACGAATGGAAAAAAATATTTTTTGATCTTTCAGAAGTATTAATTCATCCATCCTGTATCTCTACAACGTTTAAAAAAAATTTTCTATATGATTACAGACAGGGGAGATTACTTTTTATACTTTCTGAGGGTCCCTACAAAAGCTACATTAAAATTAGCGATTAAAAAGTCAACGGATCATAAAGTTACAATCTGGAAGTGTATGAAAAATTTGTGGTTAACAATATTTGAACCTTGTATTGATAGTTTAATAAACGATTACATGTGATTACCCGTTAGAATAGAATCACCCATATGTGTAAATTTAAGTATTAAAATTTAAATATGATATTAAATGATTACCTGAACTGTAAAAGCATAATTTTCCGCAAAATCAACAATCACTTAAAATTCTTCGTGTTTTAATTCACCCTTCAACTCTCTAGAAAAAGAAGACTGTTTTATAGCTGTAAATGCATGGGGCAATAAATTCTTTACTTTTTTACAGAAATACTGTACGAAATCATCTGTCTCTTTGACTAAAGTTTCAAGTCTCGTTTTTGGTTTATTAATTCATTGCGTGAAATTCAGTGAATCAACATTATTAGCTTGAAATATCTTAGTTAAGATATATTCAAGCTTTTCAATTCCAGGACATTTTCTACAGTTGTTATAATAACAATCATCTGTCGACATATCACACAAGATTAATTTGAAACAGTCCCTATATGTTTCTAGAATATTATCTTTATTTTCCGTGAGTTTAGCTAAGGAACAACCTAAGACATTGAATCAAAACTTATTTTTATGAAACTTATATATTCAAGTGTAAAATATACGTTTAGAAGCATGTAACTAATAAAAATACCTAATATCATTAATTTTACATTTTGATGATATGGGCCACGGTGGAAGAATAAGAGGTGATTCGACTTACCCCCACTTTTTGTTATGCTTATTGAATTGCCTCTCTTTTTCTCCGCGTGGCGAAGCCACCAAAGTAGATACCCCACGTGCACACCTACATAAGCCCACTGAGTACGCATCGTTGTGTGCGTGCGCTGTTCACGAACAGCGAATGACCGTGTGTGAGTGAACACGTACGGCGTCTGGCATTGTGTCAGTAGAGTAAATTATAACTATGTATAGTTAATTTAAATGTTCATAGCAAAAGTTTAGATTATGATTATTAATTACAAATGTATTTATTTAATAAATTTAATTAGTTATTAAATTTTATACTTTTATAGTAAATATTAAACTTATTTTATATCTTTACCCTATCTCAAGTGTCAATAAGATTAAATAAGTATCTTTTTACTCTTTTATGAAATAAATAAATTAATATTTGTATATAATAAAATTTAAATTTTCATAATAAAATTCTCAATTAAAAAAATATTGAAATTCAAACTTTTGGAAAGTATATATGAGCAGATAAGCATATGTCATTTCATGTTTACTAATTTATGATGCAGCTCTAGCGTAATGGCTACGATGTGCGCTTTGAAAAGTTTGTCGCTCTGGGTTCAAAACCGGTAACATTCAATTTTTTTTTTTTTCCATAAAAGTTGTATTTTAATTTTTTTAAATATTTTATTTTACAAAATTATATTTTTTAAATTATTGAAAAATAAATAATTGAATCAGTTGATCAATAAAAATCTTTAAAGTGGCTGTAGCGTTTCGTGCCGTATCAAGCTCGAGCTCCGACAAAAAGAACAAAATAATGTTTTTTTCTTTTAAGTAAATTTTATAAAAACTATTTTTAATCAATTACTATATTTATAATTTGTATTAAACTTTATCATTTGACAATAAATATTGACGGTTTACGTCTGATAGCGTTGTAATCATATCAATTTTCATCAATTTAAAGTTAAATTTCGATAATCTTTTTCTCTGGAATTAGGGTGTTGATCTTATATTTTCAAAGTTACTCTGAAATAGTAATAACTTATACTTTTTATAGTATTTTTTTACTAAAAATCTAATTTTTTATCAAATTCGCTAGAACCACCTCAAATTAAAAATTTTATTTATAAATTTTGTTATTTAATTATTTCACAAGTAACTGAAAAATTACTATAAGTACTGAATGTAAATTATTTACAGAAGTAGAAAAATGTAAATATGTTATATTATCAATTTATTTTAATTATATTGATTTTCTACAAATTAAAATAAAATATTTACAAATAAATTAATGAATTTTAATTACTATACAATTTAGCAATTCCGTTAATACTTTAGTAGTAATTATCAAAATTCAATAAATATTAAATAAAATTAAAAAAAAATAATATAAGATTAGAAAGAGTAGAATAAAAATTGCACTATAAGAAACGTAGTTCTTTTAACAATAACTGAATTTTTAAACGTGCACCAATAGCAGGAAATAATTTGTCAATTTAATTAGGGAAATTTGTTAATTCTTAAGGAGTTACAACATCATATATTTCTGATTTTACACAATTCATTATGGGGTTATGCATGATTCTATAAGTATTGTGAAATCAATATAATTAATAAATAATAATTATTTACTTACCTTGAAGCGTAGATAAATATTTATCTAATCCGTACTTCTTAAATAAATTATCCATTCAAGATAAAATTCAATAAGGAATCTCAATAATGTTGTGGTGCAAAAAATTTATCAACGAAAATCTAATATATTATAAGCTATGGTTTTGCTACGTACTTTTGAATTACATATAGTATAATTATGAAATTATAAATATTTTAACTCAGTATTTCTACATATTAAATTTTTATTTATGAAATGATTCAATTTCATTTTAATCAAATAATTTTTAAAATTCAATTAAATATAAAGTCAAACATATGAAAATAGTAGGACCAACTACATTATCCTCACAGTGTATATATTATTATGTAACATTTGAGATGGGTCAGTTTTGTAAACTTAAAAATAGAGATATTAAAAAATAACTCAAGAGAAAACAAATTGCTGAATTGTATAGTAATTAAAATTGATTATTTTACTTATAATATTTTAATTTGTAAAAAATCAAAATAATTAAAATAAATTTATGATAATATAGTATATTTACATTTTTCTACTTTTGTAAATAATTTATATTTAGTGTTTATAGTAATTTTTTAATAACTTACGAAATAAATAAATAAATTTTTCAACTTAAAGGTTTTTATTAATCAAATAATTGAATTATTTATTTTTTAATAATTTAAAAAATATAATTTTGTAAAATAAAATATTTAAAAAAATTGAAATACAACTTTATTGAAAAAATAATATTAAAAATAAAAAAAAAAACTTTTTAATGTACTACGTTTTTATAATGAACCAAAAAGTATAAAATAATTTGTAATAAAATGAAAAATGAATAATGATTTGAAATAAAAAAAAACGTGGGGCGCATGTTTATTATTATGTATTGTATGCGCCCCACGTTTTTTTTATTTCAAATCATTATTCATTTTTCATTTTATTACAAATTATTTTATACTTTTTGGTTCATTATAAAAACGTAGTACATTAAAAAGTTTTTTTTTTTATTTTTAATATTATTTTATACTTTTTAGTTCAATTAAAAAACGTGGTAGATTAAAAATTTTTTTTTTATTTAAATATTATCTTATACATTTTGGTATTATTATTATTATTATTATTAATATTATTTATCGTGTTGTCCAACAGTGCATATTATATAGCATATATATTGTTGTCAAGGGACTAAAACGTGTTTCATCTATTTTTTTTAGAGAACACGTAATCGCATGGTGAGTTTCCCGCCATTTTGACGATAATGACGCAATTAGAAATTCAACCAAGATTTATTTTTTAATGCATTGTTAGACCATAAAATGAATAAAATACAGTCTCCAATTCTATATGTATAATAGGAATTGCTGTAATTTATGTCTAATTGCAATATATGACAAGTTAAAGAATTTTAAAAATTTTCGAAAATGGTTAGACACTAATGTTAAAAGTATATCTATACATAAAATCTTCAAATCTTCAATTTTGCCAATATCTCCGTTTATAATTAAATATATTAATATATTTTTCGGTGGGAAAATATATTTTCAATTATATTATCCAACAATGCGTGCAAAAATATAATATTGAATATATTAATATATTAATATATCAAAAAAGGATTTTTAAAATTTTCGAAGATGTTTAGACACTAATGTTAAAAGTGTATCTATATATAAAATCTTCAAATCTTTAATTTTGCCAACATCTCCGTATATGATCGAATATATTAATATAATGTTCGGTAAATATATATATTTTTTTTATAATATTGCATTGTCATCCAGTTCTGAGCTATATTTAAAATTTCAAGTCTCTAGCTCATCGGGAAGTTAGTTTACAATCGGTTGCAAAATTTGTACTGAACAGACAGACAGACAGACAGACAGACAGACAGACAGACACCAAAGCGAGTTAATAAAAACGTAGTAAAAAAAAAAATGTAACCGGATTTGAACCCAGGGCGACAACATTTCGAAGCGCACATCGTAGCCATTACGCTAAAGCTGCATCATAAATAAGTAAACATGAAATGATATATTCTTATCTGCCCTTATATACTTTACAAAAGTTTAAATTTCAATGTTTTTCCATTAATAATTTCATTTTTATAAAATTTTAAAATTCAATATATCAAAAAAATATTAATCAATCAATTCCATGAAAAAGTAAAAATAATTTTTTACTTATTTAATTCTATCGAGACATATAAGAATATAAAATAAGTCTATTATTAACTATGAAAGCAAATAATTTAATAAATAATTCAATTTATTAAATAAATATATAAGTAACTAATAATTACAGTTATTTAATCCACTAAAACAATGCCACACGCCGTATGTGTAATGTGTTCACTCACACACGGTAATTCGCTGTTCATGAATAGCTCACGCACGCAACGATGCGTACTCAGTGGGCTTATGTAGGTGTGCACGTGGGGTATCTACTTAGGTGGCTTCGCCACGTGGAGAAGTAGAAAGTCAACTCAATAAGCGACACACGTTTTAATGGCGGGGGAAGGATAGTCGAATCACATCTTATTCTTCCACCGTGATATGGGCGTATGCAGACAGAATGTGTTCCACTGCTGCCAGCCAACACACAGTTCTTCAGACAAAGGATGGTGAATTTGGTAAACCCTATGTTTTTTTCAGAATATTCGGATTTAAAAAGTTGGTATAGTTCCTTAAGATTCGGTAAAATGAGACGCTTTTGAACTTTACTTCTTTTACCATCATGATGTTTAACAACTAAAAAATCCTTCATTCCTGGTATCACAGAACTGACATCATCTCTTTCATAGAAATTCGTAACTAGAGAAATAACATTTTCTGACAGAGATCTCCCTGCAAAATTCTTACGTTAATGTTTACATTCATAGCAATCATATCAATAAAAGAAATTGAGTTTTCTATCACCTGAGAAGTTAGAAAATAACATGCACATAATCTCATTAAAAATAATCAGGCAATTCAATTATATGATTTAATTACATTATGAAATCATATGACAAAATTACATGATCCCTGGTAGAAATCTTCTCCGGTTTCCAACCAGAATTGACCGATGTATTCTAGTCAAATCAATATTTTGACAATAATTCAACAACAATAAATAATAACATCTTACGGCTAACATATTAATATCAAATTATTTATTCTTAAGATAATAATCATGTTTTAATAATTAATACATTTTCAAAGGGTAAATATCAGCTAATTTTGCCCCCATTTGATTAACACGTTGCCGATAAAATATCGTTAATTTTCTACCAGGGACGGAGGTAATAATAAATTGGGACAATTTATCATGCAATAGATCATTAAGTTTTTGGAAATGAAAAAATTAAATTATGAAGCTTAAATCATCAGTTAGTTTCATTTTTAAAATCTCTTTAAACGCTGTTAAAAATTCTTACGTACGATTGTACGCGAGAAAGAATTTTCACTAGCAAATTCATAAGTTATATATTCTGTTGGAAGTTAATTAATTTGTAAGTGATACATGTACACAACAAAAGTTCCTTGTTCATTTTTCAGATTAAAAATTAATAAAAATTATAGAAAACAAATTTGTTATTCTTTTTTTCAAATTAATCATAAATTTTAATGCTTATAGTTTAAATAAATATTATATACTTGTAAAATAAAACAAAAATTACATCGTGTATATTTTACTTCACAGTAAAATAATTTATTCCAAAACTTATCTAAATAAAGCGCAAAAGTTATAATCTATACAAAGTATGTGATCTAAATAATGCAAAATCTAAAATCTTATGAAATATTTAGAATTATTGAATCTAAATAAGTAATGATTATTATGTTATTATAACAATTCATGTTCTTTCGGCAATTAATTTAATGACAATTATGTTATGATAAGCAAGAAAAATTTTCGATGTTAAATGTTTAATTAAATGTTTTTCGAAAAATGTTTATCTTGATCGAATTACAAGCCTCTCTTAGGATTAGGTAACGATAGTAAACCTCTATTTCTAAGAATGCTACGAGCATTTTGAATCATTCGATGAGCTAATTATTATTATTATTATCCCAGCTAAATTTCAGTTGGAAATTAGATTTATTTATATTATATTCTGTTTATACTATTAACCTTCTGACATTTTTTTCATTGAAAAAGTGTAACTTTCTCGAAATTTTCCATATGAATGTTTCTTAAGTAATAGTATATGCGGGCCAATCATGGAATGACGCTATATGGCGTCATCTCGGCTGTCAGAAGGTTAAAAGTATTACATTAAAAGTATTATGTCTTACATGAAAATTTATCTTTTGAACATCCCACACAGCATGAAAGATATCATTGGAATATTCCGAAATATTCCAATGGAATATTTCATTGAAATATGTATGGAAGCTTTATGGAAGAAAACAAAAATATTCCTGAAATATTGCAAAGGAAACTTTCTACGAAGAACCCCTGGAAGCCTCCGTAAACCTTCCAAGGAAGATTCCGTTGGAAGATTGATGAATCATTGCACCGAAAGATTTCATGGAAGCTTTATAGAAGACTTCGATTTCCTTTCGGGGAAATGTTGGGAATTTTCACTGGAATATTCCGACTTAAGTCTCCTGGAAGATTCCGTAAACCTTCCAAAGAAGATTCTGTTGGAAGATTGATGAATCATTGCACCGAAAGATTTCATGGAAACTTGAATGGAAGACTCCGTTTACCTTTCAGCGGAGTATTAGAAATTGTCATTGAAACATTTCAGTGGAAGGCTTCTAAAAGCTTCCGTAAACCTTCCAAGGAAGATTCCGTTGGAGGATTGATTAATCATTGTACCGAAAGATTTAATGGAAGCTTGAATGGAAGACTCCGTTTACCTTTTAACGAAATATTGGAAATTGTCATTAAAATATTCCAGTGTAAGACTCCTGAAAGCTTCCGTAAACCTTCCAAGGAAGATTCTAGTGGAAGATTGATAAATCATTGCACCGAAAGATTTCATGAAAGCTTGAAAGGAAGACTCCGTTCACCATTTAGCGAAATATTGGAAATTGTCATTGAAACATCCCAGTGGAAGGCTTCTAAAAGCTTCCGTAAACCTTCCAAGGAAGATTCCGTTGGAAGATTGATCAATCATTGCACCAAAAGATTTCATGGAAGCTTTATAGAAGACTTCGTTTTCCTTTCGGGGAAATGTTCGGAATTTTCACTGGAATATTCCGACTTAAGTCTCCTGGAAGTTTCCGTAAACCTTCCAAGGAAGATTCCGTTGCAAGATTGATAAATCATTGCACCGAAAGATTTCATGAAAGCTTGAATGGAAGACTCCGTTTACCTTTCAGCGAAATATTAAAGATTTTCACTGAAATATTTCGGTTCGAGTATCCTGGAAGCTTCCGTAAACCTTGCAAGGAAGATTCTGTTGGAAGATTGATGAATTATTGCAGAGAAAGATTTCATGTGAGCTTGAATAAAGACTCCGTTTGTCTTCCAGCGAAATATTGGAAATCGTCATTGAAACATTTCAGTGGAAGGCTCCTGGAAGATTCCGTAAACCTTCCAAGGAAGATTCCGTTGGAAGATTGATTAATCATTGCACCGATAGATTTCATGGACGCTTGAGTGGAAGACTCCGTTTACCTTCCAGTGAAATATTGGAAATTGTCATTGAAACATTTCAGTGGAAGGCTTCTGAAAGCTTCCGTAAACCTTCCAAGGAAGATTCCGTTAGAAGATTGATGAATCATTGCACCGAGAGATTTCATGAAAGCTTGAATATAAGACTCCGTTTACCTTTCAGCGAAATATTGGAAATTGTCATTAAAACATTCCAGTGAAAGGCTGAAAAGCTTCCGTAAACCTTCCAAGGAAAATTCTATTGGAAGATTGATGAATCATTGCACCGAAAGATTTCAAGGAAGCTTAAATGGAAGACTCCGTTTACCTTTCAGCGAAATATTAAAGATTTTCACTGAAATATTCCGGTTCGAGTATCCTGGAAGCTTCCGTAAACCTTGCAAGGAAGATTCTGTTGGAAGATTGATGAATTATTGCACCGAGAGATTTCATGGAAGCTTGAATAGAAGACTCCGTTTACCTTTCAGCGAAATATTGGAAATCGTCATTAAAACATTCCAGTGAAAGGCTAAAAAGCTTCCGTAAACCTTCCAAGGAAGATTCCGTTGCAAGATTGATGAATCATTGCACCGAAAGATTTCATGGAAGCTTGAATGGAAGACTCCGTTTACCTTTCAGCGAAATATTAAAGATTTTCACTGAAATATTCCGGTTCGAGTATCCTGGAAGCTTCCGTAAACCTTGCAAGGAAGATTCTGTTGGAAGATTGATGAATTATTGCAGAGAAAGATTTCATGAAAGCTTGAATAAAGACTCCGTTTGTCTTCCAGCGAAATATTGGAAATCGTCATTGAAACATTTCAGTGGAAGGCTCCTGGAAGATTCCGTAAACCTTCCAAGGAAGATTCCGTTGGAAGATTGATTAATCATTGCACCGATAGATTTCATGGACGCTTGAGTGGAAGACTCCGTTTACCTTCCAGTGAAATATTGGAAATTGTCATTGAAACATTCTAGTGGAAGGCTTCTGAAAGCTTCCGTAAACCTTCTAAGGCAGATTCCGTTAGAAGATTGATGAATCATTGCACCGAGAGATTTCATGGAAGCTTGAATAGAAGACTCTGTTTACCTTTCAGCGAAATATTGGAAATCGTCATTAAAACATTCCAGTGAAAGGCTGAAAAACTTCCGTAAACCTTCCAAGGAAAATTCCATTGGAAGATTGATGAATCATTGCACCGAAAGATTTCAAGGAAGCTTAAATGAAAGACTCCGTTTACCTTTCAGCGAAATATTAAAGATTTTCACTGAAATATTCCGGTTCGAGTATCCTGGAAGCTTCCGTAAACCTTGCAAGGAAGATTCTGTTGGAAGATTGATGAATTATTGCACCGAGAGATTTCATGTAAGCTTGAATAAAGACTCCGTTTGTCTTCCAGCGAAATATTGGAAATCGTCATTGAAACATTTCAGTGGAAGGCTCCTGGAAAATTCCGTAAACCTTCCAAGGAAGATTCCGTTGGAAGATTGATTAATCATTGCACCGATAGATTTCATGGACGCTTGAGTGGAAGACTCCGTTTACCTTCCAGTGAAATATTGGAAATTGTCATTGAAACATTCTAGTGGAAGGCTTCTAAAAGCTTCCGTAAACCTTCCAAGGAAGATTCCGTTGGAAGATTGATTAATCATTGTACCGAAAGATTTAATGGAAGCTTGAATGGAAGACTCCATTTACCTTTTAACAAAATATTGGAAATCGTCATTGAAATATTCCAGTGTAAGACTCCTGGAAGATTCCGTAAACCTTCCAAGGAAGATTCCGTTGGAAGATTGATAAATCATTGCACCGAAAGATTTCATGAAAGCTTGAAAGGAAGACTCCGTTCACCATTTAGCGAAATATTGGAAATTGTCATTGAAACAAGCTTTATGGAAGAAAACAAAAATATTCCTGAAATATTGGAAAGGAAACTTTCTACGAAGAACCCCTGGAAGCCTCCGTAAACCTTCCAAGGAAGATTCCGTTGGAAGATTGATGAATCATTGCACCGAAAGATTTCATGGAAGCTTTATAGAAGACTTCGATTTCCTTTCGAGGAAATGTTGGGAATTTTCACTGGAATATTCCGACTTAAGTCTCCTGGAAGATTCCGTAAACCTTCCAAAGAAGATTCTGTTGGAAGATTGATGAATCATTGCACCGAAAGATTTCATGGAAACTTGAATGGAAGACTCCGTTTACCTTTCAGCGGAGTATTAGAAATTGTCATTGAAACATTTCAGTGGAAGGCTTCTAAAAGCTTCCGTAAACCTTCCAAGGAAGATTCCGTTGGAAGATTGATTAATCATTGTACCGAAAGATTTAATGGAAGCTTGAATGGAAGACTCCGTTTACCTTTTAACGAAATATTGGAAATTGTCATTAAAATATTCCAGTGTAAGACTCCTGAAAGCTTCCGTAAACCTTCCAAGGAAGATTCTAGTGGAAGATTGATAAATCATTGCACCGAAAGATTTCATGAAAGCTTGAAAGGAAGACTCCGTTTACCATTTAGCGAAATATTGGAAATTGTCATTGAAACATCCCAGTGGAAGGCTTCTAAAAGCTTCCGTAAACCTTCCAAGGAAGATTCCGTTAGAAGATTGATGAATCATTGCACCGAGAGATTTCATGGAAGCTTGAATAGAAGACTCCGTTTACCTTTCAGCGAAATATTGGAAATCGTCATTAAAACATTCCAGTGAAAGGCTGAAAAGCTTCCGTAAACCTTCCAAGGTAAATTCCATTGGAAGATTGATGAATCATTGCACCGAAAGATTTCAAGGAAGCTTAAATGGAAGACTCCATTTACCTTTCAGCAAAATATTGAAGATTTTCACTGAAATATTCCGGTTCGTGTATCCTGGAAGCTTCCGTAAACCTTGCAAGGAAGATTCTGTTGGAAGATTGATGAATTCTTGCAGGGAAAGACCCAAGGAAGCTCTAAGGAAGACTGCATTTACCTTGCAGCTAAATGTTGGCAATTTTTGACTAAAACTTTCGGGCCGAAAGCTTCAGGAAGCTTTCGTAAACATTTCATGGAAGATCCCATCAGTAGACTGATGAATCAGGAATTATTATTTTGAATGAATGTAAAACGGACACTACCCCAGCACTCATAAATATGGCTTATCCTCATTTGTAAGTCAATAAAAAAAATGTTAATGACGCTATAGCTACACCAAAAAGACATTTTTATAAAAATGAGATAATTTTTATAAAAATGAGATAATTGTTATAAAAATGAGGTAATTTTTTTAAAGAAAATGACTTTATTGCAATAACAAAAAACGAGTCCTTTTCCATTCAAATTTTTAATAATATCTAATGACGATATTTTCCCAATACATTACTTCACACACCAAAAGACGTTTTGAATAACGTCATTTAGTATGTTAGGGATTAGGACAAAAAATGACGTCGTTTAGTATGTTAAATGTTAACGAAATAATATTAAAAATAAAAAAAAAACTTTTTAATGTACTACGTTTTTATAATGAACCAAAAAGTATAAAATAATGTGTAATAAAATGAAAAATGAATAATGATTTGAAATAAAAAAAACGTGGGGCGCATGTTTATTATTATGTATTGTATGCGCCCCACGTTTTTTTTATTTCAAATCATTATTCATTTTTCATCTTATTACACATTATTTTATACTTTTTGGTTCATTATAAAAACGTAGTACATTAAAAAGTTTTTTTTTTATTTTTAATATTATTTTATACTTTTTAGTTCAATTAAAAAACGTGGTAGATTGAAAATTTTTTTTTATTTAAATATTATCTTATACATTTTGGTATTATTATTATTATTATTATTAATATTATTTATCGTGTTGTCCAACAGTGCATATTATATAGCATATATATTGTTGTCAAGGGACTAAAACGTGTTTCATCTATTTTTTTTAGAGAACACGTAATCGCATGGTGAGTTTCCCGCCATTTTGACGATAATGACGCCATTAGAAATTCAACCAAGATTTATTTTTTAATGCATTGTTAGACCATAAAATGAATAAAATACAGTCTCCAATTCTATATGTATAATAGAAAATGCTGTAATTTATGTCTAATGGCAATATATGACAAGTTAAAGAATTTTAAAAATTTTCGAAAATGGTTAGACACTAATGTTAAAAGTATATCTATATATAAAATCTTCAAATCTTCAATTTTGCCAATATCTCCGTTTATAATTAAATATATTAATATATTTTTCGGTGGGAATATATATTTTTAATTATATTATCCAACAATGCGTGCAAAAATATAATATTGAATATATTAATATATTAATATATCAAAAAAGGATTTTTAAAATTTTCGAAGATGTTTAGACACTAATGTTAAAAGTGTATCTATATATAAAATCTTCAAATCTTTAATTTTGCCAACATCTCCGTATATGATCGAATATTTTAATATATTGTTCGGTAAATATATATATTTTTTTTATAATATTGCATTGTCATCCAGTTCTGAGCTATATTTAAAATTTCAAGTCTCTAGCTCATCGGGAAGTTAGTTTACAATCGGTTGCAAAATTTGTACCGAACAGACAGACAGACAGACACCAAAGCGAGTTAATAAAAACGTAGTAAAAAATGACTTCATTTTTCAATAACAATGACGACCTTTTTTATATAACTTCCCACATAGCATGAAATATTTCTGAAATATTTCTGAAATATTTCATTGAAAGATTCGGAATAAAACAGAAAAATTGATATGAAATGTTTCTGAAATATTGATATCCGCCTAGAAGATTGGTTTGAAATATTTCATGTAATGTTTCCGTAACATTCTTTCATGATTTTGTGAAATATTAATTTGTAATATTGTTGAAAGATTGCAGCAACAATTGATCGTAAGATTCATGGAAGAATATGAATCTTTCAAGAAATGTTTCTGAAATATTTCTAAAATCTTTCATGAAATATTAATTTGTAATATTGTTGAAAGATTGCAGAAATATTTTATTGAAGGATTTATAAAAGATTATGAATCTTTCAAGAAATGTTTCTGAAATATTTCTAAAATCATGTTTAAAATATATCTAAAATAATGTTGGTGAAAGATTCTATTGGATATTACTTTTGATTTTGTAAGAGTTGCATTTCAAACCATATTAGATACCTATATATTTATTTGTTATTCAGAATTTAAGCGCTTATTTATTTGTATCAAGAATTTTTGGTCTTATATACTAAACGAGAGAACGTCCCACCACTTGCGAGAGTTTGTCAACCACATTATGATCACATGAAAATATAATCAAGTAGCCACCTGTTGGCAAGATGGAAAAATTGCTACGCACGCAAGATAACTACAAATATTCAGACAATATTTCTCTAATATTTCACTGTTATATTCATGAATTTTTGGGAATACTTTGCGCAGTATTGATTTAAAATATTTTAAGAAATGGTGCAGTAATATTTCTTCAATATTTCAGTGTTATGTTCAAACATTTTTTCAAATACTTCATGAAATATTTTTCAAATATAACAGGAATATTTCATGACACGTTTCTTGAAAGATTTGAAAAATATTAATTTGAAACATTTCAAGAAATAATGTAACAACTTACTTGAATATTTCAGTGTCGGATTCAAAAATTTTTTTGAAATAAAACATGAAATGTTCCAACAATATCACAGAAATATTTCAATGAATTATTTAATATTCATAAACTGAAATATTTTAAAGAAATATTAGTTCATCACTTATTTAATATTTCACTGAAATATTTCATTAATAATTTACGGAGGCTTCCAGTAACCTTTACTGAAATATTCCATGAAAAGTTTACGGAAGCTTCCGGTAAACTTCCTGGAAGCTTCCAATGTTTTTTCTGCAGTGAATTAAATCTTCCACGTTTTCTTCTAGGAAGCTTCCGGTAATATTCCACTCAAATTTTCAACGAAAAACTTACCGAAGCTTCCTGGAAGCTTTCACTGAAATATTTCAGGAATGATGTACGGAAGCTTCGAGTAAGCTTCCACTGAAATATTCCATGAAAGATTTACGGAGGCTTCCAGTAAGTTTACACTGAAATGTTTCATGAATTATTTACGGAAGCTGTCGGTAAGCTTCTATTGAAATATTCCATGTATAATTTACGGAAGCTTCCAGTAAGCTTCCATTGAAATATTCCATGTTGGACTTACGGAGGCTTCCAGTGAGCTTCCACTGAAATATTCCATGAAAGACTTACGGAAGACTTCTGATCTAGGATACATCCATCTTCCGGGAAGTTTCCAGGAAGCTTCCAGGAAGCTTACATGCTGTGTGGAATATTGATTTAATATGTTTTAAAGTTTTACATGTAAGATGGGGTTGGCGCGCTTGCTTCCTAGTATTATATAGTAAAAATTTTATGCAGGAGCAAAATGTAAAAAACAGTGAATGAATATGAATAACTAATTAATAAATGAATATTTACAATTAAGAGCAGGCCGAATTATTTGTCTTTGTCTAATACAGTTTTTTATAATTTATATAAACACCATCCGTTGCAGCAAGAAAAAAATAGTAGCCCCCGCTAAATATTAGCATAATAAGTAAATTTCGTAATAACAAGAAAATGATTTTATCGCGTAGCTTTTGAATAATATTAGGCCTACGAACAAACTAAAATATAACCTATCTTTTTTGGTAGGTCTCATATTATTCAAAAACTACGCAATAAAATAATTCAATTGTTATTACAAAATTCACTCATTGTTCTTATATCCAGTAGGGGCTACTATTTTGTCATGCTACAATAAATGGTGTTTATATAAATAATGAAAAACGCTATTAGACAAAGACAGATAGTTAGGCCCCCTGTGAATCATTATTGCTGACTATAATCAGTCATTAACAACTAAAAATAATATAAATTATTATCAAATATCATTTCATCTTAATCATATTATTATTAAATTTCTAGGTGCCAAGCTCAAAAATAATTTTAATTATTTTATCTTAGATTTCTTCATAATTAATTACACGTAAAATAATAAGAATTGAATACTAAAATGCAATATTTGATCAAATACACAAGATTATTTTGTTATTTCAAATTTATTATGTATCATAATTAAAAAATCCAAAATCTTTATCCTTATTAACGCACTGGCACGTGAAAGGTTAACAAACGTATATTACTTACAACTCAAATACAAATTCAGAAAAATTTTTCTATCCTAAAAACCTAGCATACGTAGAGAATGTTAAATTCATTTAACTTGGATCACATTCAATAGTAAATAATATCGATTTCTCTTACAAGAGCTGGTAATAGTAGAAGGAAATTAGTTTTTGCGATATTTTATAAAAAATATCACCTGAGTAACTGATATTTATGATCAAATATCACTTACAAGGAGAGTGCATTGCATTTGGATCTTGGATTTTCTTCTAGCTTTGGGATCTTTTTTCTTACATAAAATCATGAAAAAAGCCGCGTCCATTTGGTCCAACGCTCGATTTCTTCCGAGTTATGAGCAGTTTTTTCTGTTTTGTTGAAAAAATTGCATCTGCTTTATAATTTTACAGTTGTCAAACTACTTATTCCAGAAGGTTTTTACTGATTGTATATTAAAGTTGAGATCAAAACCTTTTGATTGAAAAAAAAAACGTGTCCAAAAAGCTGAAGTTGTTAAAAACTTATGAAGGGATGAAAATTGAAATGAAATTCTGACTAAAATGTTGCATTTATTTTCTATGCATTTTTTGAGCTAAACATTTGCGCTATTTTTATTCGCCCATAACTTTTTAACAACTTGAGCTTTTTGAATACGTTTTTTTTTAATCAAAAGGTTTTAATCTCAACTTTAATATGCAATCAATAAAAATCTTCTCGAATAAGTAGTTCAAAAACTGTAAAATTATAAAGCAGATGCAATTTTTTCAACAAAGCAGACAAAACTGCTCATAACTCGGAAAAAATCGAGCGTTGGACTGAATGGTCGCGGCTTTTTTCATGATTTTATGTAAGAAAAAAGATCCCAAAGCTAGAAGAAAATCCAAGACCTAAATGCAATGCACTCTCCTTGTTAGTCATACCAAATAATTTACCAAAACCATCCTTATTATATGAAACATTTATATTATTTACACTACTCTAAATGTACATATATCCAAAAATATGATGTAATAATTATATAATTTATTGATTACACAAAAAAATATTAATAAAATGCATTTTTATTGAATAACTTGTATTCCAAATAAAATTAAATATTTCAAAGAAATATTGGAAATATTTTAGAAACGTTTTAAGGAAATATTCGCAAAATATTTATATGTCCACGAGTAAATCATGTTAAAACATTTCAGAAATATTACAAAAATGTAACAAGAAATATGTTTTGGAAAAATTTCAGAAATATTACAGGAATATTTCAAGAAATATTTTTCAAAAATATTTCTAAAACATTTCAGAAACGTTTCTACGAAATATTTTTTAAGAATATTACAGATTCATTTCAGGAATTAAAAAAAAAATTTTTTGAAGAATTTTCTCAATAATATTACATAATTTTTATTGAAATTTAATTTACCTCCATGAACTATTTGTTGCTCTGCTGCCTCGGATAATAGAGCTTGCAATTTAATCCTATATTGTCCACATATTCGCTGCCCTTCTGCAATCTTAGGGAATAGATTTCTAATTTTTTGTGATGCACATTGCAATGATTTTTTCTTATGATGCTTATCAATATTAAACGGATTGCAGCATCTATCGTAATGGACTTTTGTTGTTGGGGATGGCATTTTTAAGGACATGATAATTAATAATTTATTAAAATAATTATTGAACAGTGATTACGTTCTTCTATTACGTAAAAACCTTAAGTATATATACTTTTAATTATTGAACAGTGATTACGTTCTTTATAAAACCATTTCTAAAACATTTCAGAAACGTTTCATCGAAATATTTTTTGATAATATTACAGATATATTTCAGGAATTTTTTAAAGAAATATCTTTTAATAATATTACAGATATATTTCAGGAATTTTTTAAAGAAATATTTAAAAAAAATATTTTAAAATGATTTGAAAATTTTTTGAAGAATTATCTCAATAATATTACATAATTCTTATTGTAATTTAATTCACCCTCAAGAACTATTTGTTGTTCTGCTGTCTCAGACAGTAGAGCTTGCGATTTAATCGTACATTGTCCACATATTCGCTGTTCTTCTGCAATCTTGGAGAATAGATTTCTAATATCTCCCTAGTATATCCATGTACATATATATATATATATATATATATATATATATATATATATATAAATATATGTATACTAGGGAGAGTACCCCCTGCTCGCTCTGCTCGATAACTCCCGTAAAGATGGAGTGATTTATGATGGACCCCCTGTTGTCATATTTCATGTATATCTTATTAATCATAGGTCACATTATATTATTTTAAATAATATTTTTTTTCTATATATAAAAAAAAATTAATAATTCATTTTCTAATTTTTTAAATTATTTTATTATAAATATTTTTTACATATATATGTTATATATTGCTTATATGTTATACACTAACTAAAAATATTATGTTATATATTTTTAATATCTAATACTTATTTAATCTACTGTATAATATACTTAATTTTATTTTTAAAAACGTAATTTTACGTTTAATTGTTTATCCATACAAAAGACAAAATATATAGTCTTGAGTAACGACTTTCCACACCACCTTATATTTCAAACTTTAGTTAATATTATGATAAATTGCATTTATTTATTTAATTTAATTTTATAAATTTATTCAATTTTGAAATATAATTTTTAATTTATCTAACGCATTTCAATTTTGTGAAATATGGAGGTACCGTTATGGCGCGTTATATTTTTTGATTAGTGGAAACCCTCGCCAGGAGCCCTAAAAACCACTTTGTTTTGTTGTTATATGATATCATGTTATACATTTATAATACAATTCATTCTATGTATTGTATATGAATAAAAATATTGATATTATATAAAATATTAATAAAAAAATAACTTATTAATGAAATGATATTAATGATCAAAGTTATAATAAAATTTTTGAATAATTACTTTTGATAAAAATTTTGTCAATATTATTATTGATATATCATAATGTTTATTTATGCCTTAAGATTTATAGAATTATTTTAATATAATTCCTTTTTGATATCTTTTTGACTTAATTTACATTTTATAAGGTATATCAAAAATTTTTTAAATAATGACCAAAAATATGAATATTTCATAGTTCCTTTTATAATTGTATCTTTAAATCCATTTTTTATTACTGGTAAAATTTGTCTAAAATCACCACCTAAAATTATTAATTTACCACCAAAAGGTATATTATTTGAGCAAACATCTTGTAATATTTTATCAACCATTTCGAATGCTTTTTTCGGAATCATTGAAGCTTCATCCCAAATGATGATATCTGTTTGTCTTAATTTTTTTTATCAGATTCAAGTTTTAAAAATGCACTCTCAATATTACTTAAATCAATTGAAAGTCTAAATGTTCTATGGCTAGTCATACCATTTGGTAACAAAATTGAAGCGATTCCTGTCCAAGCCATTGATACAAATTTTTTAAAATTGAAATTAAGTAATATATTGTTGTTTTATATAAAAATGTTTTACCTAAACCTCCTGGACCATCTATAAAATATATTTTATTTATATATTATATATTTTATTTTATATTTTATAAATTTGTATTTCATGTTCTCGATTAAACGTATCGTTTCCTTGATAAACATTACCTTAAAACAGATACATTGAAAGGTTGTTAAACTTTTTATGTATAGTATTTTGATGGATTTCTTAAGTTGATTCTTAAGAAAATTGTGAACTGTTATATGTTTATTATGCGATTATGTAAGTGGGGGGGGGCATGTGGGGGGTGATGCAAGGGGGCATGAGGGGCGGCTGTAGAGGAACGTGGGGGAACACGGAGGGCGTGGGGGAACGAGGAGGGTCGTTGGGGGCGCGAGGAGGGTCGTGGATGAACGAGGGGGGCGTAGGGGTGCTTAGGCCAAATTGATATTATAAAATATCGTAGAATTTTAAACATTTTTACGTTACAAAATACTGTGGGGAATAATGGGGGGCGTGAGAGAACGAAGGGGGTCATGGGGGTACGAGGGGGGCGTGAGAGAACGCGGGGGTATGAGGGACGTCTGAAGCTGAATTTTTCAATATAACTATATAATATAGGAAGATATATATATATATATATATATAGTTTCTTTGTAATCAATTTATATATATATATATATATATATATATATATATATATACCTAGTTTCCTGTAATCAATTATTTATTTCGATAAATGTATATATGCGTGTGTGTATATGTATGTATCTACCTCTTGTTTTTGGTTATGATTGTATCTGAGGTTCCGAATTTCCTACTCATTCTCGTTCTTATTTGTATTTAAAAATAAAATTTTTTCTTTGTGTTAAGTAACGATGTTTGTTTATTACCGACTACCTACCCCTTCCTGAACTTATGCGTATTCTCAGTTTATAAAGCAAAAGATCAACCAACACTCATTAAATTTTCTTTTTTACTTTCGGTTAAATCTCGAAATTCGCAGCCCTTCTTGAATTTTCACTAACTTTTCTTTTTTTGCCATTGGACGAATCTTTAAATTTGTATCCTTTCTCATATTTTTACAAATTTTTCTTTTTACAAATTGGATGAATCTTAAAATTCATAGCCTTTCCTACATTGTCTTTATCTATAAAAAGGGAAGCTATTTCTTGGATGACTTTACTTTGAATATAACAATCAGTGAGATTTATTTTTAACTACTTTGTAAGTTGAAAGTTTGGCTCTAGTTCTACTTTATTGATAAAAAAAAAGTAAAAATAACTTCAATCGATTTTTTTGAACGTCTTGTTCAATTACTCTGTGATACTTTACGAAGTATAAACAAATTGAGCAATAATGATATTCATTATTTGTCAGATATGTGTAATTCCACTGTCATCAAATTAAACAAAAAAATCGCTCAACTTTACCTCACAAGAGGAGAAAAACAGAAATGTCGAACTTGTATGACACATCTTTCGTGCATGCAGGCTCAATTGGAACAACATCATTATCAAGGAGGTAACCTACAATATAAAGAAATAGCAGCTAGAGTTGAATGGCGAGATGTAGAGTCAGCTTTCCGAAATTGAATTAGAACTGACGTGGTGGTAAATATTTAACATGTGAACATTCTGAGTTTTTTGAGTAATGTACAAAAACTTTTCAAAGTCAAGGTTTGGGCCTGCTTAGAAGGATATAATGCATTAAAAATAAATTCTCATTCCATCTCTGAATTTCCTGTGCAAGAAAATACTAAGGAATTAACTGATACTAAATATTTTACAAGTGAAAGTGCTACAGTATATATGTCTACAGATTTAGAGGAATGGTTTGGAGATAATATCAAAAAGCCTATTCTTACGCAAACAGAAGAATTTCAGGAAAAAGATTCAGAATGGACTTTGAAGAGTATGATAAGTTTGTGTTTAAATATGAAAAAATATTCTCCTTTGAAGGGAAGTTCTTACATTCCTTTTCCAAAGTTTATGGAAAATAAAAAAGTGTGTGTCAATGTTCGTAACAATGACAATCAGTGCTATACTTTCCGCATTATGTTCTAGTAACCGTAGTCTTCAAAGAGTGAAACATTATCTTACGCATAAGAATAAGCTGAGGTTTAATAGAATTGAATTTCCCGTAAAACTTCAAGATATTTCGAAATTCGAAGAATTGAATAATATTTCAATAAATTTATGCATGTTGAAGAAGTATGGTTCGAAGTTTAAAGTATCACCTTGTCATATTTCGTCTGAAAAAAGGCACAACATGTCAATTAGCTCATTATTCAAGATTTTTACATTGATGAATATGAAGAAAATAATAATGCTGATGATGGAAGTATGCCTTAATATAATTATGTTTGGATTAAAAGCTTGTCTCAACTTCTGGGTTCTTAAATGTCTGAAAGCCATATCAAATCTTATGATTGTGAGAGATGTTTCCAAATCTATTATAGTAAAGAAAGATTGGTGATTCATAAAAATAATTGTAAAAATTTAAATAAATGTCGAATAAATCTGCCCGGCCCTAAGAACAACATTCTCAGATTCGGAAATTTCAAGCAAAGGGAAAAAGTTCCTTCTGTTATTTGTGCCAATTTTGAATGTTTATTGAAAGCTACTAACGGTGAGAAAGATTTTCAACTTCATGAAGCATACAGTATTGGATACTATATAAAGTGTAGTTTTGATAATGAATTATCTAGTTATAGATCATAGAGAAGAAATAATGAACGTGAAGAGTAGCCTGTAGAATGGTTTATTAGAGAATTAAAATCAGTCGGTGAGAAGCTAGATGAACTCTACAAAAATCCGAAACCAATTAAACTTTCAGATCTAGAAGAATTATCTTTCCAGAGGTCATCCTAACTGTTATATATGTCAAAAACAACTCCGTGCCGGAGAACTTGCAGTACGAGACTGTTGTTTTACGTCTTTTTTCTTTTTAGTTTAAGAGGTGCATCTCATAATTCATGTAATTTAAATTATATAATTCCAAGATTCATTCCTGTTATTTTTCATAATCTTAATTATGACACTCATTTTATTTTGAACGAGATCGGTACTTCTATATTGAAGTAAGGGCGAATTACTCTCATACCACATAATAAGAAAAAATATATTTCTTTTACAAAATATATGTATAACAGAGATATTAATTTTAGATCTATAGATTCTTGGCGTTTTCTACCATCATCATTGGAGAAACTTACATCATATCTAGAAAACGTGCCAATAGCAGTGAGAGAATTTCAAACAGATGGATTTACAGATGCTAAGATAAATCTTTTTAGACGGAAAGGTATATTCACGTACGATTTTGTGGATAGATTAGATAAATTGATGTCTACGAAGCTGCCGGAAAAAAAAGACTTCTATAATAAACTAACGGATTCTTCAATAGCTGAAGAAGATTATAAGCACGCTGCCCTTACAGAAAAAAACTATAATCGATGACCGTAGTGAACAATAGTCTAGGATTGAAGTGATACTATATTCATGTATTATAATATATTATAGTAAAAAGGATAGTTTCTTATATTATTTTCGCGCTACTATAATCGGAGAATATATTTATCATAATGTTTACATACTATAGGTCTATAGTTGGTCGTCTTATAGTGCACTGATAGGTTTATAGTTTATAGATTCATCGTTTATGGGTTTATGGTTTATAAGTTTATGGGTTTATGGTTTATAAGTTTATGGTTTATAAGTTTATGGCTTATATGTTTATGGTTTATAAGTTTATGGTTTATAAGTTTATGGTTTATAGGTTTATGGGTTATAAGTTTATGGTTTATGGGTTTATGGTTTATGGGTTTATGGATTTATAGTTTATGGGTTTATGGTTTATAGGTTTATGGTTTATGAGTTTATGGGTTCATGGGTTTATGGTTTATAGGTTTATAGTTTATGGGATTATGGGTTTATGGATTTATTGTTTATGGTTTTTGGGTTTATGATTTATGGGTTTATGGTTTATGGGTTTATGGTTTCTGGGTTTATGGTTTATGGATTTATAGTTCATGGGTTTATGATTTATGGGTTGATGGGTTCATGGGTTTATGGTTTATAGGTTCATGGTTTATGGGTTTATGGGTTTATGGTTTATAGGTTCATGGTTTATGGGTTCATGGGTTTATGCGTTTATTGTTTATAGGTTTATGGTTTTTGGGTTTATAGTTTATGGGTTCATGGTTTATGGGTTTATAGTTTATAAGTTTATGGTTTATGGGTTATGAGTTTATGGTTTATGGGTTTATGGTTCATGGGTTTATAGTTTATGGGTTCATGGTTTCTGGGTTTATGGTTTATGGATTTATAGTTCATGGGTTTATGATTTATGGGGGCATGGGTTCATGGGTTTATGGTTTATAGGTTCATGGTTTATGGGTTTATGGGTTTATGGTTTATAGGTTCATGGTTTATGGGTTCATGGGTTTATGCGTTGATTGTTTATGGGTTTATGGTTTTTGGGTTTATAGTTTATGGGTTCATGGTTTATAGGTTTATAGTTTATGAGTTTATGGTTTATGAGTTCATGACTTCTAGGTTTATAGTGTATGAGTATATGTTTTATGGGTTTATAGATTATGGGTTTATGGTTTATGGGTTCATGGTTTATGGGTTTATGGGTTCATGAGTTAATAGTTCATGGGTTTATGGTTTATGGATTAAACGGGTTAATAGTTTATGGTGTTATGGTTTATGGGGTTATGGTTTACGGGTTGATGGTTTATGGGTTTATGGTTTATGGGTTTATGGTTTATGGGATTATGGTTTATGGGTTTGTATTTATGGTTTATGGGTTTATGGTTTATGAGTTTATGGTCAAGTGGTCAATGGTTCATGGGTTTATGGTTAATGGTTTATGAGTTCGGGTTTCATGAGTTTCTGGTCTATGGGTTTATGATTCATAGGCTTATTGTTTATAGATAAAACGGGTTTATGGTTCATGGTGTTATGGTTTATGGGTTTATGATTTATGGGTTTATGGTTTATAGTCTTATGGATTACAGGTTTGTGGTTTATGGATTTGAGTGTTTATGGTTTATGGTTCATGGGTTCATGGTATATCGTTTATAGTGCATAAGTTAATGGTTTATAAGCTTTTGATTTATAGATTTATGATTTATAGGTTTATGGTCTATAAGTTTATGGTTTATATTTATAGGTTTGGGGTTAATGTGTTTATGGATTATGAGTTTATGGTCTATAGGTTTATGGTTTATGGTTTATAATTTATGGGTTCATGGTTTGTGGGTTTATGAGTTTATGGTCTATTGGTTTATCTGTTTATAGTTTATAAGTTCATCATGAGTTAACGGTGTATGTTATTATTATTTTTGGGTTTATGATTTATGGGTCAATCGTTTATGAGTTTATGGTTCATAAGCTTATCGTTAATGGGTTTATGGTTTTTAGGATGACGGATTACGGGTTTATGGTTAATGGGTTTATGGTTTATAGGTTTTTGGCTTATGAGTTTATGAGTTTATGGTTTATGGGTTCATAGTATGTGGCCCTATGGTTAATGGGTTAATGGTTCATGGTTTATGGTTCATGGGTTCATGGAATATGGGTTTATAATGTATAAGTTCATGGTTCATAGGTTCATGTTATTTGGTTTTATAGTTCATAGATTCATGGTTCATGGTTTATGGGTTTATTCTTTATAGTTTATAGTTCATGTATTTATAGTTTATGAATTAATGGGTCATAATTTATAGGTTCATAGTTTATGATCTATGGGTTATTGTTTATGGGTTCATGATTCATAGTTCATGAGTGTATAATTTTATGGTTTATGGGTTTATGGTTTATGGGTTTATGGGTTTATGGTTTATAGGTTCATGGTTTATGGGTTCATGGGTTTATGCGTTGATTGTTTATGGGTTTATGGTTTTTGGGTTTATAGTTTATGGGTTCATGGTTTATAGGTTTATAGTTTATGAGTTTATGGTTTATGAGTTCATGACTTCTAGGTTTATAGTGTATGAGTATATGTTTTATGGGTTTATAGATTATGGGTTTATGGTTTATGGGTTCATGGTTTATGGGTTTATGGGTTCATGAGTTAATAGTTCATGGGTTTATGGTTTATGGATTAAACGGGTTAATAGTTTATGGTGTTATGGTTTATGGGGTTATGGTTTACGGGTTGATGGTTTATGGGTTTATGGTTTTTGGGTTTATAGTTTATGGGTTCATGGTTTATAGGTTTATAGTTTATGAGTTTATGGTTTATGAGTTCATGACTTCTAGGTTTATAGTGTATGAGTATATGTTTTATGGGTTTATAGATTATGGGTTTATGGTTTATAGGTTCATGGTTTATGGGTTTATGGGTTTATGGTTTATAGGTTCATGGTTTATGGGTTCATGGGTTTATGCGTTGATTGTTTATGGGTTTATGGTTTTTGGGTTTATAGTTTATGGGTTCATGGTTTATAGGTTTATAGTTTATGAGTTTATGGTTTATGAGTTCATGACTTCTAGGTTTATAGTGTATGAGTATATGTTTTATGGGTTTATAGATTATGGGTTTATGGTTTATGGGTTCATGGTTTATGGGTTTATGGGTTCATGAGTTAATAGTTCATGGGTTTATGGTTTATGGATTAAACGGGTTAATAGTTTATGGTGTTATGGTTTATGGGGTTATGGTTTACGGGTTGATGGTTTATGGGTTTATGGTTTATGGGTTTATGGTTTATGGGATTATGGTTTATGGGTTTGTATTTATGGTTTATGGGTTTATGGTTTATGAGTTTATGGTCAAGTGGTCAATGGTTCATGGGTTTATGGTTAATGGTTTATGAGTTCGGGTTTCATGAGTTTCTGGTCTATGGGTTTATGATTCATAGGCTTTTTGTTTATAGATAAAACGGGTTTATGGTTCATGGTGTTATGGTTTATGGGTTTATGATTTATGGGTTTATGGTTTATAGTCTTATGGATTACAGGTTTGTGGTTTATGGATTTGAGTGTTTATGGTTTATGGTTCATGGGTTCATGGTATATCGTTTATAGTGCATAAGTTAATGGTTTATAAGCTTTTGATTTATAGATTTATGATTTATAGGTTTATGGTCTATAAGTTTATGGTTTATATTTATAGGTTTGGGGTTGATGTGTTTATGGATTATGAGTTTATGGTCTATAGGTTTATGGTTTATGGTTTATAATTTATGGGTTCATGGTTTGTGGGTTTATGAGTTTATGGTCTATTGGTTTATCTGTTTATAGTTTATAAGTTCATCATGAGTTAACGGTGTATGTTATTATTATTTTTGGGTTTATGATTTATGGGTCAATCGTTTATGAGTTTATGGTTCATAAGCTTATCGTTAATGGGTTTATGGTTTTTAGGATGACGGATTACGGGTTTATGGTTAATGGGTTTATGGTTTATAGGTTTTTGGCTTATGAGTTTATGAGTTTATGGTTTATGGGTTCATAGTATGTGGCCCTATGGTTAATGGGTTAATGGTTCATGGTTTATGGTTCATGGGTTCATGGAATATGGGTTTATAATGTATAAGTTCATGGTTCATAGGTTCATGTTATTTGGTTTTATAGTTCATAGATTCATGGTTCATGGTTTATGGGTTTATTCTTTATAGTTTATAGTTCATGTATTTATAGTTTATGAATTAATGGGTCATAATTTATAGGTTCATAGTTTATGATCTATGGGTTATTGTTTATGGGTTCATGATTCATAGTTCATGAGTGTATAATTTTATGGTTTATGGGTTTATGGTTTATGGGTTTATGGGTTTATGGTTTATAGGTTCATGGTTTATGGGTTCATGGGTTTATGCGTTGATTGTTTATGGGTTTATGGTTTTTGGGTTTATAGTTTATGGGTTCATGGTTTATAGGTTTATAGTTTATGAGTTTATGGTTTATGAGTTCATGACTTCTAGGTTTATAGTGTATGAGTATATGTTTTATGGGTTTATAGATTATGGGTTTATGGTTTATGGGTTCATGGTTTATGGGTTTATGGGTTCATGAGTTAATAGTTCATGGGTTTATGGTTTATGGATTAAACGGGTTAATAGTTTATGGTGTTATGGTTTATGGGGTTATGGTTTACGGGTTGATGGTTTATGGGTTTATGGTTTATGGGTTTATGGTTTATGGGATTATGGTTTATGGGTTTGTATTTATGGTTTATGGGTTTATGGTTTATGAGTTTATGGTCAAGTGGTCAATGGTTCATGGGTTTATGGTTAATGGTTTATGAGTTCGGGTTTCATGAGTTTCTGGTCTATGGGTTTATGATTCATAGGTTTTTTGTTTATAGATAAAACGGGTTTATGGTTCATGGTGTTATGGTTTATGGGTTTATGATTTATGGGTTTATGGTTTATAGTCTTATGGATTACAGGTTTGTGGTTTATGGATTTGAGTGTTTATGGTTTATGGTTCATGGGTTCATGGTATATCGTTTATAGTGCATAAGTTAATGGTTTATAAGCTTTTGATTTATAGATTTATGATTTATAGGTTTATGGTCTATAAGTTTATGGTTTATATTTATAGGTTTGGGGTTGATGTGTTTATGGATTATGAGTTTATGGTCTATAGGTTTATGGTTTATGGTTTATAATTTATGGGTTCATGGTTTGTGGGTTTATGAGTTTATGGTCTATTGGTTTATCTGTTTATAGTTTATAAGTTCATCATGAGTTAACGGTGTATGTTATTATTATTTTTGGGTTTATGATTTATGGGTCAATCGTTTATGAGTTTATGGTTCATAAGCTTATCGTTAATGGGTTTATGGTTTTTAGGATGACGGATTACGGGTTTATGGTTAATGGGTTTATGGTTTATAGGTTTTTGGCTTATGAGTTTATGAGTTTATGGTTTATGGGTTCATAGTATGTGGCCCTATGGTTAATGGGTTAATGGTTCATGGTTTATGGTTCATGGGTTCATGGAATATGGGTTTATAATGTATAAGTTCATGGTTCATAGGTTCATGTTATTTGGTTTTATAGTTTATAGATTCATGGTTCATGGTTTATGGGTTTATTCTTTATAGTTTATAGTTCATGTATTTATAGTTTATGAATTAATGGGTCATAATTTATAGGTTCATAGTTTATGATCTATGGGTTATTGTTTATGGGTTCATGATTCATAGTTCATGAGTGTATAATTTTATGGTTTATGGGTTTATGGTTTATGGGTTTATGGGTTTATGGTTTATAGGTTCATGGTTTATGGGTTCATGGGTTTATGCGTTGATTGTTTATGGGTTTATGGTTTTTGGGTTTATAGTTTATGGGTTCATGGTTTATAGGTTTATAGTTTATGAGTTTATGGTTTATGAGTTCATGACTTCTAGGTTTATAGTGTATGAGTATATGTTTTATGGGTTTATAGATTATGGGTTTATGGTTTATGGGTTCATGGTTTATGGGTTTAGGGGTTCATGAGTTAATAGTTCATGGGTTTATGGTTTATGGATTAAACGGGTTAATAGTTTATGGTGTTATGGTTTATGGGGTTATGGTTTACGGGTTGATGGTTTATGGGTTTATGGTTTATGGGTTTATGGTTTATGGGATTATGGTTTATGGGTTTGTATTTATGGTTTATGGGTTTATGGTTTATGAGTTTATGGTCAAGTGGTCAATGGTTCATGGGTTTATGGTTAATGGTTTATGAGTTCGGGTTTCATGAGTTTCTGGTCTATGGGTTTATGATTCATAGGCTTATTGTTTATAGATAAAACGGGTTTATGGTTCATGGTGTTATGGTTTATGGGTTTATGATTTATGGGTTTATGGTTTATAGTCTTATGGATTACAGGTTTGTGGTTTATGGATTTGAGTGTTTATGGTTTATGGTTCATGGGTTCATGGTATATCGTTTATAGTGCATAAGTTAATGGTTTATAAGCTTTTGATTTATAGATTTATGATTTATAGGTTTATGGTCTATAAGTTTATGGTTTATATTTATAGGTTTGGGGTTAATGTGTTTATGGATTATGAGTTTATGGTCTATAGGTTTATGGTTTATGGTTTATAATTTATGGGTTCATGGTTTGTGGGTTTATGAGTTTATGGTCTATTGGTTTATCTGTTTATAGTTTATAAGTTCATCATGAGTTAACGGTGTATGTTATTATTATTTTTGGGTTTATGATTTATGGGTCAATCGTTTATGAGTTTATGGTTCATAAGCTTATCGTTAATGGGTTTATGGTTTTTAGGATGACGGATTACGGGTTTATGGTTAATGGGTTTATGGTTTATAGGTTTTTGGCTTATGAGTTTATGAGTTTATGGTTTATGGGTTCATAGTATGTGGCCCTATGGTTAATGGGTTAATGGTTCATGGTTTATGGTTCATGGGTTCATGGAATATGGGTTTATAATGTATAAGTTCATGGTTCATAGGTTCATGTTATTTGGTTTTATAGTTCATAGATTCATGGTTCATGGTTTATGGGTTTATTCTTTATAGTTTATAGTTCATGTATTTATAGTTTATGAATTAATAGGTCATAATTTATAGGTTCATAGTTTATGATCTATGGGTTATTGTTTATGGGTTCATGATTCATAGTTCATGAGTATATAATTTTATGGTTTATGGGTTTATGGTTTTCCAACTATAAATCTATTAACCTATAAACTTCGAAACCATCAACCACTAAACCGTAAATTCATGAACTATAAATTCAGAAACCACCAACAAAAAACCCATAATTCTATAGATACATAAACTTATGAATCATAAGCCCATAAACAATACTCTTATGAATCATAAACCCTTACACCATAAAACCATAAACCGAATACCCATAACCTGGGAACTCAACAACTAATAAACCATAAACTAGTAATGTATAAACCATACACTCATGAAATATAAACCCATGAAGCTTAAGCCACGAACCCATGAACTATAAACCTATTAACCATAAATTTAGAAGACATAAACTTACTAGCCATAAACCCATACATTATGAACACATAATCTTTGACTCTATAAACCATAAACTCATAAACCATAAACCCATAAATCATGAGCTTATAAGCTATAGGCATATGAATCATAACAACATAAGTTATGAACCTTGTTAATCCCTTAACCATAAGCGCATAAACCATGAACAATAATTCATAAACCTATAAACCATAAACCACAAACGCATAAACGATAAACCCATAAACCATAAGCCTATAAACTATAAATCCATAAACCATAAACTCATAAATCATAAACCTATAAATCATAAACCACAAACGCATAAACGTCAAACCCATTAACCATAAGCCTATAAACAATAAATCCATAAACCATAAACCATAAACCCATGAATTATAAACCATAAACCCATAAACTACAAACCCACAAACCATAAACCCATCAACCATAAACTCATAAGCCATAAACCTATGAATCATGAACAATAAACCATAAACCCATAAACCAAAAACCCATGAACTATAATCATATGAACCATAAACCCATAAACTATAATCATATGAACCATAAACCCATAAACTATAAACCCATAAACCATAAACCCATAAACTATGAACGATAAACCATAAACTCACGAACCATAAACCTATAAACCATAAACCCATAAACCATAAGCCGATAAACTATAAACCCATAAACCATAAACCATAAACCCATAAACCATAAACCCATAAACCATAGACCCATAAACCATAAACCATAAACCCATAAACCATAAACACATAAACCATAAACCATGAACTATAAACCCATAAACCATAAACCCATAAACCATAAACCCATAAACCATAAACCCATAAACCATAAACCCATAGACCATAAACCCATAAACCATAAACCCATAAACCATAAACCCATAAACCATAAACCCATAAACCATAAACCCATAAACCATAAACCCATAAACCATAAACCCTTGCACCATAAAATCATAAACCGAAAACCCATAACCTGGAAACTCAACAACCAATGAACCATAAACTAACAATGTATAAGCCATAAACCCATAAAATATAAACCCATAATACATAAACCATAAATCCATAAACCATAAGTCCATTTAATCCATAAACCATAAGGCCATAAACCATAAACCCATTAACCAGAAACTCATAAAACATAAGCAGATGAACCATAAACCTATGAACCATAATCAAGAAACCGATTAACCCATAAACGATAAACCATAAATCATAATTTGATAAACCATAAACTAAAAACTCATTAACTCATAAACCATAGACCATAAAACCATAAACCATAAATTCATAAACCCATAAACCCATAATCCATAAACCCATAAAAAATAAACTTATACACCATAAACCTATAAACTATAAACCCATAAACCCATAAAACATTCAGTCATACACCATAAACCCATAAATCATAAGCCCATAAACCATAAGCCCATAAACTATAACACCATAAACCATAAACCCTTTTAATCCATAAACCATGAGCCCATAAACCATAAACTCATAAGCTAGAAACTCATTAAACATAAGCACATGAACCATAAACCTATGAACCATAACTGATAAACCCATAGACCCATATATAATAAACCATGAACCATAAACCCATAAAACATAAATTGATAAACCATTAACCCAAAAACCATAAACCCACAAACCATAAACTCATTAACCATAAACTCATAAGCCATAAACCTATGAATCATGAACAATGAACCATAAACCCATAAACTATAATCATATGAACCATAAACCCATAAACTATAATCGTATGAACCATAAACCCATAAACTATAAACCCATATACCATAAACCCATAAACTATTAACCGATAAACTATAAACTCACGAACTATAAACCCATAAACCATAAAACCATAAACCATTAATTAATAAACCATAAAGCTATAAATAATAACCCATAAATCATAAACCCATAAACCATAAGCCGATAAACTATAAACCCATAAACCATGAACCATAAACCCATAAACCCATAAACCATAAACCGATAAATCATAAACCCATAAACCATGAACTCATAAACCATAAACCCTTGCACCATAAAATCATAAACCGAAAACCCATAACCTGGAAACTCAACAACCAATGAACCATAAACTAACAATGTATAAGCCATAAACCCATAAAATATAAACCCATAATACATAAACCATAAATCCATAAACCATAAATCCATAAACCATAAATCCATAAACCATAAATCCATAAACCATAAATCCATAAACCATAAATCCATAAACCATAAATCCATAAACCATAAATCCATAAACCATAAATCCATAAACCATAAATCCATAAACCATAAATCCATAAACCATGAGCCCATTTAATCCATAAACCATAAGGCCATAAACCATAAACCCATTGACCAGAAACTCATAATACATAAGCAGATGAACCATAAACCTGTGAACCATAATCGAGAAACCGATTAACCCATAAACGATAAACCATAAATCATAATTTCATAAACCATAAACTATAAACTCATAAACTCATAAACCATAGACTATAAAACCATAAACCATAAATTCATAAACCCATAAACCCATAATCCATAAACCCATAAAACATAAACTTATACACCATAAACCTATAAACTATAAACCCATAAACCCATAAAACATTCAGTCATACACCATAAACCCATAAATCATGAGCCCATAAACCATAAGCCCATAAACTATAACACCATAAACCATAAACCCTTTTAATCCATAAACCATGAGCCCATAAACCATAAACTCATAAGCTAGAAACTCATTAAACATAAGCACATGAACCATAAACCTATGAACCATAACTGATAAACCCATAAACCCATATATAATAAACCATAAACCATAAACCCATAAAACATAAATTAATAAACTATAAACCCAAAAACCATGAACCCATAAACCATAAACAATAAACCCATAAACCCGTAAACCCATAATCCAATAAACCATAAACCTATAAACCATAAATCCATAAACTATAAAACCATAAACCATAAACCCATAAACCATAAACCATAAACCCATAAACCATAAACCATAAACTTATAAACCATAAACTTATAAACCATAAACTTATAAACCATAAACTTATAAACCATAAACTTATAAACCATAAACTTATAAACCATAAACTTATAAACCATAAACTTATAAACCATAAACTCATAAACCATGAACCCATAAACCATAAACAATAAACCCATAAACCCGTAAACCCATAATCCAATAAACCATAAACCTATAAACCATAAATCCATAAACTATAAAACCATAAACCATAAACCCATAAACCATAAACCATAAACCCATAAACCATAAACCATAAACTTATAAACCATAAACTTATAAACCATAAACTTATAAACCATAAACTTATAAACCATAAACTTATAAACCATAAACTTATAAACCATAAACTTATAAACCATAAACTTATAAACCATAAACTCATAAACCATAAACTTATAAACCATAAACTTATAAACCATAAACTTGTAAACCATAAACTTATAAACCATAAACCCATAAACTTATAAACCATAAACTTATAAATCATAAACCCATAAACGATGAGTCTATAAACTATAAACCTATCAGTGCACTATAAGACGACCAACTATAGACCTATAGTATGTAAACATTATGATTAATATATTCTCCGATTATAGTAGCGCGAAAATAATATAAGAAACTATACTTTATTAATATAATATATTATAATACATGGATATAGTATCACTACAATCCTAGACTATAGTTCACTACGGTCATCGATTATAGTTTTTTTCTGTAAGGGTGTTAAAGTTTGGAATGAATTATATAAAAACTTTAGGAGAATACTCGGACGTATACTTTAAAACCGATGTTTTGCTATTGGCTGACGTCTTCGAAAGTTTCCGAGAGACCTCTCTTAAGAGGCAGCCGTATAGCTCTGTCCTTGTCTAATTTAAATTTTCGTTATTATTAATAAATTAGATATTTTTATACGAAAGTAAGGGCATAGCCCAATAGATTTAAGGACGAGCAAACGATCCTATTCTATGAAAAAATATAAAATTTTCATTATTTTTCGAGTGAGGTCTGAAACGGAAAAACAGTTATCAAATTCAATTATTTATTTACGTTAATAACAGTGCAATCGCCTCTAAAAGTGAAAATAGAATGAATGAATTATTACAATTTCTTAAGAACAATTTTGAGGTTACCGTAGATAATTTAAAAATGTTTTTAGGGTTTGAAATCAATTATTTACCAGATAAGTCAATGCTCGTAAATCGAAAAGTATATGCTGAAACTATTGTAGATAAATTTAGCATACAGAACGCAAACACTGTTAGCATACCAGCTGACCTTCACAGCATTTCTTTAATTTTTGAATAAACCGCGGGAAATAGTACTCTAAATGTTCCTTTTAAAGGAGCTATCGGTTGCTTAATGTTTTTGGCAAATGGAAACGTGCAGATATTGGTTTTCCAGTGGCAGCTCTTAGCCGATTTGCTGAAAATTCAACTAAAATCTATTGGAATTGTATAAAGCGAATCATAAAGTATATAAAAGGAACTCTGACACATGGTTTAATTTATAAAGTTGAAAACGATTGTACACAAATTGTAACGTTCAGTGACACCGATTATGCAAGCGATCATATTACTCGCAAATCAGTTAGTGGTTTTATTATAAAATTGGGTGGAAGTTTAATTGCACGGGGTAGTAGAAAACAAAATACCGTTTCTCTTTCGACAACTGAATCGGAATTTATAACAGCGTGTACTGCCGCCGAAGAAATGATATGAACAGAGAGACTGTTAAGAGACTAAAACCAAAACTGTATGTACACAACCAAAGTGCGACTATAATAATCAAAGACTTGCGCCATCACTGGCGTACTAAGCACATCGATGTTAAATACAAATTCATACGAGAAAATTATAATAATGGTTCATTTTAAATTGGGTAAGTAAATTCTGAAAACCAGCAAGCCGATATACTAACGAAAGCTCTTCCAATAAAATCGTTTGAGTACTTACAAGATTTGATAAATATTGGTTCTTAAAGTATATGTATATTGTATATAGAAATAAAAATATTGAAATTTTATTTTTCTGCACTTGCAAGTTATAACTGGAAGTGTTGTAATTATAATAGAAATCTCAAGTGCATACTTATATGTTATTCATACATATCAGCTTGCAGTGCCAGCTGTAATCCAAACGCATAGATGCATAGCAACCTAATGCTTGATTAATTGTATCACGATTACCGTCCAAGCCGGACGCCTTTTGTATCACACATACGCACACTTGTATATTATATAATAAATACTATTAATTATATTCCACTATATATTAATTTAACGGAAAATACATAGAATTTTAAGTTTTGAACAAAAGGCTTGGGTCAAACCTTAAGTTGAGTTAAATACCGAGAAGAGTAAGCAAGTGAAATATGAGTTTGTAAAACTCTTCTATAAACTGCTAATTAACTCTGTATGGAGCAGAAGCACGCATAGCTTAACTAAATTTTCACAGTTGTACAATTTTTAATGAAAATTTGGTAACTATTCAGCTGAAGAGAACGAGTATCACAATAAAAAAACCTATATACGTTGGTTTTCTCATCCTTGACTTACCAAAAACATTGCTTTATGAGTTTCATTACTCATATATGAAACAGCGACTAGAACAAAAATGTAAGCTTCTATATACAGATACCGATAGTTTGAAAACAGGTCTATATCTCTATCCTTTTCTTACCGAAAGATTTATTTTTCTACGAAACCTAATAATTGTAGCAAAAAATAAGAAGAAAGCTCCATCTTGTATAATAAAAAGCAATATTTTCTTCAATGAGGAAAAATTATTTTTATCGCTTCGTTTATAAGAAAACTTTGAAAAACTGAATCGTCCATCCTAATCTCTATTTTTAAGTTTTTCAAGGTTTTCTTTAAAGCGAATCAATAAAAATATTTTTTCCTCAACAAAGAAAATATTGCTTTTTATGATACAAGATGGGGCTATCTCCTTATTTTTTGCTACAATTATTAATTTTTGTAATGAAAAATAAATTCTTTGATTAGAAAAGGACAGATATGCTTGACTTGCTTTTAATATATGAAGTTGAAGACATCGATATGTATCAAACAATGAAGGAAGACATTCACAGATTTGATACTTCTGATTATGCTGAAAATAATTATTATAATATTCCACGTGTCAATAAGAAAATTCCTGGAATAATGAAAAACGAAGGCTGCGGCAAGATTATGACCCAATTTAAAGGTTTACGGAGCAAAATGTACAATATTTTGGTTGATGGAGGAGACACAGTCAAAAAAGCTAAAGGTATCAAATCTGAAAAAAACAATCATTTTCGAGGATTATCGAAGATGTCTTCAGGACCTCGCTATAATAAGACGTGAACAGTGCAACGTTCGTTCAAATTGCACATAGTGCAAACTGAAAAAAAAAGAATATTGCTTAGAGTCCACGCGATGATAAGAGATTTTTATAACCTAATAGTACAGGTACTTTACCATAGGGCCATTTCAAAATTGAAGAGATAGAGATGGCGCAAGCTGCGCTTGAAGTAGAGAGCGAATGGGCAAGGAAAATGAATGCTGAAAAAGAAGAAAAAGAGCAGGAGGTGAAAATTGAGAGGGGACATACTATATCCAATGGAAATAAAGCATTGAAAGTGGAGATGAATACTACAGAGCCTAAGAGAGAGGAAGAAATTAAGAGTGAAGATGAAGCATCCAAATAAAATAGTGCAGCGCAAGTATAGAGAAGACATTTCATGGCAACAAAAGCGGACAAATCATCATTGAATATGACTTGTTAGAAGAGTTCATGCATGATTGGGATCCATCAATAGACGGGATGAGCTCTGAAGAAGTCGAGAGAAGGAATTTCTTACAAGTAGCAATATAAAGGGCAGAAATCATCTAAATTCTGAAGGACAGTGATTGTTGGTACTTCCTTGCGGCTTAACTTTGAACAAACATATCTCTGATTCTAATTATTATTTCTCAATTCTGGAAACGGCAAATTAAAGCTTTCCTTCTCTACTTTTATTTAAGCCTGTCTATTTATTAAGGACATTTCTAGACTAAATTATTCACATTCCAATTATGAGCTTTTTTTACATTTTTCTTAAAATAAGACTATTTTTGGAGCGTTAGGCCGTACCGCTTTGGCTTTACTCATATTTTGGTACCTAAAAATATATCCCAAAGTTTTATCAAGATCTGTGACCCGAAGCTCATAGCCTCTCCTGGTTAAAAAAAGATCACCAGTACATGGTGAATACACTGAAACAAGTCAAGACAAGATTTAGTACCAAGGTCGTAGCAGATTTCAACCAAAGCTTCTAAGTCTTCTTACCATAGAAGATTTTATCTACAATCCTAAAAGATAAAGAATTTTTCTACAATCTGTTTGATAATGCAAATGAACTTCGTTTAGTTGCAATATACCTGGGAGGATCTTTTTAATTCAAATGGGCTTAAAATAAATAAAATATACCCATAAAATTTTTTTAAACTATTTATTGTAAATTGTACATAATATAAATACATAAAAAATGAAAATTATTAAACATTACACAATTGTTTTTATTTATTACCATCACTTATAATTATTATATTTATATGAAATCATAAAAACAAAATATTAATAATAAAAATATATAGATATATAACTTAAATCAATAAACATAATAGAATTAAATTTTTTTTTTATTTATTACACTGGAATACGTTGTAAAATACATCTTAGCTTATTCAAATAATCTTATTCTTATCTATTCAACTATTATGCTTGTTACTTAGACCTAAACACTTAACATATACTCGTTTATCACTTTTCTTTGAAACTTTTCCTTCTAAATAAATTTCTGGATACATAGTTTTCTGAATTTCCGTTTCATAAAAGCCGCCAGAGACGGGTTCATCATAATAATCTTTGACACGGTAAGTTATAGGATTGTTTTTAATAACTCTTGTTATTGTGAAAATTTCAAATGACCAATTAGATGTATAATCTTTTTAAAAACTTGTTTATTTTACTTATTTGTACCTTATCTCCTACTTTGAATTCTGGTTTTTTACAGGTCTCTTTTCAGTTGGGTAATTTTTCTTGATGTCTTTTTCATATATCTTCGTAACGTTTTCAGGCTCGATTCCTATTGTCTGATGTTTTCTTGAATTTTATGCTTCCATTAACTCAGGCAGAATATTCAACGATTAATAGCTTCCTTGCTTGCTAAATTCTAACCATATTGCAGTTTTTAAGTTCTATTAAAGCGCTTACATATGCTTGCATGAAGATTACTACGCGAAGAGTAGTGATTCATCTTGTACTTTTTTACAAGAGTATGAAAGTTTAAATTTTAGAATTATTTTCTTTGGTCAGTTTGTAAATTTGATGGCACCCGTCCATTTTTTAATATTGACTTCATAACTAGAGTAGCATCATTGCCACTCATCGATTTGACTGGTATAGCCCATGCATACTTTGAAAATATATCTATAACAGTTAGTAAGTAGCGAAAACCATTGTTCTCCTTAAAATAAGGTATCATTTCTACAAGATCAGCTTGCCAAATCTCATCTAATCCGCGTATGTCATATTTTCCTCGCTTGAACCAGCGACGTACTGGCTTGTGTAGCACTTCAACTACCATTTGACGTTCCATCTTAAACTTTAACTTTAGTAATATTCAATTGCCGATGCATTTTCTTAATTATATATTCAATACTTGCAACATTTCGTTGAGTCATATTATAAAGATTGGTTGATTTTTCGTCTACTTCTGCTTTATAAATTTTAACTTTTTTCTCATATTCTTGTATAACTTTGGCAACTTCTATAATTTTAAATGATAAGAAACCAACTTCTTTTTGTAGGATATTATTTAGTGAATTTAAACTAATCGCATTATTTGGATGATTAGCTTTTCCAATATTGCAAGGCCGCTTATTTTCTAAATCAAGATTACCATCTGATGTAAAATTAAATCCTATACCTCAAGGACCACGACTCACTTGCGGGCCCTTAAGTTTTCTTCCAAACACATTGAGACTAATATTACTACTATTCATTTGAAAATTTTGTGCCTCAATATATATGTTTGGTTCCACGTAGTTGCTCTATAATTGACTGGATTTCATTGTTGTGATTATTATTTCGAGCAGATTGTTCGGCTATTAATAATCTTAGTCTCTTGGCAAGCTCATTTGGATCATTCCAGTAGACTAGATACATGGAAGTATTCCTTTTTGCTATTTTATATTGAGGTATGAGACCCCTTTCGCTGGTAGACATTCTACTGCGATCACTGCGGAGCATTGGTGCTATGATTTTTAAATATTTTCTACTCTTCGAAGAGCGTATATTCTCATTTTTGCAATTTTTTTTTCTATGAGCATTTGTTGCTTCCAGGATAATACGATCATTCTTGCAATCTGTTGTGATTAAAAGATTATCATCTAGTTCTTTTTTGAAAAGCAATCCCATTAGACCACTGCTTTTAGGAAAACTTAAATCTTTCATTTTTATTATTTTATCATCAAATCAAATTCGTGAATCACCTATTATGTATACTCCATTGACTTTTCTCATTTCGTATATGTTATCGATTTTGCTGCAGCTTCCATTTAGCAATGATAAAAAGTCTGTCAGTCCATTTTCTTTATACGCAGATACAAATAGTAAATGTATAGATTAAAATGATGAATTTGCAGAATTAAATGATAAATTCATCATTGTGCTATTTATCGAAAGGAAATCATCATCGTCGTTAGGAGCATCATCATCAAACGCAGAGCCCGACTCATTTTTATCATTCAAAAAATAAATTGATTCATCAAATCTTAATTTTTATTTTGTCTACAATTGAACTGCAAAGGTTAAGATTTATACTTCATTTTTAATGGCAAAATAATCAAATCCTTTTCTATATCTACCATCATTCATTGCTCTATCTTTGTCAATAACAACAAATTCATACTTGTGTAATTTTTCTAGCATTCAGTACAAAGATTTCAAAATTCATTCAAAGTTAAGTCAGTATTCACATGGTCTTCATAGATATGTTCAAGTTTACCATCATCTTGACGATAAATTACCATCAAATTAATATTGTCCCTGATGAGACGTTTCGGTATATGAGCATATGACTGACATAGATAAAAGCTATTCACACTTTTGTGTCTCCCCATAGAGAATAAAGCTCTAACGTTATCCTGCTTCTCACAAGCCACATCATCAAAAATCATGACTGAATTAGGTAGGGCTTCATCTGGAGACACTACAGATTCATGTTTTCAAGACGGTAGATATGATATACCTTTTATTGATTCTAAAACTTTTTGAAGGAATTGGTATTTCGGTCGACTCAAGGATTTAGAGTATACGCACAACTTTTTAAATCTAAGAACATTTGGGTGTGTAAATTAATTTTTACGAAAAGATTTGGAATTTAAAGGAATCGAGTTTTCCTTAACAGGGGCCGAACCATCTGTCTTTGTCTCATGGCGTTTTTCATCATTTATATAAACACCATCCGTTGTAGCGAGAAAAAGATAGTAGCGTCCGCTAGATATTAGTATAAGTAAATTTTGTAATAACAATTAAATATTTTTATCGCGTAGTTTTTGAATCATATGAGACCTACCAAAAAAGATAGGTTATATTCTAGTTTGTTAGTAGGTCTCATATTATTCAAAAACTACGCATTTAAATCATTTTCTTGTTATCATGAAATTTACTTACTATAATAATATCTAGCGGGGGCTACTATTTTTTTCTCGCTATAAATTTTTACAAAAACAAAAAAAAAGATCCTTGCACTCATCTACCTCCACGTAAGTATCGGGCAAAGTTATTCTTGAATAAAAACGACGGTAAGGAGATGAAAATGATGAGATTTTGGTAAAAAGAAGACGTGAAATAGCAATAAAATTATTGTTCATAACCTCATTTATTATTTTACGTATTTAATACTAGATTTTATTATTCATATAAAAATATAACTATTTAAGCACAATTTTACAAAAATAATTCAATATTTATTTAATTTAAGCAAAAAAAAACACCCAAAATATCGATAAAATGAAAATTTAAAATTTTAGTTTACGTTTTTTGGTCGAAATTTTGTTAGAAAAAACGATAAACAAAAAACTAAACAAATTTGAAAAGTTCAGATGTTTTGTGCATATCTACGACTTTATAATTATAATGCCCTTCCCCTCCAATTTTTTATTAGGAAAAAAGTGCTTAAAGAAACGTATTTTTTATTTTAATTTGTTAATTATTATTTGAAACTTCAATTTTTTAGTAATTTAAACCATTATATTGTATAGAGCACACCCGAAAATAGTAGGAATGACTATTTCCCAATGAATTATTTGTTGTTTTCATAAAATTGTTCAAACTCAAATGTAAGAATGAAATTTCTTCGTTTTCAGACTTAATAGGTTGAGGAGATGTAAAACAGATACTACACCTGTATTTATAGATATTAGCTTCCTTTACATTTTATTTCTGAATTTTCAGAAAAGAAATGCATTAGCTTGTAGTATGTACCATGATGATTATTTAGATAAATTTTCAAATAAATTCATTCATTAGCTTTCAAGATATTTAGATTCCCGTACAAAATTAAAAAATATTAATAAATAATTTTGGAACCCTAAATTCTCAATAACTAATGAAAGAATTTATTTAAAAATTCAACCGAATAATCTTCATGGCACATACTACAGGCTGATGCATTTTTTTATTTAAAATTTTGCAATAAAATGTAAAGATAGTGAATATTTATGAGTACAGGTGTAGTGTCCATTTTACATCCCCTTAAAATGAGTAAAAAATTGAAAAAGTGACCAAAAATAAGGATTTAAAAATTCATAAACAAGCTACTACGATTAGTTTTGAATAAAGTTCTGCAAAGAAATCTCAAAAGTTGACATTCAAACGAAAAGAATAAGACTTGCCGAAGTTAACAGTCGCAGAACTCGAGTTTTGGCATTAGACTAGAAAATGGCTAAGAATAGGCGGAAAAACATTTTTTCTCTATCTCTTAAACGAAACCACGCGATTTCACCGAGCCTTTACACTAAAAAAAGTAGCACTTTTAGCTACAGTTGAAACGACTCATGCGCCTCCTATCAGCGCCTTCCGTGCCTCACGTTAAAATATCTCTCGAGGAAAAACATAGACTTGACCTAACAAAAACTGTTGCTAAAAGCCACAGGCTCGTGTTTATGAACTCAACGATTGTATTCTGTCTTTGTCTCTCTCATAACATAAAAAAATGACAGACGATACTATATACGTTCCGTTTATAAATTTAAACGAAATGTATTCTAATAAAATATGATACTAAACTTTAAAATTTTATGTAAAATATCTGAAAAAAATTATTAGTATATTTTAATCATTGTTCATAACATATAGACTAAGCTGGTTTTTACACCATCTTACATTTTTAATCTTTTAGATTTTCATCATTGTGAATTAAATTAAAATTTTTTTAATATGAAATAATTATATATATTGTAACGGTATTCTACCGTGTTTGAATCATGTGCGCTTAGGTATCAAAATAGGATAGACGCTCGGTCATATATCTCGTCTAAGACGAGTGAAGAAGTGCGTATCTTGACGACCGGTACGCAAGAGAGAAGCTCGCCGGCCGCGAGGCGCTTTAGAGAGTTTCCGGCTACCGTTGCGTTAACACGAAACCTAAGCAGCGCTGTGCTTGTTAAAAGATTTTGCCACGTGGTCTTATAATACGTTGGACTAAGTTCGCAACTGATAACGCGTAATATTGTCTTAGATAAAAATCGTTAGTTTATTTCGACTAACGCTTCGTATTATATTGGCTAGTTGCAACTCTCAGAAATTCTTTCTGTAGAGTTTTGCTTGATCGCTTTCCGCGCATCTTAGTGGTCAGCCATTAAGTGCCAAATACGTTGATCGGCGTGTATAGGATTCCACCTATCTACGAGAAGGCAGCCACGTTGGCAGAGCTCAGCGCAATTCAACGATCGGGAAGAGACGTATTCCACCGATCCATTTCAGAGCATAACGAGCGAGCGTCATCTACGTGCACGTAGGTAATTAGTGTAAGCTGTTATTGTGAGTATAATTATACTGTGCGATATCCAAGTGTCACTTCCTCGAGAGATACTTGTTCAGGTATATTGTATCATCGGTTTTATAACCGATTAGCGTCATAAGCGAGTTCGATTTAGTTCGCGACGCGCCCTCCCTTTGCTCACTCTCTCATCAGACGCGTACATTATTTTCACATATTATATTATTTCATTTTCGTTTTGTTCATACCTTATCTTTATTATATTTATTTTTTTCTTATAATAAATTAAGTCTGTTTTCTATTAAATCGTGCTTCCTATTAATTTATATTGCCTGACTATATATAACATAAAATATATTTTCCGTTGCTTACTCCGACGCCTCCGCGGTCCTTGTGAGCAGTTATAAATTATTTAGTTACGTAATATCATATATTTTAATATAACGTATTTTGGAACCTGCCTCACGAAGGAAAACTGCGCTACCAGCAACGCGTCTCTCGATCAGGTAAGAGAGAGACGCAGTGTGTGCAGCAAGCGACAAGTTTATCACATAAGATTTTGTCGCTCATCAATAGCTTTACTAGCTAGCACTATCGGAGTTCGTTGCATAATATTTAACATATTTAGTATAATTTTCAACAACTCCATATATAATTAAATTTATAGATTCAGCAAAAAATAATATTTAATTAAAAGCTAATTCTTTTTTTTTGTAACGGGCAAAATAACCGTTACAATATATGTATAGAATGAATTTATAAATATTTTCACTTTTTCTTAATTTATATTATTGTTATTATTAATTTTCAATATATAATGAATATTATTGAGAAAGAAAATTTTCTAATGAAATATTTTTAAATCATAAATTTTTTAGTAAAATTTATCAATAGTATTACTTTATATATTTAAATGTATACTTAAGATTTTTAAGATTTAGAGGATTATTTTGTTATAATTCCTGTTTGATATCTTTTTACTCAATTTTATATTTTAGAAATATATCAAAATTTTCCGATTATTAATCATCAATAGTTTTATATATTGTTTAATATTTTATGTAAATATTACATTAAATATTAAAAAAAATAATTCTTAATTATTTTATTATATTTATTCAACATAATGTTTGATATATCTAAATGTATATTTAAGATATTTAAGATTTGAAGGATTATTTTGTTATAATTCCTGTTTGATATCTTTTTACTTAATTTTACATTTTAAAAATATATCAAAATTTTTTTTATAAATTTTAATCTTAATAAAATGTTAGACATTTTAGAATAATATTAAATTTATAATTTAAATAATTAATAAATTTAAAAAATATATTATATTATAATATTTTTTTAAAAATATGTGCAATGTTCAATAAATATCCTAAATATGTTTCGTAACTTTGACTCAGATAAAATTCATTTATTGGTTCATGTAATGTTATTTCATATTCTATAATTTTATTAGTGTAATATTTATAATATTCTGGTGCTTGTTTCCAATTATTAAATTATACTTTTTCATTATCTTCACCAATATATGAATTTATTATATTATTTAAAACAGATATTTCGGTATTATGTGAACTATTATTATCAGCAAGATTGTCGAAGTAATATTCATACTCTTCCTCATAATTTAAATAATCTTTAATGTTATTATTCAAACTATCCATCATTTCTTGATCATTTACATTATCAATTATAACATATCTACCTTCAATCGCATTCTATTCCATTTTTTTAGTTATTTGTTTAGATTTATATATAATGAATTTTATATGTACGATACCTGTAAACAATAATAATTAAATTATACAAACAAAAAAAAAAATAATAACTATTATATTAATTTTTTAATTATATTTTTTTCATAATATTATACATGTTAAGAGGAGGTCTCGTATCTCTGTCCTTTTCTAATCAAAGAATTGAGTTTTTTACAGAAACTAATAACTTTAGCAAAAAATGAAGAGAAAGCCGCATCTCGTAATAAAAAAAGCAATATTTTCTTTGATAAGAAAGAATTAATTTTATTGCTTCGTTTTCAAGAAAACCTTGAAAAACTTAAATCATAGAGGTTAGGGTGGACAATTTGGTTTTTCAAGGTTTTCTTGAGAACGAAGCAATAAAATTAATTGTTTGTTATTAAAGAAAATATTGCTTTTTTTGATACACGATGCGGCTTTCTCTTCATTTTTTAATAAATTTATTAGTTTTTGTAAAAAAATCATTTCTTTGATTAGAAAAGGACAAAGATACGTGACCTCCTCTTAATATCTATTTTTTTATATAAATTATATGTTGAATTATTATAAATTATTATTTTAATATTTCTTTCCAAACTATGTTTTTAATTTCATCTTTATTATCTAATTCATTTTGAATATATATTTTTTTTTATTTTTACATCTTGAAAGTGTGACATATAGCTGACCATGTGAAAATAATGGTTTTTTAATATATATATCTATATTTTCAAAACTTTGTCCTTGTGACTTATTTATTGTTATTGCAAATGCTAACACTATAGGAAATTGTTTTCTATGTAATATAAAGGGCAAAGAAGACGATTCATTTGTACTTAAAGTTATTTTTGGTATAAAAACTTTATTTACTTTATTTTCTCCTGTAATAATCTCAGCTTTAATATTAAATTTAAATAATTTAGTTATTTTTAATCTAGTTCCATTACATAATCCATCAGTTATACTAAGATTTCTAATTAACATTATAATTGCGTTAATCTTTAATTTAATTTCGTGGGGAGGTAATCCTTCTCTAATATTATTTAACATTGCAATAGGATAATTTAAATGAATATCTTCATCAGTTTGATCAACGCATTTATAAGTTGCATGATCTATACTGTAATAAGTTATCATTTCACCATCAATTAATTTTAATATTTTATTATTTAAAATGTTTACATCTTCATTATGTGAAGTTAAAACAACATTTTTAGAAAAATTGTAATTGTTGTTTATATCTTTATAAATTGTATCACATATATTATGAGTTTTATATTCTTCGGGAATAATGAAAGTATTAATTTTTCCTTCTTTTATATTTAATAAAAAAGATGAAAATTTTTTATCATTACATCTTATTGGGATTTTACCTATTCGATATAACACATATCATGACGTCACAAGATGGCGACGAAGAAGTCTGTGATAACATTATTGGTATAGGCGAAAGTTGCAATTTTTTACTTAAATGTTAATTTCAATGCAAAGTATTCATGAATGGATAGGTACAAATTCTTCCCAAAGAAAGTACGTCGAAGGAGAAAGAGTATTGAAAGCCGGACATGTGCTAAAATGTGGCAAGATAAATGATAATCAAAATAAAAGTGTGGTTAGAGTTAAAGCTTTCTGCTTGCAGACAAGTCACGTAATAGAAAAGCCTCATGAAATCAATGTTACAGTAAAAGATGAGAAAATTGAATGTTGCTCATGCTCGTGTAAGGCAAGTCAGAGTGAAAAGTGCAAACGTGTAGTTGCAACTTTATTGTTCTGCTACCAGTAAGTACATAAGTTTGAATAGGCAATTATAAAATATTTTATTTTGATGATAATTTTGATTTTTATCTTTTGTAGTCAAGGCGATGTTTTGTCTGAATTGTCATGCACAGACCTAAAATGTTTATGGAAAAAAGACCATCACAAAGTCATTGAAACTTACAAATCTGCTCCTCTCTTAGGACATGAATGTTTGAAACGTAAGGCTTCAGGTACACTTGTGACAGCAGAGAAGAAAGCTCGACTATTGAATATTTTGAACACAAATTTACCTAGTAGTGCTGTTACTACACGTAAATAATAATTTTTTGATTATCTTATTCAGGCGCTTTCTTAGTTTATATATTTAATTATAATTTGTATTATATTTGCAGGATTGGGAGACATGAAGCAATTGTTTACACAGAGAAGAAGCAGGTGACAGAGGTTGAAAGAAAAATAATCAAATATATTTTTGAAATGCAAGACTGTGATTTAATGAAAAAAATTAAGTTATTAAAAGTGGATCCGTTAAAAGAGTGCTGTGAAAATACTATAAATGAATTTGGCAATGATGTTGAAAAGATATGTGTTGATAGTAAGAATTAGTATAATTATTGGCATAAGGAAAGACAGTACCGAGTCACAGGTTCAACTCGTTACAGACTCTACACATACATGAATAGCAAAACACCTAACTGGGAGAAAAAATGTGACCAATTTTTCTCAACCAAAAACTTTCGAACAGAATTCACTGAATATGGTAAAAAAAATGAAGCTGAAGGTAGAAAAGTGTATGTTAAAAAGACTGGATTAAATGTTTTTGAGACTGGACTTGTAGTTTCAAAGTTGAATCCTTGGCTAGGTTATTCGCCGGATGGTGTGGTTTATAAGAATGAGAAATGTATAGCTTTACTGGAAATAAAGTGCCCTTATATAGGTAAGACTGTGAATATTAATAAGACTGTGTCTAGTCAAACAAAAAAAGAGGTTGTTTAATTCAAGAAGAAGAAAATATTAAGTTAAGAAAGAAGCATCTTTACTATGGTCAAATTCAGTGTGGTATGGCTGTGCTTGATTTACCTTTTACGTATTTTGTCCTATATTCATCGTTTGCATAAATTTATTGTCACTCAAAATTGGTGAACTTATATTAATGATAGCACAAATTACTTTAAAAATTCCAAGAATTTAAAGTCCCAAGAATTTTGAAAGTTTTGATCCGTTGGTTGGAGCGTTCCACATGAACCCTGGCCTTAGCTATTCTAGAGGTTAATACGGAGTCAGTTTTATTAAATTCAGTTTTATTATGTAAAAAGGGTGGTCGAATAAGAATCCAACCATGCTTTTCACACTCCTCGTCAATTAAAAAACCTCTGTCGACCATTATCCCATCTCCATGTTCTAATAGTGGTAGCAAATCACTTTGAGAAAAAATAGCTGAATCACTAGCTCGTCCACCATAAACTTTACTCACATAAGTAATGTTTCCAGCTGGTGAAACAGCTGTCATAAATTTACCAGTCTGATTACCTTTATAATTCGAATAAGTTAACAGTTGACAACACAAATTTTTTGGGCGTTGTATAAAGATTTCTGTACAATCTAGCACAACTCTCACATTCTCAAATCCTTCAAAACAGGTTGGTAAGTTTTTCATAATCTCTTGTCTAGATGGCCATGGAATAGCTACTTGCAAGACCTAAATTAATATACGTATGGTACTATCAAATACAGAACTGCAATGTTTAACAGTACAACAATTAAACAAAATTGCTAGACAACTATGCGAGAGATTTTGCTTTAATTTAATAAAGGTTAATAAAATTTTATCTGCAATATCCATTTTACATCTAAGATCAATTTTATCACTATTTTTTTGAATGTTATCTTTAGAAACTTCTTTTACCATTTGCACAATTGTTTCAAAAATAGCAAAAGATTCAATCCCTGTCATAGTACTAAGTTTGCTATCATCTTGTAAAAAATATTTAAACTCTGTTTTCATAAGAATGGTGTTTACTTGCACTTCAACACTTTTAACTGATGGTACGCAAGAACACGATGCATCCCTGTTCAATTCATCACCTTCTACTGATACAATACAACAATATGGTACATCCTGTTTTAGTTCAACTTCAGGTGTATTTATATTTTGATCGATGACACTTTCTTGTACCATACTTTCACTTTCAGCTGCTTCAATAACACACATTGGTACGTTTACATTTTTTTCAATTTTCATTTTTATAGTACACTTTTCCCTTTTTAATACTCTTTTCTCTCTATCTAGAGCTCTATTTGCTTTCTTTTCTATCACACTTAAAATATTAACTGATGGGACAGCTGTATATTTTAAACGTTTTTTATTAGTTGCGACATCTAAAAACATAATGTAAAATATATTTATTCAAATTTTATCGTATAATTTATTCAATGTATAATTTTCAAGTATTTAAATTTAACCTACCTAGCAATACATAATCATCCTTCAAAAAGTGTAGAGAACATACGCTTAAATTAGAATAATACTTGTTAATTTTTAATACAATTCGCCAAGCTTTGGAGTGCTCAATTTTTTCTAATTTCCCAAACATATTTGGCTTGTAAACAAATCGTAAGTTGGGCTTCGGAAATTTATGAAAATACACTTCAGGATTTTTACTTGATGTGTTATTGCAACCTTTCACACAGCAACGAACAAACTTATTTATTTTTTTTTTATCTAGATTCTCCATTTTATTACGTTATAAACGTACAAAAGCCGAAAACAACTCGTGAACCTATGCTTCCAACGCTAAAGCAGACTTCTTCGTCGCTATCTTGTAACGTCATAATATGTGCTATATCGAGTAGGTAAAATCCCAATATTAGTTTTTAAATTAAAAATTTTGAATAATTGCCAAAGATGTGAATATTTTATAGTTTCTTTTATAGTTGTATCTTTAAATCCATTTTTTACTATAGGTAAAATTTGTCTAAAGTCACCACCTAAAATTATTAATTTATCTCCAAATGGTTTATATTATTTTAAATAATTTAAAACATTGTTTTTTATAATCATATAAAAATAAAGGAAATAAATATTTTTTCATAAAATTTTGGTATTAATTCTAGCATTAATTAATTTTGATACTATGAATTATATATTATTATGTTAAATTTTAAGTTTTTAGATTTATAGAATTTTTTTACATCTTTTTTAGACTTCCTTTTTTACATCTTTTTTAGACTTAATTTTACATCAAATATATTATTAATTTATTAATATTTAATAAATACATTATTATATAATAGGGGAGGCAGTGGAGGGGTCGTGGGGGTGCTGCGGGGTTGCCGTGGGGGGTTGTGGAGGGGTGTGGGGGTGTGGAGGGGTGTTGGGGGTGCGGGGGGTACTTAGACCAAAAGCAACAGTAAAAAATATTGTTATATTTTAAGCAATTTTACGTTATTTTGTGGGTGGCTGTGGAGGGCTATAGAGGGGAATGGGGAGGGGGTGGGGGGTGGAGGAGTGTGGGGAGTCCGAGAGTTAATTCCTAATATAACTATATAATATAGGAAGATATATATGTATATATGTATGTATCTACTAACGTTATGAAACTCGTGTACTAGTATTCGCTGTATTAAATGAATTTACATTTGAAGCTATAGTTCAGCGATAAAATGTAATTTATTATAAATGCTATATTCATGATATTGTTTTTTTTTCAACGATTTAATAAAATATTTCAGAAATAATTAATATTATTAATTATTATATTATAATGGTATATTATCAATAAAATATATTTCAAAGGATTTATAAATTCTGTTTTAAATTTTTCCAAAACCATTTCAGGAATTATTTATATTATTATTAAAGAATCTTTTCAATGAAAGATTTTCTAATAGATTTATGAATCATTTTCTAATTTTTTTATTGACAGGATATAGTAACTTATTTATTTTTATAAGAAAAGCACTCTAGACATAGTACATAGGATAAATGCTCTTGGATTTGACTGCATAAAACACTTTGCCAACAAAAAGCTAAATTCAGCCTTAACTTTAGTTAGAGACTGCCTAAGTGCTTTGAAAACTTACTGATAGAAGCGGTATCGTGTTTCCTGTAAAGCGATTGCGGAAATTAGGTCAAGTTTTATTTTTTAGTTTATAAATGCTTCCATTATATGAGATTTTTTAGATTTCTTAATTTTATTTTTCAAAACTCGTAAAAAACTTAAAGAATTTTTTAAATTTCATTAATAAAAAGAGTGTTTTGTAAACTACAAAATGAAATTCAACTCAACTTCTGTAGTCGGCTTGAGGGAATTTCATATTTTTTTTCCTGTTCTACGCGTAAAGCTTTTTATTATTCATTTATCAAATACTTATTTCACTTCAGAATTTTTTATTTAAATAATTTAATTTTTGAATCTTCTTACACTAAGATGGAACTAAATTTTTTCAGATACAACGTATTGTTTTAGTACCGACGTTATTAAAGTCCATACTTATGTACTTGAAACTGCAGGTGAGAAAAATTGAGAATCAAATAATCAATGAAATCTATTTTATCAAATGTAATAATTACACTTATTTTTATTTATTCAACAGAAAGAAAGAACTCTAGAAATATTAAAAATATGGATTTGTTCAGGAGAGACATTACCAGTCTATTTAGTTAAAGAATTTTTCAGCTGGTTTGCTAGAAAAGACAAAATTCTTGCTAATTTTTATGGGAGTACAGAAATTATGGGAGACGTAACTTTTTACGTAATAGAAGAAAATGACCTCTATTTAAAGCAAAATAAAATTCCTATTGGTAAGTATTTAATGACAATTTTAATTTTACCAAAACAATTTTAATTTATTTTTTTCAACTTCCTAACTTTAAAACTTTCTAATTCACAAATTACATGGATGATTTCATGCCATTGCACACCGTTAGAGAGACTATAAGATTATAAATACATAATTTCATTAATTTTTTTACATTCAATTCAAAAGGAGCAATTGTAAAATTTGAATAAGCGTGGAGCCTAGTTGTGTCAACGAAAGGCGTTTGTGCAAGCGTCATGATGTGATTGACGCGTGTTCTAACAAGTAAACCACGCGTTACTTGAAACATCGAGATTAATGCATTTCTAATTGATAATTATTTTGATATTTCTTCTGTATTTATTAAACATGACACTTTTAACAGCTTAAAAAATCTTTTTTTCTATACTAATATTCTATCCATCATCTTGTTATATTTGTTTTCGCTTGTAAATATTATTATACAGACGTGTCAGTGGTAAGTTGTTAAATTATGTTATCCCTCTTATAACTTATAAGAAGAGTTCATGACATTTGGATATCAGATTTTCTCCTAACATTGAGATATTTTTTTTGTATAAAATAATTAAATATGCCTAATTCCTACGGCGCAACTCTCGATTTTTGACAAGTTATTAGCAGTTTTGTCAAAATTTTAAAAAGTTTGAATTTTTTTTACAGCTGTACATTTGTTGAAGTACTTATTCTAGAAGATTCTTATTAATTGCATATTAAAGTTGAGATTAAAACCTTATAATCAAGAAAAAAACGTGTTACAAAAGCTGAAGTTGTTTAAAAGCTATAAAAGAATGAAAATAAATACAGTGGCGTAGTGGCTAAAGGCGTGGGACTCGTATTCTCGTTGGCATGAGATCGATTCTCCGTCTGGTCACTATTTTTCACTGACTCTGCCGTGGATTGACACCACGTTATATAATATGTCAACTGTGTTGTCTTAAATGCGAATATCTAAATGTTGAAAGGGCAGTAATGCCTGTTAAATTGATTTTAAAAAAATATTGCAAATATTTAGATAAAAATATGCACAGAAAATAAATGGTACATTTAAATCTAAATTTCATCTTAATTTTTTATTCCTTCATAATTTTTGAACAACTTTAGCTTTTTCTTTAATAGAAAGGTCTTAATCTTAACTTTAATATCTAATTAATAAAAACCTTCTAGAATAAGTACTTCGACAAATGTATGACTATAAAATAGATGCAAATTTTTTAAAATTTAGACAAAACTGCTGATAACTTGGCAAAAATCGAGAGTTGCACCTTAGGAATGAAGTTTTTTTCATAATTTTATACAAGAAAAAATATTTCAAAGTTAGGAGAAAATCCGAGACCCAAATGTCATGGACTCTCCTTATTAGATGTTTTATATTTACAATATTTTGTCACTTTGTTACTTTTACTGTCACTATTTTTTTTTAATATTGAAACTAATTTTCAATGTTAATAAATTATTAACAATCCTTTATTCTATGCATATTTAGAAAATTTTTTTTATCATGTAGTGGGTGTACGTAATTAAATGTATGTGTGACTGATCACAGCGCCTCGTAGGTATATAAAGGCACAGCGTGCAAAAATCAAAGTGATACCTATTTAATTATTGATTGTATTTCTGGTCTTAGCAATATATAGCCATATCTTTTACATTCATATATACTTTGTCGGATTTAAGTTAGAGTCCCTAAATTGTATATCTGATCACCACTGAGTTTTGCAGAAGCATGTCTAGCTTCACAAATTTGCAGCCACGTTCAAAGGAATTTTCCCCGATCGAGAATTATCACCGCCGGCTGGCAAGTCAAGGTAAGAAAGAGAAGCAGCATACTGCTTCATTCAGGAATTATGAATATCTTAAGATCACCACAAACTTGCCATTTATGTTTACCATATTTTAATTTTTTTAACAGCAAATCCATCTTATGTTATATTTTTCATGCATTACAATCGAATGAGCAACTGGTAAAGTGGCATATATACGTTCCTATTGTCTAAAAGACTTGCTTTAAAACTTTTTGTGAAAGAGTCGATAAAAAGACGCAGAGCGTTAGCTGAATATTAAATTTTATATTCGGTAACCAAACCTTCAATATTATTACAAGAAACTTAATTATTTATTTTTGAGTAGAATTTTCTAAATTGACGTCCTCGGGAACGATAAAAAGTTAAAATATATATTTAGAGCTAAGGTTTTTTCTCTTTCATTCTGGACGCTAAAAGTTCCAATTGCTCTTTCGAAAGTCCCAAATTTCGTATTATATCATTTAGCTCATCTTGATAAAATTCCTTTTTTAACCGACTTCAAAAAGAAGGAAGTTCTCTATTCGATTGTATTTTTTTTTATGTCTGTTACCTCATAACTCATGTCATTTCTAAACCGATTCGAAAAAACTTTTTTTTATCTGATAGAGAATGTCAGCAGAAAGATTCCATACGTGTCCTATAATTATTGGGCCAATATTCGGTTTGTATGAGCAAATCATCAAATTAAGAAATACCAGGTGTTTCGTTTTCTCATTTACCTCCCTTATACATCGCCTGCTATACTCTCTCTCTCTCTCTCTCTCTTATTCTCTCTCTTTCCCTCTCTTACCTAAGCTTGAATATGTATACATGCACACACAACGACACTGCCCACACAGCATGTAATATTGCAGTGAAACTTTCACTGAAACATTGTGCTGAAATATTGTCACAAGATTGCAGCAATCTTGTCTTAACATAGCTAAGAGGTTTCATGAAACATTTTAGTGTGATATTGCTGCAAACTTGCTACAAGGTTACAGAAAATAATTCAAGCAATATTGCAAGGAACCTTTCATGAAAGGTTGCAGCGAGGTTTCTGCAAGGTTTTATAAAACATTTCATAAAATATTGCAAGAAACCTTTCATGAAAGGTTGCAGCGAGGTTTCTGCAAGATTTTAGAAACATTTCATGAAATATTGCAAGAAAACATTCATGACATGTTTCAGCGAGGTTTCCAGCAAGATTTAAAAAACATTTCATAGAATATTGCAAGAAACCTTTCATGAAAGGTTGCAGCGAGGTTTCTGAAAGATTTTAGGAATATTTCATGAAATATTGCAAGAAACCTTTTATGAAAGGTTGCATAGAGGTTTCCAGCAAAATTTAGAAAACATTGAAACATGAGACTTTTTGAATTGAAAAATAAGCGGACACCGGGCGCGAACCCCGTTCCTCGAGATCTCCAGGCACGAGCTCTATTCACCGAGCCAATGCCGCACTGCTATATACAAGTTAAAATCCTACTTATAAGGCTCTTCGCCGGTATAGTAGGTATCTATGTACAAATATAACATGTGGATGAAAAATCCACCATGTTACAATCCCCCCCACCACACGAAAGTACTTCGGTGGAACCGATAATTTCGTCATACTTGCTCTGCTCGCTCTGCTCTTTTTTCATGTTTCTCAGTCTGACATCCCCAGTGTGACAACCCTGGGGATCAGGAGGTTGCACTAAATTTATAAAAATATATAAGCTATAATTAATTAAGTAACAAATAATGAGAGAAACTTTATTTAAGAAATATGTACAGTAATCGTACGCTCGCTCAAAATGGACGCCAGCCGCGTATAGCGTACGCGACGCCGCTTGCTCTAATTAAATAACTATTGGCACGACGAAAAGCAAATATTACAAAAACGTAAGCTAAAAGGGACACGAGCAATAAACACACAAGAAAATAACGAATTAGAAAAGCACGAAGGGAATATATGCAATAAAACGCGCACGCGATCGCCCGGCACACACGTCGTAAAAGACAAAAATAAATTATATAAGTTTAATTAGCAATCGTGCACTCGCAACAATTTTGAGCACAATAAAATAACTTTGAGAATAGTGAATTTATCTATTCTCGCTCACTCAAGCTTACGATATTCGCACGCACAAAATTAATACTACTCGATATCGCAAGCCGAAACGCTCTTTATCGGACGCCGGCGACAGAAGGAATAATAATGGTATTCCTTCTCGTCTATGCTCAGCTTCATCTCTCTTGCTGTACGCTGCGCGCACCGCAAGAGAGAGACAAACGATCCTAAACGGACCCAAGCTCAGCTACTCGAGTCAAGCTGCTCGCTAGCTATCTCAGTGCACATTATACGTGCTTCATAAATTCGCACGTGTGTGCCAACGATTTTGGGTTATGCTCTTAAATATTTGACTCGCGTGGTCTGCTTTCCATCTTGCCCGTAGCTAGATGCTCCTTTCTGTCGGCTATATGCGCCACAAATATACATAAAAGTAATATGGCCAATCTGCCATGTTACAATCCCCCCCCCACCACACGGAAGTATACGGTGGAACCGGATACTTTCGTCAAACGAGAAAAAAAAAGGCATAAGCTAAACTAAAACAAAAAAAAAGAAAATTTATATAGAGAAAAGAAAAGTATTAAGGCTTAAATTAAGATAACCGGTGTTATCTGCAGCGGTGTGAAGTGTATCTATAAACTTCTTCTTCTGCTGTATCTGCTGACTTTTAGCTAAATTAGGTGTAAGTGTTACACGCTGTATGAGTTTGCTTAATTTAAAACGACGCGACTGGCTTATCCATATATTATATACAAAAATTACAAATCTTAAAACTAGTTATCTTAAAGTTAAAGAAAATAACACTCATAGCCCATTCTTACATGTATTTCATTCATACACATACCAAAAAAATATTAAAATTACATTTCGTATAACAAAATTAGAAATTGAAAATAAAAATAAAAATTAAAGTGTTTACTCACTGAAAGGTGACGCTCTGATGGTATGTGTCGATGCATACTATGATTTTATAAGATTAATTATTTTATAATTAATATTTTGCAGCAATTTTTCAAATGCACAAAAAAATATTCTTTTTATAGATTTTGCTTTTAATTACGTAATAGTAATGCATAAAAATAAAATGTTGCACTTGCTCATGTGTCAGTGTGAATAGTTAGGAATGTCAGTACAATGTGTATAAGGAATACTTAAATAGCAAAAGAAAAGGGGTAATTTAATAAAGACGCAAATGCTCAAATAATGGATCAGCTGAATGGGTCGCGAGTTTAGTCGGTAAGGATTTTAAATAGCTAAATGTGATGCTGGAGGGTTAATATAGGCATGTTAATGATGGTATAAAAGGGTTTTGCTGAATTGGGGCTCAGGTCGATGGGTTGCTTTTTCGCGCAATGTAGCAGAGATATACTCTGCATAGCTAAAATTTGGGAGATAGTAGTTGTGCTCTGCTCGCATGCTCTCATTTAGCTCTGCTCGCTCACTCTGTTTTGGCTCTGCTCGCCCGCTCTTGCTCTGCTCTGCTCGCATGATTTTATTTTGTTCTGCTCGCTCGCTCTTGCTCTGCTCTGCTCGCATGCTCTGGTTTGGCTCTGCTTCCTTGCTCTTGCTCTTCTCTGCTCGCTCATTTTTTACGTGCTCTGCTCGCATACTCTGATTTGGCACTGCTCGCTTGCTCTGTGAATGCTCTGCACGCTCGCTATTGTTGTGCTCTGCTTCGCACTTGCTCTGCTCTGCTTGCTCGCTCTTACTCTGCTCTGCTCGCTTGCTTTTAGTTTGCTCTGCTCGCAGGCTCTTACTTTGCTCTGCTCGAGCGCTCTTGCTCTGCCCTGCTCGATCGCTCTGGTTTGGCTCTGCTTGTTCGCCCTTGCTCTGCTCTGCTCGCTCGTTCGGTTGACACTTGGTGCAGTTGCGGATCCGTACGTTGATTTGTCCACAGCCATAGCACTTCATAGGCTGAGAACATTCTCGCAGCCAGTGTCCTAAGCTACTGCACCTGAAGCACGGCTCTACCTGCTTTCGCCAAAAGTTTTTCCTAATTGGCGGTAGGTTCGTCTTTGGATCTCCTTTATTGGCTCGGCTCGTTATTCGAGTTTTACTCTTTGCTCTTCGTTTGGGGCGACGATTTTCCTTCTGTACGCGCTCGCTCTTATTTGACGTCTTAGCTAAAGGGGTTACAGGGTGATTGCTAGTAATTGATGCTAACACTGGTATTGGGTGTGAATGCATCGTAGCATCTTCAAAGTTAAGGGGAGAAATCAAAGCTGGCTCGCTCAAGTTAGTCGAATTTGTACCAGTGTAAGCTGTAGTGGGGAATAAGGATTCATCCGGAGCTGGAGGGGGTCGGCATACGTTTTTCTGGGCTCTGCAAGTCTCTTCTTTCTGCTTCAACCATTGCAGTTCTCTAAAATTATTAGCATAACTTGTATGCTCTGGTGCAGGGGGTTGATTTATAGGATTTAAAGGTTGTGAGACGGGCAGATATCTAGAAGGTGCTGCAATATTCGGGACGTGACTCCATGGACTAGGATAACAAGGGAGATACGAGTATGGATAAAAATGAGGAGTTGGTGTGCTATTATTTCCTCCATGGTACGTCGTTGCAGTAATAGTAGGAAGGGAATTAGTTGCTCTCACAGTATGAGGTATGCTCGCTGTACTAAAAGGAGGACATGTAGTAGTGGTACACGTCGTCGATGGGTGAATAGTTGCGTTGCTATTGCTAGGAGGAATAGGATTTTCTAAGCTATTCGAGGGATAAGCGAATTGATTGCACGCACTTTGCTCTGTTGGGAGGTTAATAAATTCTAGCCGCGAATCATATGTCACCTCATCTATTATTATTTTACAAGCGGCAGCTCTTTTTCGCCGAGATGTCGTCTAAGCTCATATCGTGAAACTCGTTCTTTGAACATCGAAATACTTCCGGCCATGCTCACTCCTCGCTCGCTGTATCTAAAGAGCTGCTCCGCAGATAGTCGGTTTACTATTTGGACTATTTCATCCGCTGCTCTAAAAACATTATTCCTACATATATGCTCAGAAATCCATAGGGGCTCTACATTTAACTGTTTGCTTATCATATTTACAATAAAAGTTAAACTACACAAGGGTACGCACGAAGGAAAAAAAATTATTATTAGTAATTAATGCTATGATGAGCTCCTATCTCAGGAGGTTCGAATAAGAATAGCTCTGGCTTACAATAAAAGAAAAGAAAATTGTTAAATGCTTTATAACTAAACGAAAACAAAGCTAAGTTATATTAGAGATACAACAAAAAAATAGAATTGTCTAATAGTTGGTCAATTTTATATAGCACGCCCGTAATACTCAAAAGCTAAAAATTAAAATTTTTGTAAAGCCAGATGCACGCTGAAGCAAAAGAAAATCATGCGTAAGCTAACGTGTACCGACACGCACTAAGGTAGCACACGATAGTGATATATTTCGCGCAAGCACAAATAGGAATATAAATTGCTCAGCACACTTGAGATATTCAATTATATTATATATACAAGAAAAACACAGCTTTGCTTAATATGGAGTTTTAAGACACGTAGTGTTAAAGGTAATGAAGCTATAAGGAAATGAGCTTTAGGGGAACACAAGTGAAGACAAATACAAGCAACAATGCAATGACATATATGTATGTGTATCGAAATATATGTGTATGTATGTGAATTAAATGCAGTGCTATTATCAAATAAATTTAGCTTAAGGCTCACGCTCAAATAAAAATAATGCTCTATGTATTTATAAAAAAATGCAAGGAAAACGTTTCGCACAAAACAAAAAAGAATGAAAAACAAAATATTTTATTTCTTTGTTTAATGCACGCACTTTAAAAAGATGTTGCTGCAAAATAAATTGTCGCGGTTACCTCATACCAAGCGATGCCAAGAACAAAAATGGCCGCCAGAGCGCCTCCTTTCAGCCTCGTCGTGTGTGCGTCGTTCGTAATGGCGACCACGTGGCGAAGCGGAAACGCATGAGTAGAAAATTGTTTTTTTCACTGGTATAGCCAATTGTCTTTCACTTCAAGCACAGTTTTTTTTTTTTTTTTTTCACAGCACAGTTTCTTTTTCTTTTATTTTAAACACAGTTTTTATCCTATTTTACGCACAGTTTTTTTTTCTTTTTAATTTTTAAGCACCGTTTTTTTTCTATTTAATTTCAAGCACCGTTTTTTCTATTTAATTTCAAGCACAAATTTTTTTTCTTTTCAATTTTTGATCCCGTGATTTTAAACAAAAATTTTCACCGAAATTTTTGTCGGCCCCACGTTGGGCGCCATTGAAACATGAGACTTTTTTAATTAAAAAATAAGCGGACACCGGGCGCGAACCCCGTTCCTCGAGATCTCCAGGCACGAGCTCTATTCACCGAGCCAATGCCGCACTGCTATATACAAGTTAAAATCCTACTTATAAGGCTCTTCGCCGGTATAGTAGGTATCTATGTACAAATATAACATGTGGATGAAAAATCCACCATGTTACAACATTTTATGGAATGTTGCAAGGAACCTTTCATGAAAGGTTGCAGCAAGGTTTCTGCAAGATTTTAGAAATATTTCATGAAATTTCGCAAGAAACCTTTCATGAAAGATTGCAGCGAGGTTTCTGTAAGATTTTAGAAACATTTCATGAAATATTGCAAGAAAACTTTCACGAAAGGTTGCAGCGAGGTTTTCAGCACGATTTAGAAATTATTTCATGGAATATTGCAAGGAACCTTTCATGAAAGGTTGCAGCGAGGTTTCTGTAAGATTTTAGAAACATTTCATGAAATATTGCAAGAAAACTTTCACGAAAGGTTGCAGCGAGGTTTCTGCAAGATTTTAGAAACATTTCATGAAATATTGGACGAAAACTTTCACGACATGTTTCAGCGAGGTTTTCAGCAAAATTTAGAAAACATTTCATGGAATATTGCAAGGAACCTTTCATGGAAGGTTGTAGCAAGTTTTCTGCAAGATTTTAGAAATATTTCATGAAATATTGCAAGAAACCTTTTATGAAAGGTTGCATAGAGGTTTCCAGCAAAATTTAGAAAACATTTTATGGAATGTTGCAAGGAACCTTTCATGAAAGGTTGCAGCAAGGTTTCTGCAAGATTTTAGAAATATTTCATGAAATTTCGCAAGAAACCTTTCATGAAAGATTGCAGCGAGGTTTCTGTAAGATTTTAGAAACATTTCATGAAATATTGCAAGAAAATTTTCACGAAAGGTTGCAGCGAGGTTTTCAGCACGATTTAAAAATTATTTCATGGAATATTGCAAGGAACCTTTCACGAAAGGTTGCAGCGAGGTTTCTGTAAGATTTTAGAAACATTTCATGAAATATTGCAAAAAAACTTTCACGAAAGGTTGCAGCGAGGTTTCTGCAAGATTTTAGAAACATTTCATGAAATATTGGACGAAAACTTTCACGACATGTTTCAGCGAGGTTTTCAGCAAAATTTAGAAAACATTTCATGGAATATTGCAAGGAACCTTACATGGAAGGTTGTAGCAAGTTTTCTGCAAGATTTTAGAAATATTTCATGAAATATTGCAGCAAGATTTGGGGAACTTTTCATGGAATATTGCAAGAAACCTTTCATGAAAAATTGCAGCGAGGTTCGTGCAAGATTTTAGAAACATGTTATGAAATATTGCAAAAAACCTTTCATGAAAGGTTTCAGTGAGGTTTCTAGCAAGATTTGGGGAACATTTTACGAAATATCGCAAGAGACCTTTGATGAAAGGTTGCAGCAAGTTTCGTGCAAGATTTTAGAAACATTTTACGAAATATTGCAAGATACCTTTTATGAAAGGTTTCAACGAGGTTTCCAGCAAAATTTGATGAATATTTTATGAAATATTACGAAGTATCTTTTGTTAAAAGTTGCAGTAAGATTTCTGCAAGGTTTTTGACAAGATTTCTAAGATATCACAAAAAATATTGCTATGTACATTTCGCCAATGGTTATTATCATATTTTTGGCAATCTTTATAAAATATTCCAGAAAAGCGTTTTATAAAAAGTATCAGCAAAGTTTCATGAATAATTTCAAAATGAAATTGCAGCAAACCTTTCATAAACAGTTTCAGCAATTATTCCGCAAGTTTTTATAAAAGATTCTAAGAGCAGTCCAGATTCGCTGTTCTTGCCTTATATTTGGTTTCCTGTTATTTACTCAAGTATTTATTGCTGTAGTTGTATTGTAAACGGAAAGTTGAGCGCAATATGTATGCTATTATTATAAATATTTATGCGTAGGGTAAAAAAATCCATCGAATTTTTATTGAAAAAAGTAAAGAACGCATAAATATTAGAAACAAAACCTTTTATTTCAATATTCTCTACTTTTCTCAAAAACGATGCTGAGGAATTTTTTCTTCTTGTGCACAAATATTGATAATAATACTATTGCGTTCAACTAGTAATTTATAGATACAACGATTGATACTTAAGCAAATAAGAAAAACTTTATCACACAAGGACAGAAAATCCTGCCTACTATTAAATATTACTGCAGCAAGCTTTTGGCAAGATTTAAGAAATATTTTACAAAATATTGCAGGAAACCATACGGAAAGGTATGAGTGTTGTTCGCGGCAAAATTTGGGAAAAATTTCATGGAATATTACGAGAAACCTTTCATGAAAGATTGCTGCAAGGTTTCTTGAAATGTTGCTGTGAGGTTTTCATGAAAGGTTGCTGCGAGGTTTTTAGAAATATTTCAACCGGGTTCTAGCGCGAACATATAAATGTTGCTGCAATATCTCATAAAAGGTTGCTACGAGGTTTGCTGCAAGGTTACGGAGAGATTTTCTGAAAAATTGCTGTGTGGTTGCTTGAAATGTTTTTGCTATTTTTTCCGCAAGATTCCTGTAAGGTTTCTTGAAATGTTTTTGTTACATTTCCTAAAAGATTGCTGCGAGGTTTCCTGCAAGGTTGCGGCGAGGTGTCCTAAAAGATTGCTGCAAGGTTTCTTGAAATGTTTCTGTTACATTTCCTGAAATATTGCTGTGAGGTTTTCATGAAAGGTTGCTGCGAGGTTTTCTGAAAGATTGCTGCGAGGTTTTTAGAAATATTTCAACCGGGTTCTAGCGCGGACATATAAATGTTGCTGCAATCTTTCATGAAAGGTTGCTGCGAAGTTTCGAAACTTTCATAAAACCTTGCAGCAACCTTGCAGCAATCTTTCATGCTGTGTGGGTGTGCTGTTGAGCCTTCTCTCTTTCCTCCTATACATTGCTCCGTCTAGTGTACTAATGCATGCGTTATGGATTAATATTGAAAGTTAGGCGTAATTAGTGAGTCTACCTATATTTACGCTTATAGTAAGGGGATTCACTGAAAAATAGAAAATGAAAAATTTTTAACAAAAGAAAAAACCGATTCCAAAAACATTGAAGAAAAACCATTAAACAAAAACAAAATTTCTGACAAGAAGAAAATGATTTTGAAAACATTGCATTAAAAATTAATAAATGATATATTATCCTTTGAAATTATACGCATGAAAAGCGTCTTACACTCGTGTAGCGATGATAATATAGACTATCTAATTATTACAAACACAAACGAATGATTTTTTTATTGGACTGCTTACAAAGAAATTAGTCAATAGATAAGATAATATATACATACAAAAATATTAGAATTTTCGGAGTTAATGCCAGCCTGAAAAGATTGTCGCAAATCTAACAAAAAATTTTGAAAGTGAACAAAGGAGGCGATAGATACCTAATAAAATATAAAATATCTAGAATACTATTTATACATTCAACTGCGTCAATTACCTAAGTTTTGTAAATATCACCAATTTCACTGTTAGGAGCTTTTCCGGATTAATATAAGTCCCGGAAAAGCTCTTCTCAATATTTTTACAAACTAAAGAATATGATAAGTTCAAAATTGTAAAGTATTAGGGTGAGATATCATTCATTGAATTAAAATAAGAAAACGACTATATTTAATTATTTAGCTACTTTTAATAAAACACAAGTAAACAAAAATAAGCATTCTTTTATGATAAATTTTTAATTAAAAAGTATAAGAAGACATTTGACAAATGTAATGAATGTTTTAAGAAAAACAAGAATTAATTTTAAATTTTTACTCATAATTTAGAGAAATACAATGTTCAATCAAAACAATAAAAGACTTATCTGTACAAAGTTCCTTGGTGTCCTTATTGCATGGCTCTCCTGATCATTTGATAGATGATTTATTGCACTGTATAAAATTACTTTGTAAACTGAATTTAAAGAAAAGTAAAAACTTAAAGAAAATTATTAAATTTAATCAATGTGATTGCCACACGCGCCTGCCTCGCGTCCGCCAGTCCATGGCAAGTCTAAAAGCCATTGTCTATAAGATGCTGAACTCGATCAAGCCGGTGCGCTTCCGCACGTCCCTAGCGAGAGAGAGAGTTAGTCGCGCGCCCAAAGTCACGACAGTAGCTATGTTCATCCCACTACTTAATTAAAAGTAGGAGAGAGTCAAGCTATGTCATTGGTGCATCATTGTATGGCCACTAGCAACAAGCACTGCAGGTAGCTGCACGTGTTGCATGGTCAGCACAATGGTCACGTTGGTGATATCAAAAGTGTTACTCTATATTTTTTTTAAGCGAAGGTAACATCTTTAATACATTAGATTTTACAAAGTTATAATTTCTAATTAAAAATTTATTAAATAATTGTGTCACTTAACACCCCCCTTACTTAGAATAACTGTCGTCTCTGACAGTCGCGAACCATCCATCAAAGCATAAGAAACGCCATACAAAAGGGCCTGTAAACAATTGAAACAATTTACAATAGTAAAAAAAATTGAAATACAATAAGTACTGAATTAATAATAAAATAAATGAGAGACAATGTTCAAGAAAAATAGAAACAAAAATTAATTTTTGATTTTTAATTTTCTTCGTTTGTGCTGATTGTTGAAGATCTTCGATGTAGTCGATTGTTCATCGGTCTTCGTAGGAGGAGCGGGGTCCTCTTCCGTTCGCTCCCCCTACAGGTAGGTTGATTTTTGTTTTTATCGTTGCCCCAAATTTAGATAGATGGTAGTTCTTTTGGTTCAACGTTTTGTTTTGGTATCCATCCTGGTTATTGGTCTACAAATAATGAATTTAGCACAAGCTGGTATTTCGTCAAGTAGTGATCTAATTTTTCGTTAAGATGATATCTAAAACAGTAGAAATTGCTGGTTATAGATATTGCATTTTTAACGAAAATGTGTATCTTTTCATGCTTGGTGAGCAGGAACAGTCGGATAAGGGTTAATTGGTTTAAGCTTGCAGTGTTAGTGCTAAGGTAAATTAAGCTTGACAGTTAGTATATCACCCTTTTTATGTACAAGTTTTATGGTTTTTACTCGATGATCTAAGCATCAGTTAGGATCCATGATTAACCAGGGTTGGTAGCCTGGTATGTTATCATTACTATCATTCACTATTTGGTCACACACTCTTACTTTTTCTTCAAAATTGAGATTGGAATGGAAATAAGGTCGGTATTTCTGTGATAACGCGAACTGCTTACTTGTCCTCGTTAGTCATCAGTCCAGTCCATTATATAGTTAATTAAAAAGATCATGGATGGTAAATGGGATAATAAGTCATAAAGTCAAAATAAAAGTCAAATGCAAGTTTATTGTCAGTAGTTTCAATGCTTAAACACTCTTGTAGGGAGGCGGCAACTGGGTGCGCACTTAACCTTTAATCACAAGTTAATTCCAACTATATGGTGGAATTCCAATTTTGTGTTCTGCATTTGTTTTTTTTTTTTTTTTTTTAAACAAAGAAGGAATATGCAGTTTTATTAAGATTTTGGTTTACGATTTCCCAATTATCTATTGTTGAAAATATACCTCGTCCGAGGAATTTCATTGAGTCATTTTGACATAATCTAGTAGAGTTTAGTACATCTAAAACTGTCACAGCTGATTAAGGTGTTGATGGGTTAAAGGTGCATTAGTTAATGCAGTCTATAAAGTTGAGTAGAGTCTAGTACAAATTTTTATTTGTAAAAGTCAAGTAATTATTAAGGAAGGTCGGATGGTCAGTTTAAATCCCCCTTTTTTTTTCTTATTGGTATTTACTTAAGTACATTAGTCTACCTGCATGACAGACAATGGCTATATATAAAAAAAAATAGGTGAGTAATGATTTTTTTTAAATATGAGGCTACAGCTGTCAGTTTTCCGTATATATCACTTGGTCCTTGCAATAAGTGGAAGTTGAGTTTCTGAAACAGTATGATCATTAATCAAATTCCCTAGTCGCGGCTTTTAATTTGTCCACGTGTTTACACATTAATTTTCCGTTCGGCAATTCTAGCAAAACATTATTATGCCTTAGTGTTTTTACTATTTTTAAAGGTTTTAAATAATAAGCGTCAAACTTTGATCTTCGAGGTTTATTTTTAACATAAGCATAGTTTCCTACAATGAGTTTAAATTCCTTCACACGTTTGTCATAGTAGTCTTTAGTTCTAGTTTTGGTCTTGATGAGTTTATGTCCAGCGTCCATTTTCATCTCGTGTAGTCTAGTAATCAAGTCTCGTAAATATTGGTTATAGGTAGCCAGGCGTTCCTCTTTGGGTATGTGAAGAGGGAATCGAGCAAGTCTGCCATACACTAGTTCAAAAGGAGTATATCCTGTAGCCGAATGTACACTAGTGTTGTAAGTAAAAGCGGCAAAAGGAGCTAGTTGATCCCAATCATCATATTGATCAGAGTATGTCCTTATAAAGTCTACCAATGGAGCATGACTACGTTCTAGTGCACCTGTCGTTTGTGGTCGATATCCTGAGGAATGTAACTGGGCTATCTTGAATACTTTTAGCAGCATTCCTATTATTTCTGACATAAAACTGGTTCCTCTATCCGAAAGTATGGCTCGAGGAGCTCCGAATCGGCAGATCAAGTGTCTGGCTAGAGCATCAGCTATGGTAGTCGCTCTTAGATTTCGTAATGGAGTCACTATGACGAATTTGGTTAGATGGCATTGCATAGTTAGCGAGTGGCAATGGCCCGATGGCGTCATTCTCAATTTTCCCACGGTGTCTATTGATACTTTATCAAAACTTTCGATTGGTGTGTCGGTAAAAACCATCGGTGCTCTTCTGGTGATTCGGTCAATTTTTCTTTCCTGGCAGGTGGAACAGTCTCTAATGAAGTTTAGAACGTCATTTCTCATTCCCGGCCAATAGTACCTTTCTCGAACCTTGGCATAAGTTTGATTTACACCCTTATGTCCTTCAGTTAGACTAGCATGTAAGTTAGTCAATACATCTCTTCTTTCGTCTTCACTTAAATACTCGGTATTTCCGTAGCATAGAGTTATTTGTATGTCTGTTCCGTTAAATTCATGTCTTAGTAGATTTATTAAAGTACCAGGCTCTAAATTTTCTGTAAGCTTACTATGTCTAGACACTCTTATAGTGTGTATATTTCTGTTAAGTAGAAGTAACTTCAGTCTATTTAAAGTTTGTTTGAGTAACTCTGTGTCCAATGAATCATGGTGTTTATTTTTCAGAATTACTGTCATTACATGATACTTCCTGTAAGGAGTTACCAATATTTGTCCAACCTTTGGTTTTGATTGTTTCATATCCATCAGACTAATTGCATTAATGTCACTAAGCAAGGATGTGATGGGGTCATGCTTATCGCAGTCGCAAGTCATGAAATGCAATAAGTTGTCTGCTTTACATGTTAGACAATGCCGTGAAGAAATTACATTTTTAACGGTCTTTTGCTTTTCTTCGTCTGATGTCGAAGGTTCAGATTCTATAAATTGTTCATTGCCTAGGTTCCTCCAAGGTAGTATGTCAATCAATGAAGAAGAGTTATAGAATCATTGGGTTTCTTCGTAAAATTTATGTCAATGGCCTCGTCTGAGTTGTCCTTCTCTGGAATGGTTTCTAAATCTGGGAATCGTACACTTTTCTTAACAGTTTTGGGAGTGCTAGATTGCGCTGGAGGTTGCGTTCTTATACTTGGGGTTACCGAAATTGCTCGATATTTTGGTACGTTAATTATGGAGTCATAGCATTCCTCCGTGTCAGCATCTGTCCCAGCTTGCTGTTCTCTTTCTACCTCACTCTCTGCGTCTGTTAAACGTTGAGCTATAATACTCGTTGCCGCCCCTAAGAGATGATTAGCTTGTTCCCTACTAGGTTCAATTGCATCATGTCGTTTAGGGGTTTCTTTTCTAGGAGTAGTGATTATCTGGTCCTGCTGTTGCTCTGCTGTCGTTGGTTTGATTGGTGATTCTTTATTTAAGAAAGGTTCGCTGCTACATCTATTCAATGGCGCAAGCTCTTTTCTTTGTACTTTTGATGGTTTATAGATGCCTAAACGTTTGGCTTTTTCGTCTGATTCCATTCGATGTGACATCAAAACTTCATCACCATCAGAAAAATAATCAGGCATTGGTTTTGTCGGTGAGTCGTCTAGCTTCTCCAAAAACACCCAATCGCCCGTATTATACCAGTGATTTCGTAAACTGCCTTCTAACTTCTTGTAAACTCTGTCAACATCACGTCTTATTTGGCGTCGATGCTGTGGAGTGAGCTCCTTGTTATGTTCTGATTCATGGCAGGAAAAATCAGATTTTTGATAAGATTTATGAAGGTTGACCATGGAATCGTCTATTCCCGTTGAAGATAGCAAGCTGCTTAGTGGTCTTGTATTTGTTTGTCGTGGTTCATCAGTTAAAGATAATTCATCTTCTGAAATGAATTTTGAATAAACCACGGATGCTTCATTATCTCCTTGGTCAGGTAAGTTACTGTCAGAACCTTCTCCCGTTTCACTGAGTGGTACTGCGCTTAAGTCAATAACATAGTCATCTATATTGGAAACTTGAGGCTGATTAACAGGTTCTATTTGTTCGGTTAGTTCTTCACTAGTCTCCGACATTTCTGACTCAGTGGTTTCTAACGTTTGCAATCCACTCCGTCTGGGATCGACAAGTGGCAATTTTTCATCTTGCTTTCGTGTACCTCAATCACTTTCTGACTCAGAAGGTGACTGCAATGGCAATGATTGTCTATGGGTTCTGAGTTTTGTCCTTAAACTCTTAGTTTTTGATCCAGTCCCTTCATCGGTGCTTGATAGATTACTGCTAGTTCTTGAAGAACTTTCAGTCTTAGTTTTTTCAGAAACTACTTTACGCGCTCTACTTGCCACTGTTTCTCTGTAAACAGGTCTTTTGGCATAAGTAGGTTTTGGTTTGATGTTAGTCGTGGCTGGTGTGATCCGAGATCTGGTTCGTTGTGCAATCACACTATGATCCAATTTCGGACTCTCTTTTTTAGTCTTTGAGCCTGGAGGTCGGCCTCGTTTAGAAGTTCCTGATGTAGTTGGCATAGTCGGATCTGCGGTGAGTGGTCTCTGAGAAGTACTTGGTACATTATCTCTTATTTCGGGTGGTGCTTCTGAATTTTCTTGATCACCTGGACCTTTCTCGAGAACAGAAGTACCCTTAGTTCCTAAAACCAATACCCTGAGTCTTGGCAAGTTTTCATTAAGTTCTTTTTCTGTAGGCTCTTCCACTGGGTTTCGGCTTAATGCGTCTGAATTAATGTTTAATTTGCCAGGCTTATATTCGAACTTATATGGATGGTCGGTGAATTTCGTCATCCATCGCATCAATCGTTGTCCCGGGTCTTTCCTGTTATGCATCCAGTTCAAAGGCTCATGGTCTGCTTGTAATATGAATTCTCTACATAATAAGTAGGGTCGAAAGTGGTGCATTGAATATAGGTCAGCTAAGCACTCCTTGTCGGTGGTACAATAGTTTCTTTCAGCCTTATTTAATAATCGTGATAGAAAGGCTACTGGGTGGTCGAATCCGTCCTTTTCTTGGCTTAGTACTGATCCAATGGCGTAGTCAGAAGCGTCGATGGTTAAAGTAAACTGTTTCTCAAAATCAGGAAAGATAAGTATTGGTGCTTGCACCAAGTGCTGTTTTAGTTTTTGAAAACTCTCTTCCTGCGCTGGTCCCCATTCATATGGTTGGTCATTCTTTAGCAAATCAGTCAAAGGTTTTGCTACTTCTGAAAAGTCTTTAATAAAACGCCTATAGTACCCAGCTAGTCCTACAAATTGTCTTATGTTCTTTGGCGTCTTGGGTGTAGGAAATTCAACTACTGCTTTTATTTTTCCTGGATCTGGTTGTATTCCTTGCTCGCTGATTATATGTCCTAAGAAGGTTACCTCCTTCCTTAGAAACTCGACCTTTTCAGGCTGCAAAACTAATCTTGCGCTACGCAGTCGATCGAAAAATTTACGAGTTTTTCGATCGTGTTCATGTAGATCTTTCGAGTAAATTATAGTGTCATCTAGATACACCAACATCTCGGTGTTCTATAGTCCCATAAGGACATGGTCCATCATTCGCTGAAACGTTGATGGCGCCCCCTTTAGGCCTTCAGGAAGACGTGTATACTGGTAGTGTCCGTGAAAAGTGGTGAAAGCACTTTTCCATCTGTCTTCTAAACGTAATGGCAATTGCTGATATCCACTAGCGAGGTCGAATACTGAAAAATATACTGTTCCTCCTAATTGGTCGAGAATATCTGTTATATTAGGTAGTGGATAAGCGTCTCCTATAGTCTTTGCATTTAAATTTCTAAAGTCTATTACCATCCGCCAGCGTGGGTTACCATATTTATCTGGTTTTTTCGGCACAATGATAACTGGGTTACTTGAAGGTGAACAAGATGGTTCTATAATCCCATCCTTAAGTTCCTTGGCTACTTCGTCCTTTATCACCTGTTTGTGAATAGGCGGATGCCTATACTGTTTAGTATTTATTGGAATGTCATCGGTTGTGGGTATCCTATGCTCAGTTACATGTGTTGCAGGTAGCAAATCTCCCGTTAGTAGAAAAACGTCACTGGATTTACATATTCAAAAGCCATTAACTCGCAACGAGGTATGTTCAATGTGACGTCCTTGTCATGAGTGTTGATGGCCATGACTTTGCATTTTCCATTGTGGTTAGTCACTAAAACTTCTCCTATTAATATTCTTGGGTCATTTACATCGATCTTTGGTAAGTATCCATCTGTCAAGTTAGTCGGTTTTAACTTAATTTCCAAAATCTGTTTAGATCTTCCTCTGATTAGATAGGTGTCTGGAAGATCTTCTAGTACATCTGCGCATGTAGCTGTATCATTATAATTTATGTCATTATCTACACTGCTTCCTTGAACCGCTTGGTCTGTGTCTGTACTTTTATTATATTCCAAAAATGGTATAGGGTTCATGACATCTCCTGCTATCATGAGAGCCTGGTTATAGTAGGATATAACGGCTTCTTCCTGCTTCAAGTACCGTCGTCCCAGCATTCCGTCTTGTTCAATAGGAAAAGTGCGGTCTACTAGATGGAATTTTACAGGCTTACCACGAACATGTAACCATATGGTTCCATAAGTCCTAATAACTTCGTTAGTGATGCCGCTAAGTTCTGTACTTCCTGTAGGATCAAACTCTAGTTCAGATTTTATAGCGTTAAATTTAACAATGTTTACTGCGGCTCCGTTATCTATCATGAATGTCATCCATGGTGATTTGCCTTCTGGAATATACAACCTTATTGAGATGGGCTAATCATCGCAGGATTCTGCGTTTCCAAGTCCTTGATATAAGTTGGTGTTTGCGATAGCATCAGCACTGGTGCTTTCGTCTTTGGTACTGCTCCCATGGGTTGAGTCACTTGTCCCTGTGCTACTTGGGAATTGTTCATTCTTGATGCAGGTTGGATGTAATTCGAGTTGTTTTTACTCGTCAACTCCTGCCCGTGACGAGCCGCATTCGAGTTTAAATTGTCGACATCTTGATAATTGTTTGAAACATGATATCTCTGCGCGTTTCCACCTATTGGTTGATAGGCATTTCTACGAGAATAATTGTTGTCACGATAAGCTGGTCTTTGATTTAGATATCCTTCACCTTGGAGTTGATATGGATTAAACAGTCTTTGGTCCTGGAATGGTTGATTATTTCGATTTCTATATCCTGAGTCAGAATAACTTCCATATTGAGGTCTACGCTGGTGATATTGAAAGGAAGTATACTCTTGGTTTTGCCGTTGCATAGGTACAAAATGATGGCTTGTTCGCATATAATTATTTCTCGCATAATTTGGATGATATGGCTGCTGCATGTTGGCTCTTCCTGCTTGTCTCTGATCCAAGTATCCTATATTAAATAGTCTATTGTCTTGTGGCATGCGCCAGTTGTTGGGATTTCTCTTGGCATAGTTAGCAGCTGAGTATTCAGTCCTTTCCCAATCAGGATTACGCAGTTGTGGGTTAAACTTGTAGCGAGTGTCAGGTATGATGTTCGAGTCCATCCTAGTTTCTATTCTAACTGCTTCTTCGTAAGCAGCTTGCAAATCTTGTGGTTTGCTATTATCCACTGGTACTGCTATGTCAGCAGGTAAGCCCTTGATAAATATATCTTTAGCTGTCATTTTCAAAGGTGCAATCATAAAATCAAGCTGTGCTGATGTTATCGTGGGGTTAGCTTCTTCTAAAGAATGCTTTGCACCGCTTAACAAAATATTAAGTCGATCGAAGAAATTCCCCGCGGTTTCTCCCTGTCTCATTCTTATTTCATTTATTTTAGTCGAATAATATGTATAGTTTTTTCCTGGAGCGAACCTAGTCTTCAAGTGCTTTATTAAATTTTCCACCGTTTTAAATGAGTGGCCATAGGTGCAGTCTCGGGTGCTTCCTTGCAACTTTCCCAACAATGCCCTTACATATTGTACTTCCTGTCCTTCTGGAATCTGCGCTTTTCCGTTTCTTATATCTTGTATGAAATCTTTCAACGGCATATCATGACCGTTAAAATTTCTTAGTCCCGTTATAGCGCTTTGCAGCGTGAAGCTGCTAGCCAGTGCTGTCATCATCGCAACAGATCCATTATTTTCCTCTACGTCGTTTACCATTTTTTTTACAATGGTTCGTCTGTATGATAATTCAATAATACGTCCTAGTAGTCAGTTTAATTGATAATATGTTTAGTCACAGTATGATATTTAAAACTTGCTATTACTGAAAGTGCCTATCTTTATTCTATTATATCTTTATTTAACACCTGTAAATATCTAACAGCTACCAATATTTCTGAATGATATCCCCCCTTACTTAAAAAAAAATCGTCGTCCCGGCGATTTCTAAATTATTAAAAACTGAAGTTTCGTAATTTATTTTTATATTTTAATAATTAGTATATAAATTTTTCAAAATTCAATTATAATTTATGTTATTCATTTATAATTAAAAAAAAATGTTTTCTCTATTAGGCTTCCTTTAAAAAAATTCAGTATTTAATATTAATCCTTGTTCTAGTATTCGCTAGTACACAAAAAGAAATTATTTCGGAAAAAATTTATTGTAAAAATTTTAAATCAAAACTGCGTATTTCAAAGTGCAAAGCCAAATCAATAACTTTTTAAATGATTATTTGAATTTTTACTATGATACTAATTAAAATTTTTTTTAGAATAGAAAAGAATTAAAAAGTAGATAAAATTTATTCTATAAATTAACTTGATTTAAATTTCAATGAAAATCAAAAAGAAATAGTAAATATAATTAAAAATTTTAATACAACATGCCGTCTTTAAAAATAAAATTATTGTCCAGAATACTTTATGATGATAAAAATAAAATTTAAACGTAAAAAGTTTAAAAAAAAAATTTTTTTGTTTATGATTGTAATGATTTTAGATAATTATTAACGATTTGAATGATTGTAATTAATTCTAATTTGCCTTGCAAATAATTGGATGTATATTTAATTTTAAACAAATATAATTAGAATGAAGCAGAAATATTTTGAAGAAATATTCAAAACTAACAAAACATTCTTTTCAAAAAAATTTTCAATTAAATTTTACATAGAAGTTTTCAAAGAATATTTATTTATTTCGTTTTGAAATTTTATTTTTATTAATTCAAAATATTAAACCGAATGAAAATAATTAAAATTCTTTAAAATATTATGTGTAACAGTTATATTTTACCTTAATAATAGAAAAATTTAGACTGCCGAATCTAGTTGCTGCTTTGCCACTTAAACTTTAAGTATTCAAAAATGTTAAAATTATTTTAAAGTAACTAACGATGCTCATCAAATGATGTCAATATTCAGACTGTGTGCGCGACAATGGCTACTACCAATTTTATACCCATAAGGCGGTTTAAAAGAAAATTATATTTATTTGTTGCTAAGAGAATTTATTACGATGCCCCCTTCTTTTAACGCGTCGCTACATTAGTATATGTTTTAAAAGGTGGGGACACTTCTCCGACTTTCTGTTATACTTGATATTTTCCCCCCTCTTTTTTTTTTTTAAACTTAAGTGACTGCCTTATACTTTTTTTTAAATTATTAATTCGTTTTATAAAAATTTATTTCAATATTACATTTTGGAATATTTTAGATAATATGCATATTACTTAATTTATTCGATTATTTTATTTATTCATCAATATTATTTCATTATTTATTTTACATCATTTTTCTTGTATTATTTCATTTTTTTTTTAATCGCGTAAAATTACTGCAGTGTCCCCCCTTTTAATGAATTTATAAGTTGCATCTCAACTTATTAAATTCCGCAGTTGCTAAACCATCTGTTTAGCTAAAAATCATATATGTTTTCTTTTCATCTTTGTTTAATGATTCTTGATAGTCCTTCTATATTCTAGATTTTTAATTGTCATCTTTTACAATAATCTATGAATCCTGGGCTCATCAATGCAGTGGTGACATATTACGATGTCACCTTTTACTTTTTTATAGAATTACTGCATCACTTAATTCTAATTCCCCTTTTAATTTTATTATTCATTTTATTTCAATTATGGTGGCATTTTTCAAACTTTTTCATTTGCCTATATATTCATATCATTTTTATTTTTATTCACGTATTTCCCCGAAAATGGACTATAATCGAAAATTGGTTTCTAGTGCTGCATATCGTGCACTATATACAGAACACAACCCTTCTCAACCTGATACTTCCAGCCAGGCGCTTAAGAAGTTTTTCTAATTATGCCCCCCTACCCTCTGTTAAATGTGCATATTATCCTTATAAAAAACAAATTTTAAATATAAGATGTTTTTTTTTTATTTAACTTTTAATTAAAACTTTTGAAATTCAGACGATTAGTTTTTTTTGTCGTTTGTATGCTTTTATGTTTTTTTTAGATACCTATTATTATTTATCTCGTTACTTAAGTTTTAGTGTAATATTCAATAAATCTTTTTATTGTTTTCTTAACTACGGATTGATTTTATTATATGCATACTTATGTTATTTTTAATTACTAAGTTTTAATTCAATTACGAAAAAAAAAGGTTACTCATTTCAAAGTGTGCAAGCTTAAATATTAGCATGAAAAAAAAATGCAACTTTTGGTTTAGAGAAAAAAAATTATGATTCCTTCATTTTATTAAATTTATGTTTCTTTTATTGCGCACAAAAAGATTTGTAATTTTTGCAAATTTTACTCACGGTTAAAAAGAGTTATATTTCAGTGCTTCAAAAAAAATGCTGATGTATGTGAGAAAGCAAAAAAAAAAATTAATTCCAACGTCTATACGATATTCTTTTTGGTTTCGAGTTTTGTTAATTTAATATTAAGGAATTTTACAGTTTTGTAATCCAATATTTTTTTAGTTGGAAATGTTATATGAGCATCCGGTTGAAAAGTGCAAACTATTGGAAGAAATTTAATGTAGTTATTTTTCTGAGACAATTACCGTGTGAAATAAAATTTTAAGTTATCAAATAGAAAGAGTAAAATTTTGTAAAAATGAATGTTCGAAAAATAAAGTTTCCGTTGTTTTGTTTTCTTACATAAATTTTCGTTAGTTATAATCTATCAAAACCAGTCATTAATATTCTGTAAATAAAAACATTTCATTTTTTTATTAAAAAGGAAAATTGCTATTAATGTTTATTTTTGAAACGAAACGAAAATTTGATAATTAACAAAACCCCTTTATGACATTATTTAACTTTATTAGCTAAAGAAAAGAATTTAATGTCTAATTTACATGAAAAAATAATTAAATAAGATAGTTCGTTCAATTTTACCCATTAAAAATATCTAAGTTTCATTTTAATAGCTATTAGAATCAGGTAAATTTCACGTTAAAATTTTTCATACTTAAAGCTATTATTTTTTTTTTTTAACCGTATTAAAATTTTGATTTAGTGTTGCTACCTTTTTATTTTTTCCGATAATAACTATTCGTCTTCTTAGCGTTGGTTTATTTATGAATTTTTCTCTTAAATTATTTTTCTTGTTTCTTCTTTGGTTTCTTCATATTCTTATTTTTATTTTTTAAACGAGAGAAAATTACAATTTGTTCTTTTTCCTTTTTAGTTTTCGCGGCCTAATCTTGACTAACTATTGCTTCCGGCTAGTACTTGAGCGATGGGCCTACTCATCCCTCTTCCTAGCGTTCCACAATAGCCGTATGGCTGAAAACATGTTATAACAGAAAAATATATTTCATGTTAGTTATATATTAAAATATTTTAAATATATTTTTATATGAAATAAATGTGAAAATAAATATTTTTGACAAAAATATTGGATTAAATAAAAGTCAGGTTTATAGTAAAACAGGTGACGCATTGAGTGTTAAACTTGTATGTATTAATATTATCAAAATTGAATTTTGTTTGGCAAACCTGACTATTTAAATACTAAATATAAATAATATTTATAGATAAAATTTTGAACTAAAGATGCAAAAAGACAACGTGTTAATTTAATTACTATTAAATATTTTAGATTTCTTTTTTATTATTCTATCCAGCAGACATATCTGTGAATTTCAATGCGAATTCAAACTAGATTTTACATTTTAATGACTTCAATGCTATTTTAATTTTTAAAAAAAATTTTTCATGCTATATATATATATATATATATATATATATATATATATATATATATATATATATATATATATATATATATATATATGTATGCAAGGTAAAAATTTATCTTATTTTTAAAGAAAATTTACAACTCGGGAGGTTAATAACACAGGCCCACAAAATGAAAAAAAATGTCTGAACTTTTGACCGGACATACATATTCCCATGTATTTTTCGACGCTGAATCCGAATCTGTAATAGAAATATAGGGTTTTCCTACCTTTTCTCAGAGTTTTATTGAAAAAACCTCATTTTTTACGTTTTTTTTGCGGTTTTTCGAGTCTAGAAAAAACAAATCATGAGATACGGTTAATTGGAATTCAAAATCGAATTCTACGGGAAAAAATACACGGAAAACCATACCTTTAAATTTTTTTAACGCGATTCTAGTCCTCTGTATGGGGCTGAAAAGATGAGGAAATCGGTAAAAGTCGAAATTTTGCCTAAAATGGATTTAAACAATATTAAAATTTAATCATGCGTCTTTTGAAGAGTCGATAAACATTGGAAATACTATCCTGGGGGTTTTTCAGATTGCTGATCATGAATTTGAAGTCAGATTGTGTAAAAACTACTTCTAGAGGGCGGTGACAAGAACTGTATATGGTAAATTTATCGATTTTTTAAAAATTTTACGTCTGAAATACTAATTTTAGAGTCTTTCACAGCATTGACTGTAAATTCAAGATATTAACTTAGCCTATTGTGTACGTTAAACTTAACATTTTGTCTATGTTTGTCTCTCTCTCTCTCTCTCTTCCGATGTTTTTTCTAAATTGGCTTACGCTTACGTACACGTTTCTCTTCGAATGACCGATGTAGTGGATTTCTGACACGTTTTTGTCCTTTTTCGCAGCTGTTTCTCTTTTTATCATCCAGCAGTAATCTGCTAACATGTTGATACCCCAGTTTCCTTGAAATCTACGTTCAAACTCCTTTAAATCTTGGTGAAATCGTTCACCATGCTCTTCACTAAAGTCTCCGTTATTTTCAGGAAACTGATCAACGTGTGAATCAAGAAAATGAAGTTTTAAGTTCATTAGACAACCCAATTTTTCAAAATTACGTACCATTCTTTTCACAATAGCTTTATAATTCGTGTCTTTGGCATTACCCAAAAATTTCGTCGATACCTCTTTAAAACTTAACCATGCTGCCTTTTCAACATCAGTCATGCTTTGTTCAAAGTTTTCGTCTCTAAATAAAGTTCGGATTTCAGGACCATCAAAAATACCTTCATTTAATTTAGCATCAGATTTATGGGGAAATACTTTGCTTATATATTGGAAGCATTGACCGTCCTTGTCCAAAGCTTTAACTAATTGCTTTATCAATCCAAGCTTTATATGCAGAGGCGGTATCAAAATTTTCGAAGGATTAACGAGTGGATCTTTTATAACATTCTGTTTTCCAGGTTCAAACGATTCTCTTGATGGCCAAATTTTCTTTTTATAGTGTTTTTCTCTATCTCTGCTATCAAACATGCATAAATAACATGGGTACTTCGTAAATCCAGATTGTTGTCCAAGTATCATAGATAAAATCTTTAAATCGCCACATATTTGCCATTTATGTTCTCTATATTTTATTTTCGTTAAAAGTAGTTCAAGATTGGAATACTCTTCTTTAAGTACTGTTGAATGTGCTAATGGTATAGGAGCATATTTATTTGTGATATTGAGGAGTACTGCTTTAAGGCTGCGCTTTGATGAATCAATGAATAGTCGCCAATTTTCAGGTTTGTATATGTTGGGTTTCAATTCATCAATAAGACCTTTCACGTCCGTGCAATAAACCATATTAGAATCATTCTTGAAATAATTTCTAAAGCGCTCTTCTCGATTACGATATGCACATACTTTAGTACCCTTTGTCAACATATTTCGTCTCTTAAACTCTGAAGCCATAAACTCTGATTGTTCCTTAGATAAACCACTCTTTCTAAATAAATCGTTCAGACTTTTTTGATCAAACTTTTCAACAGTTCGATCTTCACCCTTAGGAATATACTCTTCATCACTATCCAGAGAATGTTCTTCAGGTGAACTTAGATCTTCTTCATTTGATGAGCTTCCGTCTGCGGCAATCAGATTTTCAGTTGTTTCATCTGTCGAGTTTTCATCTACATTTAGATTCCCTAAGCCTGTTGTAAAACTATCTCTCGAATCTTTATTTTCAAAAATATCTATAAAATTCTTGGATGGAAATTCTATACAAGAAGTATTAGGATATACTATTCCTTTTTTCTGTATCTTGTCTAAACCTTGTATCTTTGTTAAACAAAAATAGCAATCATTTTCATCTTTTGGTTCCTTCCACTTTGTAGGTATAGTAAATTTTAATTTGGACCTAGCCTGACTGGTGTTGTATCGATTCATCATGGCATAACATGAAGCACATATATAATGAGGAACCCAAATTTTATCCTGTTGAGAAATCTCAATATCAAAACATTTTTGATAGATAAAATTAATATTATCTGTGATTTTTCTTTTGTTTCGTTGTCCAATATATTCTGAACATACATAACAGAAATTATCTTGAGATCCATTACACGTATGGTTAAAACTGTTATTGGATGTACCAGCGCAGTTTAAAAAAGGTTGAAAATTTGAATTAGCCATATTGTTGAATTAAACCCCACACACTAGGAATCCTGTTCCGATCGCAGGTGAGTCCGCCGTCCTAGGGGTGATAACTCTCATACCTCCCCAGGCCTAAGTATGAGAGCTTTCCGACTTTGACGAGGACAATGTCAACTCGTCGTCGGACACACTACGGCATCATTCTCACATCCTAGTGCTCCCCTGCAGGACAGCGCGCCTTCGCTGGGTTCGTTACTGCAAAGTATTGAGTACACCGAATCATTCTACACATCCCATTTTCAGGGCAGTTGTCATCGTGACCAATACTTCGCAGCAGCAGGTTTTTTTAGGTACCCTTATAGAGTACTGTATATATATATATATATATATATATATATATATATATATATATATATATATATATATAGCTTTGGAAAAAGATCATAAGTCCCATTCGTTTATAAACAATGCTTTAAGATCAATGACAGTGTACAACAGTGATTAACTGAACGGAGCTTTAAAATGAAACCGAATTCATTTCTAAACAACAGTACCCAGTTTTACAACAGAATAAGTATAAATAAAAAATTGACAGATCAAATTGTCTCTGACACAAACACACCAAATGAAGAAGATCTAAGTTCACCTGAAGAACATTCTCTGGATAGTGATGAAGAGTATATTCCTAAGGGTGAAGAACGAACTGTTGAAAAGTTTGATCAAAAAAGTCTGAACGATTTATTTAGAAAGAGTGGTTTATCTAAGGAACAATCAGAGTTTATGGCTTCAGAGTTTAAGAGACGAAATATGTTGACAAAGGGTACTAAAGTATGTGCATATCGTAATCGAGAAGAGCGCTTTAGAAATTATTTCAAGAATGATTCTAATATGGTTTATTGCACGGACGTGAAAGGTCTTATTGATGAATTGAAACCCAACATATACAAACCTGAAAATTGGCGACTATTCATTGATTCATCAAAGCGCAGCCTTAAAGCAGTACTCCTCAATATCACAAATAAATATGCTCCTATACCATTAGCACATTCAACAGTACTTAAAGAAGAGTATTCCAATCTTGAACTACTTTTAACGAAAATAAAATATAGAGAACATAAATGGCAAATATGTATGGCGATTTAAAGATTTTATCTATGATACTTGGACAACAATCTGGATTTACGAAGTACCCATGTTATTTATGCATGTTTGATAGCAGAGATAGAGAAAAACACTATAAAAAGAAAATTTGGCCATCAAGAGAATCGTTTGAACCTGGAAAACAGAATGTTATAAAAGATCCACTCGTTAATCCTTCGAAAATTTTGATACCGCCTCTGCATATAAAGCTTGGATTGATAAAGCAATTAGTTAAAGCTTTGGACAAGGACGGTCAATGCTTCCAATATATAAGCAAAGTATTTCCCCATAAATCTGATGCTAAATTAAATGAAGGTATTTTTGATGGTCCTGAAATCCGAACTTTATTTAGAGACGAAAACTTTGAACAAAGCATGACTGATGTTGAAAAGGCAGCATGGTTAAGTTTTAAAGAGGTATCGACGAAATTTTTGGGTAATGCCAAAGACACGAATTATAAAGCTATTGTGAAAAGAATGGTACGTAATTTTGAAAAATTGGGTTGTCTAATGAACTTAAAACTTCATTTTCTTGATTCACACGTTGATCAGTTTCCTGAAAATAACGGAGACTTTAGTGAAGAGCATGGTGAACGATTTCACCAAGATTTAAAGGAGTTTGAACGTAGATTTCAAGGAAACTGGGGTATCAACATGTTAGCAGATTACTGCTGGATGATAAAAAGAGAAACAGCTGCGAAAAAAGGACAAAAACGTGTCAGAAATCCACTACATCGGTCATTCGAAGAGAAACGTGTACGTAAGCGTAAGCCAATTTAGAAAAACATCGGAAGAGAGAGAGAGAGAGACAAACATAGACAAAATGTTAAGTTTAACGTACACAATAGGCTAAGTTAATATCTTGAATTTACAGTCAATGCTGTGAAAGACTCTAAAATTAGTATTTCAGACGTAAAATTTTTAAAAAATCGATAAATTTACCATATACAGTTCTTGTCACCGCCCTCTAGAAGTAGTTTTTACACAATCTGACTTCAAATTCATGATCAGCAATCTGAAAAACCCCCAGGATAGTATTTCCAATGTTTATCGACTCTTCAAAAGACGCATGATTAAATTTTAATATTGTTTAAATCCATTTTAGGCAAAATTTCGACTTTTACCGATTTCCTCATCTTTTCAGCCCCATACAGAGGACTAGAATCGCGTTAAAAAAATTTAAAGGTATGGTTTCCCGTGTATTTTTTCCCGTAGAATTCGATTTTGAATTCCAATTAACCGTATCTCATGATTTGTTTTTTCTAGACTCGAAAAACCGCAAAAAAAAACGTAAAAAATGAGGTTTTTTCAATAAAACTCTGAGAAAAGGTAGGAAAACCCTATATTTTTATTACAGATTCGGATTCAGCGTCGAAAAATACATGGGAATATGTATGTCCGGTCAAAAGTTCAGACATTTTTTTTCATTTTGTGGGCCTGTGTAATCAATGTTTTCAGTATTAATTATATAAAATTTTGGTATTTTAAGTAATATATGCAAATGCTATATATAAATATTCGCTTTTAATTATATTTAGTCAAAAAGATTGCAATTTAACTGATTCTAATAGCTATTTAAACCAATTTATAAAATTGCGCATTTGAAAACGCATGGGTATTTAATTTTCATTTGCAAGAAATTTCAAGTGGCCTTGAAAACAGCAAGCCCGATTACAGTATGTTTGCTCTTACTGCAGCAAGCTTGAACGAAGTTAAGTCACGTGGTACTAGCCTCACTGTAGGAGCTAGGCGCACGGTGCCTGTATTACATACCATTTGTTGAAAATTTGTTCAGATTTGATGGAAAAATAATAATAAACAAGAAATGACTAGATTAAATTTCCATTTCGCAATTTATAAATTAATGTTATAAGTTCTTTTATTCTGAGTTGACTTAAAATTTGATTTGCTTATTTTCCGTTTAGACAATTAGAAAAAAATAAAAATTTATAGTTCTTAGCATTACTTAATTCGATAACAATTTTAGCTGTATGTTGAATAATTTTAATTAAAAAAATGTTTGCAAGTCAAATTCCAATTCTTATTGAATATTAAAAGTTTTAATAAATTTGGTTGCAGACTTGTTTATCTAAAGAATTTTTTTTTTTTTAATTGTTATTTATAGAATTTATTTAGTTTTAACTTTTTCAACTGTTAAGCAGCATATACTGAAAGGTTGTATGTAAAAGTTCTAGAATTCGTAACAAATTATAAAGAATTAATTTCGAAAAAACAAAAACGATTATTTATATTACATATAAAAAATCAAATTTTTTTTCAAGATTTAATTTCGTATGGTAATAAATTATTTAATAATGGAAAACTGGTACTCATTAACTGCTTTAATAAAGAATATTATTATGCAAACTTTTCTTTGTAAAACTATGAACAAAAAAAAAATTCTAATTTATGTTATTAGTTTAAATATAAATTCTATCAACATTGAACTTTATTCGATTATATATGAATAATTCGATTTAGTTTTTTTTTTTTAAATTTATTTTAACTTTGTGAACGTCCCTGCATAAAACGTATATAAATGGAAAACTTTTAATCAGTTTAAAAAAAAAATTTAATATCCTGAAAAAATGTTCCGCCTTCTTTTGAAAATCTAATATAAATTTCTTAATAGGTTTAAGAAGTTCTTTTTAACAATTAATGAAAATGTTAAATGTGCAAAAGACACTTTAAATATGCATTAAATTTTGTTTACAACATTTTGTTTTATATTCTTTACAAAATAAATATGAAAAATGAAAAATAGCACATCTGATTTTTACAACAGAAGTTTTATGAATGAATTTATTTAATTTAATAATTTAAAAATTTTTTTTTTTTATTTGTTTATCAATTATTTGTAATTACACTTTGTTTTAAACAAAAAGATTTCTTTTTTCATAATTTTAAATTTGTTTAGCTTCAAAAGTTGCATTTATTTAAAATTTTTATGAATTCACTTTAAAATTTTCCGCGTGGTATTCCTCCTTTTAAAACATATTTATTACTGGTTAAGTACTTTAACATTTTAAACTTTTTTTTTCACTTTTTTCACTTTTTTCACTTTTTTCACTTTTTCACACTAATTTTTTTTTTTAACTTTTATGTAGCATTTCCACTCATAGCTAGGCCGTCGGTCCGATACCGTCGCTAAGCGCATACGTGCCAGCGTACTGTCGTACACAGGATTATCGGAGGATGTTAATCCTTTGATAATCTTTTTACCGAAATGGGTCTCACGTAGGGCGCCCAAATTTTGTTAGGAGCTTTTCCGGATTAATAAAAGTCCCGGAAAAGCTCTTCTCAATATTTTTACAAACTAAAGAATATGATAAGTTCAAAATTGTAAAGTATTAGGGTGAGATATCATTCATTGAATTAAAATAAGAAAACTACTATATTTAATCATTTAGCTACTTTTAATAAAACACAAGTAAACAAAAATAAGCATTCTTTTATGATAAATTTTTAATTAAAAAGTATAAGAAGACATTTGACAAATGTAATGAATGTTTTAAGAAAAACAAGAATTAATTTTAAATTTTTACTCATAATTTAGAGAAATACAATGTTCAATCGTAACAATAAAAGACTTATCTGTACAAAGTTCCTTGGTGTCCTTATTGCATGGCTCTCCTGATCATTTGATGGATGATTTATTGCACTGTATAAAATTACTTTGTAAACTGAATTTAAAGAAAAGTAAAAACTTAAAGAAAATTATTAAATTTAATCAATGTGAATGCCACACGCGCCTGCCTCGCGTCCGCCAGTCCATGGCAAGCCTAAAAGCCATCGTCTATAAGATGCTGAAGTCGATCAAGCCGGTGCGCTTCCGCATGTCCCTAGCGAGAGAGAGAGTTAGTCGCGCGCCCAAAGTCACGACAGTAGCTATGTTCATCCCACTACTCAATTAAAAGTAGGAGAGAGTCAAGCTATGTCATTGGTGCATCATTGTATGGCCACTAGCAACAAGCACTGCAGGTAGCTGCACGTGTTGCATGGTCAGCACAATGGTCACGTTGGTGATATCAAAAGTGTTACTCGATATTTTTTTTAAGCGAAGGTAACATCTTTAATACATTAGATTTTACAAAGTTATAATTTCTAATTAAAAATTGATTTAATAATTGTGTCACTTAACATTCACACTGTGCTACCTTATATATCTTAAATTTTTTTTTGCGTGACGGAGTTTTCTGGATAACTACGTAGTAACTCAACGCGGAACTACGGCAGTCAGTGCATGGTCATTCATATGCAAAAGACGCAAATATTCCAAACTTGTATCTAGATTTAATATTATGAAAATATTTAATTTATAATAACGGAAATATGGAATCATGTAAAATAAATATAATTTAAATAGGCTTATCGGTATACCAATAATATATTTTATCATATTTTTTTATATTTGATGCAATTTTTTTAAAAATTTGTTGTTACATTTGTGACAATTTTTTCAGGCTAGCACTAATTCCAATAATTCTAATATTTTTTTATGTATATATTGTCTTATCTATTGACTAATTTCTTTGTAAGCAATCCAATAAAAAAATAATTTGTTTGTGTTTGTGATAATTAAATAGTCTATATTGTAATCACTACACGTGTGTAAGATGCTTTTTATGCGTATGATTTCTAAGGGTAATATATTATTTGTTAATTTTTAGTGCAATGTTTTCAAAATCTTCTTTTTCTTTTAAAAAATTTTGTTTTTGTTTGTTTTTTTTTAATTTTTTTGCAGACGGTTTTTTTTTTGTTAAAATCTTCTTCTGTTTAATTTTTTTTTAATGTTTTTGAAGTCGGTCTTTTTTTTGTTAAAAATTTTTTTTTCACTTTTATTCTTATTATCTACTGATTCTTCCACGCTCAAGTTTTTACTTTTTTTTATCTTCTGGTGCATTTGATAATACATCTGACATTTCAGAGTCAGAAACTCCAGAAACTTTATCGATCGTTACATGATGTTCTCCTTCATCTATATCCATACTGTTACTATCAGGAGATTGAGGGTTAACAAAAACTGGAGAAGTTACATATGTTACAGATACATAAGTAATAGTGTTAGGTCCTGGCTTTCACCAGGACAAAATTGAAATGGATATATTTATATAATTTTGTAGATTTATATGAAACTTGAATTGGTCTGTAATAATGAATAAATTATCAAAGTTAATTAGAATAATATTTGAAAGAATACGAAAGTATATGAAATCTAGTGGTGGTCTCACTCCACCAATATTTTGATTGAGTGAGATCGTTCTCACTATTATATGTATTAAAGTTAATTTATAAAGATTTTTAAATGAGAATAATATTATATTTCGGCACTAGTGCGATAAAGTGATTTTTTACTCGTGTGGCGGTTTGCGCCCGAGCGAAGCGAGGGTGAAAAGGTCACACGAGTAAGAAATCACTTTCTCGCATGAGTATCGAACACTATTTTTTGACACGACGTGTGAGAAGCTCCATTTTCGCACGTGTCACTTTGTACAGCATGCGTGAAATCGAGCTTCTCGCACGGAGTATCAAAAAAGTATATTTAATATTCTTACCTTTGTAGAATTAAGTAGCTGGCTATATTCAGAATTTATGGATAGACACGATTGAAATAAGACTCGAGTCAATTGTATAAGTAACTTTTGAGGAATTTATTGGACGTTTGTAAAATAATTAATATTGAATATGACAATAATTTTGTTTGACTTTGAATTTGAATTTGAATTGAAGTTGAAGTGCGAGAATTACAGGATGTATGCCTTGGTACCAACAATAATCCTGGGGTAGTGCTCAAATGATATTTGTTTCATTCGGCTTTTATACTCATGTTTCGTAATGATTTTAGGATTTGTTTGACAATTTCAAAATACACGTTGTCGATTTGAACTACTTGATTTTATAATTTTGCTAACTAGAGAGTTTTATTGACAAATATTAAACTTTGAGTTTCTTTACTGTTTCGCTTTTTCTGTTTAGCTTGACAAATTCCTTCATTGTTCAATAACTTTTTTAATCAGTTCATGACGTAAAAAGATACTTTAAAATTATAAATGAATGGAATAGAAGATACGTCGTGACGTAACAATAGAGTGTAAGTAATTATGATTATAACCTTTCACATTAGTCAAACGAAAGTCGTAGTTATTTGTATGACTTGCTGGATTTTCCCATATCATTGTGGGAAAAAATATCGGTTTTGATTTTTGATAAGTATATTACGGTATCTAGAACATAAAGATGTAGGGGTCCAAGAATTGTTTACTGTGCTAGAACTAATTTTAAAGCATCGAATATATTGTTTTTTCAATTTATCAGTAAACTTGGACTGCTTAGGTTGAGGAATATATTCTCCACAAACAACACAAAATTCATACAAGTTGTGTTGTGATCTTGTAATATTTAATTCTACAAAGGCCAAGTTTACCAATGTAGAGCTACGGATGACGACGACTGCGAACCCGCTTTCACATCAAGACCAGCCGCTAGTTCTGGAGACCTGAACTTCGAAATATTTCCACGTGTGGTTGCCATGATGGCATGAACGCCGCAACCCAGGGACTTTGCCGGATAGTGAAACAACTCCCTTGCCCATCAACACCACGTGTTGGTGCCCTGGCTGCAGCCACAAGTGACATATTTTCAAAGATATAAAAATAAACTTTGATTTTGACATCACCTTCAGAAGATCTGTTAACTAATCTGAAATGCCAGGTGTGTCATCGAATGCATCGGACGATGAATAAAGTGAAAATTTAAGCGTAGAAACCTACACTCTAAACTCCAAAGAGTAAAAATTGGACAATCAAATAATAAAAATATAATTTATTATTTTGAATGAATAAAAAGCGAAGCTTACACTTTCTCACAATATTAAATTAAAATTATACTCTTGACATAATGTAATTTGATAATTTATGCTTTGAAAAGAATACAATGCAAATTTAACTCTTTTAAAAAACATTGAATTCTAATTTCTACTCTTTACGAAGTGTTATAGATGATTCATACTTTTAAAATAGTGAAGCACAAAATTTACTCTTCTAAATAAGATTAAGTATCAGGCTTTACTCCTTACAAAGAATAATATACCTTAAAAATGTTAAAATGCTATATTTTCTTTTCTTTTATGTATGAAGATGAGTGAAATTTTAAATTAATTATAATTAATTATTAAAATAAATTATTAATCAAGATCTTGCAAATTTTATTTTATCTAAAATTAAAAATAACATAAAACTATTGGGAAATATATGTTTTGCTTCGAAAACGCTTTCTCAATCCAAAATCTTGAAAATACATAAATTTTTTCGTACTTATGGTTTGTAGTCTAAGTGTAAACAGCCCATACGGAAATAATTTCTGTTAATAACTGTAAATAATAGTAAATAATTATAAATAACTGTTGAAAAATATCAGAATTGAGACATAAATAATAGTTATTTACAGTTATTTACTATTATATACCATTACCCTACTGAAAATAATGAGATGAGATCTAACACGAGATCTCACATAAGCTCTTACGATTGAAAATGAAACTAGATCTCATATGAGAATTCACATCAGATCTCACGTGAGATCTTATGTGCCGCGAAATCTTATTTTTCCTGATACCTGATCTCACGTGAGATCTCAAAAATTAAGTTACTTATTTCATACCACAGACTAAATAATACATACGAGGCTTGGGGTCAGTTCACTGATTAATGACAGTTCTAATCAATAGGTAGTGTCGTTCTATGACACACGCTGCATCTGATTTAGATTTGCGGCATAACACATCTTACCAATTGTTACACAATTTGCATTTTGCTGTAACAATAGTTGCAGCTTTATTTATGTCTTAGAACATTATGACATACTACCTTCAATGAACTGACAGTGACTTAGTACTTAATATTTTTTTTTTATCATACTGATTAATTATTTTTACATATCATTTACAATAGCATCATACAGGGTTAAATAATATAGATTTTTATAACTCAAGAATTATTGATTTTAATTTTATTTTAGAGTATTATCGCAATCGTATTGCTTGTTTTTCTAATTCAGTCGTGAATCTAAAGTAATCTGAAAAATTTTAAAATCATGCTTGAATACAATTTCAAACCACAATATATAATCATATTCATACAGACTATTCACATAGTTCTCATAATCAGAATTATATTTGTATACAATGTCAGTCTAAACGTTAAAAGTAAGGTAATACACATATTCTATTATTATACTATTCGTCATGTTAAAGGTCAGTTTAAGACGAGGTCTTAAATATTCTTTACTGATCCAAAGTATCAAAAGAAGTAATTTCGTTTATTTTTAATAAAAATATGTATCAGAATTGTAAATATCTATTCATTTTAACAAATAAGAAACGGAAGCGTTAAAATTCAAAGAACAAGCCAAAAAAAATAAATAAAAACTAAATATCTTTTTTAGCTATTTTCGATCGGTGAAGTTAGTTGAAAGCTGATCCTTAATTGGAAAATGATGCCATAAAATACAATGCAAATAAAATAAAGTGGCCAAAATAATAACTACTGACCCCGGGCAAGATGCATTGGATCTTATAACTCCACTTAATTTATCGAATATGATGATGTTCTAGAGTTCGAATACGTATTTTTAATATTAGTGTAATTAATTACATTAAGGGCATGATGAAGCTTCCCCTTCTGATAATATTTCTGATCTAAGTTTATGAGTTAATGGTGCATTTGCGAGGTTCTCGATGGATGCTGGTTTTAATCGTCCTGTGATGATTGTGGTACGCTTGTCCTTGATCAAGACTGTAAAGACCTTGTCAGAAGTTCTGTCGACTACTTTGTAAGAACCTTCATAAGGCGGGTCGAGGGGTTTCTTAACTGCACCGACCCTTACGAATACGTGCATGCACGTGTGTAGGTTTTCGTGCACAAACGCTTTTCTGCTACAGTGCTGTGCAGTTGGAGTTGATCTGACAACCCTCATGTGCAATCTGAATTTAAAAAAAAATCAAGGGTTTACAGGAGGGTCCTTGCTGAAAAACATCTCACCAGGAAGTTTGAGGGTCGATCTGTAGACCACTTCAGCTGCCGTTGCCTTGATGTCGTCTTTGAAACTGGTTCTTAAACCAAGTAAAACTGTAGGTAAGGTATCTACCCAATCCTTGATATTGTGGCACATTATAGCAACTTTTATTGAGCGGTGCCACCGCTCAATCATACCGTTTGCTCTAGGATGATACACAGTAGTTTTCGTGCATTTTCTACCTATCATGTGTGCAAGAGCATCCATTATAGCTCACTCGATTTTATGCGCCTCTATCTATGGTTATAGTGTTTGGAACTCTGAAGAGCGCTACTCATGTTGAGTAGAAGGCTGTAGCTACTGCGTTCACTGTTGTGTCCTCGATAGGTACGGCCTTCAACCATCTGGTGAATCTGTCAATTATTGTGAGACAGTATTTGAATCCTTTGCTGCTTACCATAGGACCGATGATGTCGAGGTGTACGTGAAAGAATCTTGTGTCTGGCATGTCAATTTTTTCTGGTGTGTTTTTAGTGTGTCTGCTTATTTTACTGCGTTGGCAAAATAGACAAATTTTTGCTCATCCAGCGATTTGCTTGCTCATCTTAGGTTATACGAATTTTTCGCTGATTGCTTTTATTGTTGCTCTGCCGGGTGTCTATGAAACATGTCGAATACTCTTTTCCGCAAGGTGGCAGGTATTTATGGTCGAATGTTTGCAGTAGACGATTGTAACTTCGTTGTCAACTCGAAGTCTTTATAGTTTTAAGGACGTGTCCAATTCCAAAAGGTTCTTCGTAATTTTGTTGTTCAGCAGCAAGCTCGTTTATTCCAATTAGTACTGACATGTCTATGGTGTGGATCCTTGATAAGGCGTCTGCGACTTGGTTTGTTGGTTTCGGAACATATTCTATCCGACTAGTGAATTGACTAATAAAATCAAGTTGTTGTTCTTGTCTAGGTGAAGCTTTGCTTTCTTTTTGTGTTAAAGCTTGGCAGAGTGGTTTCTGGTTGGTTTTTATGATTGATTCTATCCCGTCCACCATGAATTGAAAGAACTGAAGACTGCTGTACATAGCTTGTATTTCTTTATCGTAGACGCTGTATCTACATGGGTTGCATGCAATGGGTTAGTGTGAATTTTCTTGAAAAGAATCCAAGTGGTTCCCATCTGTTGTTATTCCATTGTTGCAAGAACGCTCTCATGGCTGTGTTTGATGCATCTGGATGAAGACACAGGCTAGCATTTTTAATAGGATATGTCAAGAGAGAGACGTTAGATAACAGCTGCTAACATTTTTCGAAAGCTTCGTTTTTTTATCAGTCTACTCGATTATGCGTTTGTCTTTTTTTTCGCTCCTGCTGATTTTGCGTTCAGAGCAACTTGCGCGTACACAGCCTTTGGTAAACATCATCTATAAAAATATATGACACCTAGAAAACGCCGAAGCTCGGCGACAGTTCTTGGTTTTGGGTAATTCAAAATGGCCTCAATGCATTCGCTCAATGGTTTTGTGCCTTCGGCTGATATTTTATAGCCGAGATATTGAATTCTCTCTTGACCTAGTTTGCATTCAGCGATGTCAATAGAAAGATCGTATTGGCGGAAACGCTCAAAAACTATTTTAAGGTGTCGCTTGTGCTCGGTGTGGTTTTTTGAAGCGATTAGTATGTCATCAATGTAGCAGTAGCAGTAATCCTATCCTCTGAGAATTTTATCCACGAGACGCTGAAATGATTGGGATCTTCGGGAGCAATGGGTATTTGATGATATACTCTGGTTAAATCTAGCTTAGAAAAAATAGTGCATCTGTTGAGTTTATGTGCGTAGTCGTTGATGTGAGCGATTGGATATCTGCCAGTAACTGTCATTTTATTAAACCTGTGGAAGTCTCCACAGGGTCTCCAAGTTTCTGATTTCTTAGTAACTAAATAAAGTGGACTAGCCCATTGACTGCTGGATGGTGAGCATGCCTTGTTCAAGCATGTAGTCGAATTCGGCTTTTGCAATTTTTAATTTTTCAGGCGAGAGGCAGTGCGCTGGTTCGGCCGTAGGAGGTCCGTTGGTAAGTATATGATGTTGGACGTGATGATTTACTTGCTTTAGCCTTGATGCTTTTGTAATTTCAGAAAACTCTTTATATGAATCGTGGTACTGGCCGTTGTGATCGAACGTAGATATTGTCGGCGTGTTTGAATGATCTACGTTTCTGTGTGTTTTGAGGTTTGTTATGCCGTAGATTAATTGTTTGTTTTTTAAATCGACCAGTAAGCCATAATGCGTAATGAAATCCGCGCCTATTATCGCGCGTAGCACGTCTGCGATTGTAAATTTCTAGTGGAACCTACTTCTCAGGTCGAAATTAATTATAGCCCGGTGCTTGCCGTATGTGTTTATGATTGAGCTATTAGCGGCATATAGGTTGAAAATGATGGCTTTTTTACGCACGCGAAACATTGATTTTGGTAGGATGGAGATGTCAGCACCTGTATCTATTAGAAAGTTTGTGCCACTTTTTTTGTTTTTGAGAATTAGGCGGCTTTTACTTTGGCCGCCGCGCCGTTGGTGACCGCCTCGATACACGACGACGCTATTAATTTTCTGTCTGTTGAGTTGGAGCTTTTAAGTCACGTGGTTTTTTGCAATTACGTGCGAGCTTTCCGCATTTATGGTGATAGTAACATGTACGTATGCCTTCGTTTGTTCGATTTTTAGAGCGACTGTGGCTATGCCTTCTTCGTTGAAAATGTTTATTGTTACATTTGACCATTGCTGCAAGCTTTTTTACGCACTGTGTTAGCTTGGCAATAGATGTGACCATGTTTTAAGGTGGTTGTGGCGTATTTTGTTGTACTTTCGCTGCATTTCTTAGAATTTGTAAAAAGTGTGATGGCTTTTGATCGGCGGTTTGTAACGGCCATAGGGATCTGGTGACCGTACAAGATTAGCCAAATGTACAGCTAGAGGTATAATTGGTTCTTACACTAAAATATTCACATAAAACAGAAAAAAAAGTAACCAGCCAAATGTACAGCTAGAGGTATAATTGGTTCTTACACTAAAATATTCACATAAAACAGAAAAAAAAAGTAATCAGCTGAAATATAAGGAACTTATGGATTTTATTAAATGACAAACACTATCTATACACTAAAAAGGGCGCCAGTCGCGCTAACGGACGCGACTCCGTAAATTAGTTGAATTGTGCTATTATTAAAGCAACGCGGCGAAAAGAGAGCCAACGATGCGCTTGATAAATTTATGTGGGGTATCTTATTTAAAAGCTACACAACGAATTAGCTTGAACGGAAGCTAGAAAGAAAACGGGCGCACTAATCAATACCGCGCACGTGGTCACCAGCACACACGCGCACAGAATAAGGAAAAATAACGATGTATCTTAATCGTAAAGCTAAATATTAATCGAGGCTATAATAAAGCATTTATGCTTTCAAACACTCACGACAGAAACACTTTCCGGTTCGCACAGAAACCGCAATCACGAGAGCTATCAAAAACTTGTTTCGCTCTATACAATTGCCTGCGCTAGTACAAAAAAAGACGTCAAGTCGACCGACCTGTAGGCAAACGGCAGAAGGAATTAGCATCTTAAGATGGATGCTTTTCTTTCTTCATGCGACACGCTATGCGCGCCACCTTATACTCTTGCCTTTTCCGTCTACTTGACGGCTAGAGTCAGGCTATGCGTAGACTAGGCACATTGGTTAAGCTTTACTGTATATTAATGGTTTCGTGATGTGCTGTGCACGCGGGTATAGTTAGTGGTTTGGGGTTGGCTTTAGCTTGACCAGCGTTGTCTCCCTCTTAACTTTGCGGGAATTTAAGGTCTTTCTTCTGCCGCATATACTATCGTATTATAAAAGCGGGGTTTAAGTAACATGGCAATTTTGCCATGTTACAGGTTACATGGCCTTTCAACACACGGTGTAATCGCAATTCTTCCGCTTCTACAAGTGCCGAAAGAATTATTTCTTTAAAGGCTTTGTATTTTTTGGTTGTTGAAAGTGATCTAAAAATATCGGAGACATGCAGTAAGATTATGGGGCCTGTGTACGCTACGAAGTATTGGAATTTCGTTTCATCCCTTGTCATTTGTGCAATCGCAAACGATGCCTCTACTTGTTCAAACCAAAGTTCGGGATCCTCTTTCCAAAATGCTGGAAGTTTTGCGATCCGTGAGGCGAAAATCAGATTTTGAGGTTGCTCGTTTTGGTCACCGGCTCCACCCGTCATTTCTGAGAAGAGAAGATTTCACGACACAAGAGAGTACAAAGGAAAGCAGCTTTTTTATAGTTTGATTTTTTGAGCACAGTTATGCAGACACTGATATTGTTCCTTCCTTTTTTTAAATCACACTTGCACCAATTAAAACGCGGGGTCACTAATTGTAGAGGTAATGCATATGTATTTGAGGACGTTGCCCCATTAAATAAAATAATGACAGAAATTGCTGAAATTCGAAATTATGATAGTTTAGTGTATTTTGAACTCACACGCGTTTTTTGGCATACCTTATAATACTAATAACTGATAAATATAAAAAAAATAGGAGGTTTAACACGTGGTTATATAAGACCGCGTTTGAAATCATCAATAAAACCTCTTAGAAATAACACATTCAAACAATCTTTTAATAATAAATAAAAAAATGTATGATGATTCAACCCTCAAAGTTTCAACGCATATTATAAGGCTTTTCATTAAAACATTCAATAAAACATTGTCAAAATAATACATTTAAAATGAACTTGGCAACGTATTTTCTGTAGTAGAAGAAACAGTGAGAGACAAAGATGTTCGGCGACAATTACAAAATGTGGGTTATATAGAATTTTACATTCTAAATAATAGTTTATCAACAAAAATAAAAGTATTTTGATTATTCTAATATCAGTAAGCATTCATTTAATTATGAAAAATGTAGCATATTTATCTATAAAAATTTATGAAGCATTACACATAAATCGGATGTATACGGTGATAGTGTATAAATATCTCTAGCCTATAATCAAATATGTTTACATTATGAAGCAAAAAAATGAATAACGAATAATGTTGCCAAGTTTCAACTAAATGTTGATGATTTAGGTAACTACTGAAAAATAATCATGACAGGAAAACGTCTTTAAGGTAGTTCAGTAAAATAAGAAAGTTTCTACATATATTTAACACGTTTATTAACTACACTCCACACAGAAAGAAATTTGGCAATACATGATTACCATTTTCTGATCATATAGGATTTCAAAATTATTTGAAATAACATATTATAAATTCGGTAAAGCATTTTTCTCAAAATTTTAATATTACATTTCAAAAAGCTTCAAAATACCGTACGTTATGCTTGAAATCCTACATGTCAACAAAGAGAAAAAGAATCACAAAACTTGACATCCCAGATGTCAAGCGCATTGAATCTTGTACTTCAAGGATCGTTGAAATAATATATTACCAACTATTTTCTTAACAAAGTTGAAAATAGTAATGTATTATTCAATGTATGTTCATTTAGTATTTCAATCAACATTGAAATCTTCTATTGTTAAATTTCTTTCTGTGTATAAATAAGAAATGAATAAGATATTTAAATAAGGTGTATGCGACTAAAGCGTGCGAAGTCCAACTCATGTCTGAACTTGAGTGAGAAAAGGCAAGACTGTCGCTACGCCTCGCCGTGGTGACTGGAGTAGATCGTTGCGCTCTCTGGCGCGCATGCGTCAAGGTCCTGCTCTGGTTGTTGGCTTCTGTCACAAGTCCACAGCGATAAAGAGACTCACTGGCAATAAAATAGAGAAGAAGAAGATATCTCCAATCCCTAGTGGAAATATAAAATGTGCATTACTGTTTGAAATAGTTTAAAATTATTCAAAATTCTTTAAAACTGTTTAAAACTATTTAAAACTGTTCTAAATAGTTTATAAGTGTGAAATTTAGGACATTTAAACAGTTATAGTTTTAAATTTTTTTAACAGTTTTGAACAATATAGAATAATTTAAAACTAAAGCGAACACTTTCTCGTATATATTATATCAATCTTAATATATATAAGAAAATTTTTACAAACACAAAATTATGAAACACTGTTTAAAATCATTTCGAACTTTTTAAAACTTTAAAAGTTTACAAAACTGTTTGAAAGTTTTTAAAACTGTTTAAAACTGTTCAAGTTAATTAAAAATAGTTTATATTCATTTAAAATTGTTTTGAAATATTTTGAATATTCCGAATAATTTATAACTTGCAAACATAAAAAATTCAAAACTATTAAACACTGTTTGAAATCATTTCGAACTTTTCAAAACTTTTTGAAACTGTTTAAAAATTTTTAAAACTGCTTTAATGTCCCAAATTTCACACTTATAAACTGTTTTAAACAGTTTTAAACAGTTTAACATTTTTAAACATTTTATATTTACGCTAGGAATTGCAAACAATTCTGATATTTATTCATATGGAAAAAAAACGAAATTTATTTTTAAACTATTTTCGATCAAGAAAGTAGCTCTGAAGCAAACTTTTAAAAATTTTGTATTATAATAGGTCATTTATTTTTGTCCTGTTCTAATATAAATCTCAACTTTTTTATATATTGTGTCATAAAACGAATTTTCAAATTAGTGTTATTCAAAAACTAAAGTGTAATAAAAAAATTTAATTTTTCTTATAAATTATTGAATTTTTCAATATTTTGACATTAGTAAGTAACTAAATAATCAATAATTATTAATCAAAGTCATGTATTTTTTTTTTAAGATATCAAAAAGAAACAAGCACGTTTGTTCTAAAGAGTATGATAGGATAAGATAGGCGAAATGATACCCATCGGGGATTTGGAATTTGGTTGCATGAATGGTCGACATATATCGAATAATGAATTTTAAGATTATCGAACCTCCTCCTCCCCCCACCTTTAGGAAACTTGTTTTTCCATTAATTTTGGTTTTTGACACCTTAATTATTATTATCCAGTCTGAAAAAATTTTTACATATTTTTTGCATAAATACCCATGAAAAAACATGCTTATTGAATTTTTGACTGAACGACTTAACCTAAAAAAGTTTTTTAAAATTTTAAAATCGCTCTAAAAACTCGCCATTTGAAGGTGTAAAAAAGATATTTGGTAAAAAGTTTTGAAAAAATGTTTTTTTCAGATTTGTCAGAGTGGTGCGCCATATTTAAAAGTCGAAAAAAACCTTTTTTTTAAGGTTTTTAGTATTCTTTTGCCATTTACGCCTCACTGCAGCCAATATTAATAGATCTGATAGTATTTTTGTTCAGAATATTTTTATACTATTCACTAGAAATCGAAATGAAAAAGTAGTCTGTTTTAAGCATGTCGGAAGTACTATATTTCCTTTTATGGTGTTTTAATAGCCATTTGTAATCTTCTTATCATTTAATTATACATATTTTTTGTGTATTCTTCCTGTAGAATGTAGTGGTGCCATAAGTTTTACTTTGACTACCTTATGGAAGAGACCAAAGAGCAAAAGATAGTCTTTTCCGACTTTCTCAAAAGTTTTCGCTGTATCTAATGTTAAAATAAAAAGATTTCTTTTTAGTAAATGGTTAATACTCTCTACACATTAACCTTATAGATGGCACATGAACTAATTTTTGTTTTTATAAAAAAGTCAAAGGTACCTTGTCGGAATTCGAACCCAAGATATTCATATTCAAAAGCCAGAGCCTCATCCGTTAAGCCACCGCAGTTTATTGTTCTTATCTCGTACACACAAACCCATATGCACAGTAGCAGCTCGACGTACATTTGTCCGTACGAGATAGAAACACTGCCGCCCTCTCCCAAAATGAAATAATGATGGATTAATTGATCAATTTGATATAAATAAAATCTTAAGGTTTTATCAATTGCAGAAAATTATATAAAATTAAAATGTGTATGCAAAAACTGATATATATATATATATATATATATATATATATATATATATATATATATATATATATATTATTACAAAAAGGAAAGAAAACTCTCCGGTGATAGAAAAAGAGAAGCTCTTTAGAGACGTAAGCTCAATGAAATTTATTTTATTTTATTACATAGCTCTTGATATTAACCTGGGGAGGTTGAGCCTAAAGCGCTTGTATGTCCCCGGAGTCAATAGAGCTCAATTTAAATTCCTTTTTTAAGAGGAGATCACGTATCTCTGTCCTTTTCTAATCAAAGAAATGATTTTTTTACAAAAACTAATAAATTTATCAAAAAATGAAGAGAAAGCCGCATCGTGTATCAAAAAAAGCAATATTTTCTATGATAACAAAAAACTAATTTTATTGCTTCGTTCTCAAGAAAACCTTGAAAAACCAAATTGTCCACCCTAACCTTTATGATTTAAGTTTTTCAAGGTTTTCTTGAAAATGAAGCAATAAAATTAATTCTTTCTTATCAAAGAAAATATTGCTTTTTTTATTACGAGATGCGGCTTTCTCTTCATTTTTTGCTAAAGTTATTAGTTTCTGTAAAAAACTCAATTCTTTGATTAGAAAAGGACAGAGATATGTGACCTCCTCTTAATAAAAATCTTAAATAACTGTGAAGTGAAGTGTTGAGTGGTGGTGCAGTGGGAGGATACAGTTGCATCTTCATGGTTTATGCATGTGTTACATATAGGTTATGCATATGCTATATAACCTACAATATTTTTGGCGCCGAATTGACTATCTCTTAGGCGAATCTTTCAATTGCGTCATTAGTAGCACCATCTGTGGGTTACCTTGTCTATTTTCTTATCTACTCTCTGGATGAGTGATAGATAATTACTATTTAAGGCGCGTTTCTACCTGGCCTTTTGATTTTATATATTTGACACGCGAATTTTAAACAGCTTATTATGCTGTTTTTTAGGATATTACTTATTTTTTTCATATTCAATTCCAAATGTGATATACTCAGGCGGAGAGTTTCACAGGCCAGTTTTTATCTTTATTTTTGTTTTGCTTTTATTATTGTTTTTATTTCTCTGACGCTGCTCTTGCTACTATATTTTATCCCTTTTTTATTATATCATAAGTTCTGCTTCGTGCTTGGTTCTCTCACTTCTCTTGACAACTTAAACAGTTTAAACCATGTCACAAAATACCATCGAAGGCTGCTGCGCCATCTGCGGTTTTCCCACTGATAATGTAAGAGGGTCGAAAAAATTAATACAGTGTTTTACATGCTGGCAGTGCTGCTATGTGAAATGCATTAAAGCGCGTGCCTCATGATAACGATGGTAATCCGAAATATAATTGTGAGAGATGTATAGCTGGCAGACTTATCGCTTCTTCCGCTGCCTCACTTGCTGGCACTGGCGCTGGACCATGCAATGCCACTATGCGAGGTGCTTCTATAGCCCGGCCTATCACTGCTTCTACTCCATCACGAGGATGCTCACCTGTCGCACCGATTACGAAAGCACAAGGACACTCTGTGATTAAGAAGAAGACCAATTCGCGCTGTTCTGCGGTGGTTGGAGGAGAACATAGCATAAATATTAATTTGATTGATGAAAAATTTAGAGGTGGTGCTGCATTGGTCACCCCGGATAACAATATTAGTAAAGATAAAGATAGTGGTCTAAAGCAGAGTAATGATGGTGCTGATTATTCCTCAGTACAGGCAGCTGTGGCTGCTTTGGAGAGCGCACTATCCTATAGGCTCGAGCTGATTTAAACTGATTTTAATCGACTTCCAGCTTTTAAGAGCCATATTATAAATACTGACAAGGGTCTGCAGGATATCGTGACTAAAATGGAGAGTCAAAATGAAATCATTAAGATTTTACATGCGGGGCAGACGCAGCTGCTAGAGGAGAATCGTAAACTCAGGGGAATGATAGGTACTTTAGAACGGGAGTTCTTGTCTGCTCTAAATGGCATGCATGAAAAGTTTTTCAAATCTCTCTCGACTAATTTTAATAATATGCAGGCATTTTTAGGTAATGAATTCAATGGAGTGGACAGCAACTTTTTTTAACTTGTAACCAGGGTGGCCGAGGTAGTGCAGACCGTTAGTGATCTCACAGCCCAGGACTAACACTTAATCAACACCAACACTAACACTGATATGCGTGTGAATTCGAATATAATACAATCATTTGAACGTACAGATAGTAGCTTTCATAACACAAACACTAAAGCACCTGTTGATTCGAACGATGTACAAATAGTAAAAACACATACAGATAGAAGCAGAGAGGCATTCTGTCATGCTGTGAAGAGGTGTGGTTCTGGAAATAGTGTCTTGGTGATGTCCAGCGGACTGGACTGCTCTGCGACTAATGTCGGGCTGGAGAATTAAGCTTGCGCTGTTCTGGGAACCATACTTTCGACTTTTGAACGTTCAAATATTGTATCTGTTACTTAAATCTCTAATTCTGAAAATAAAAATAAGGACAAGATGTCTGCTGGGCGTGAGATCGTTGGCGGTCCGAGTGTTGCGTTCTCATTGTTGGTTAAGCTTTCTGGAGATGACTTGGCGCAGAAGGTATTTATAGCTAGGCGTAGATTAACGGGTTTTTCGACAGCGGATCTGGATCCCTCCCTTCTTGGCAGTTTTTCCACCACCAAGCACCATTCTCAAATATATGTAAATGAGTATCTTGAAAAAGGTAAATATATTAAATTTAAAAATCTTAAAAAGTATGCTAAAGGGAAAGGTTGCAAGTTTGTTTGTCATAGAGGTGGTAAATTTATGATGAGGAGGGAGAGAGGGGAGAAAGTACACAGATTTAAAAGTGAACATGATTTGAATGAAATATTAGATAAATCTAAATGTATTGTTCAGAAAAATGTTAACGTAACTGATATTGGGAAACACGATGAAGTTCTAACAAATAATGGATCTACTGATATTGATAAATTTAAACCTCACAATAGTGGGATAAGCTCGAATCAGGAATTAATTGAAAATCATGCAATATCCTTAAATAGAGCCTTTCCCCAATGACTGCGCTGGTCCTCTTCGGAGAGTTGAATAAGGAGAAGGGATGAACTACGCGAGTGCTTCCTGAATGTGACCTTTTTGAGGGCTCATATCGGGCAAGTGCGTAAAATTTTAAGTGGTCATTATTCTTACGACATGTTTGGAGTTGCTAAGACCTGGCTGGGTCTGTCTGTGTCAGATGACGTCATTCGAGTCGGGGGGTACAAAGTGTTTAGACAGGACAGAAACTTGCGTGGAGGAGTTGCCTCGTATATTAAGGATAATCTAAAATGCACTGTTTTGGCCACTTTAGAAACGTAAACTAGTAATAGTTGTGGTAAGCCAGAGGTGCCTGAATATATTTTCTGTTCTGTGCAAGTTGGTGGCTACGAGTCCATGCTAGTTTCTATTATTTATCGTCCCCTGCTGTTTTGTTTATTATAAACTCTAACTTGTTTAATGATTTAAGAAATTTTCGTTCGGACTATTCCCATAAAATTATAATGGGGAACTTGAATGCCGACCTCCTTAAAGAGAGCAGTGATGCCAAGTTTCTTAGTAAGCTGTCGGCTGAGCTTTTGTCACAGTTGGTCCAGCACGGTGCTATGCATCATACTCCGACGTCTCACACATGGATTGACCTGATCTTTGTCGATGACAACGACGTGGTGCTTGATGCACGGAACCTACCGGCGAGCTTTCACAGTCGGAATAATTTGATTGATGTCTGTTTGCCTTGCAACACTATAACTTTAGATCAAAAACCTATCATACATAGAAACTATGAAAATATTTTTCTAACTGCATTGGGGGAGAAACTTGCTGGCTGTGATTGGTCGCCGCTTATGACTGACATAATTGACCCTGAATCTGCACTTGGTTGCCTCTGTGACAATCTCACTACTGCAATCGAGAATTTGGCCCCGTTAAAAGCACTCAAGCCTAATAAGAATAAGTTTTCATGGATAGATGAAGAATTGTCACAGATGCGGCATAAGAGAGATGCTATATGTCGTAGATACCAACGGACAGAGAACAAGCAGTATCTCCTTGAATTTCTGTGGTTGCGTAGGGTGGTAGATAAACGCACGGACCATGCTAAGACTGCTTATATTCACAATAGACTATTTGATGCTCTTGCAGGTGGTAATGTCTGGAAGGAGTTGAGAGACTTGGGATTGCTATCCGGACCTTAAAGATATTTGAATGGATTTACTCCGGATAAGCTTAATACGCACTTTGCTGAGGTGTCAGTCTCGCCGCAGGAGGATAGTGAAGAGCGATTAAGAATTCTTTCTCAATGCAATGAAAGTGGGTTTACCTTTAAACCAATTAGTTTTAATGATGTTGTTCTTGAAATTTCACATTTTGCCTCACAGGCTTGTGGTGAGGATGGCATTCCGCAAAGCGTGAATGCCTCTGTTCAACTCCTCTTTTGCACGGGGGGTCTTCCTTTGCCGTTGGAAGCAAGCACGTATTATACTGTAACGACTCATATTAATTTGTTACAAAATACATTAATTTAATAAAGAATAGATCATAAGAATGAGTATATTTAAAAAAAGTAAGAGTAATTTGAAAAATAATAAATTTAAATTAGAGCATCTAGATTACCGATCTAGGTCGGTAATGAAGATAACTCAATATATATATATATATATATATATATATATATATATATATATATATATATATAGATATAAGAAAATGAATAGAGAAATGGAATGTTCCATTTCTTTTAATAAAAATATTATTAATCTCTTATTGTTAATTATAAAATATAAACGTAAACAGAAACAGAACATTTCATTCCTATAATATGTATAAAAGAAAAAAGATTATTAGGGTAGAAATTAAAATAGAAAAGATCAACTTTTTTAAATAATAAACAAAATAATTAATGAATTAAAGATTAAAATTATGTTAGCAAACAAATACTTTAATCAAGAAAAATTATGGGAAATAGAATGTTTTCTTCGAAAGCATTCTACTTCTTATTTAAAAAACGAATGTTCCATATCTCTTAATGAGAAAAGAATACTATCAATATTAAATTGATAATTATAAATAAAATAAAATATAATTGTTATAATTAAGGGAGCATTCCTTTTTTATAATAGTAACCTTTGATGACTATGAGAGAAATATAATGTTCTTTTTATCAATATTTTAAAGAAAATTAAAGAAATAATAAATTAAAGTTATAGAACATTCTATTTCTCTTATAGAACATCATCGAAGGTACATTAAGTGGTACGAAAAGGCCTGCGACGAGCCAACAAGATTCATTCGATCTTATACCGTCTAAGGCATAAGACCTTAGCACTCTGTGTGAAAATTTATATTATGTTGTCAAATTTATAAAATATAAATTTCTTTAATTAATAAAAGACAAAAGATTTAAATTTAAATGAGACTATGTTACAATTCATTTAGAATAGTACAACTCATCTCATTTCATGCATTATTTGTCATAGAATAAGTAAATAAATTAATTATCGCACGTTGAAAAGTATTGCACTTGGATATGTCGTCGATAATAATTTATTTAGTCATGTTTCATTAAATAAAAGTGTTATTTATCGCACATTTGAAAGAGTATCGCATTCAAAGATGTCGATTTAAACATTTTTTTGCATTTTTCATATAATAAAAAAGTTCATCATCGCACTCTTTAGAGTATTGCACTCAACGGAGTCGTCGATAATAACTTTTATCACTTTACCCTCTCCTCCACACGTAAAGAAAATTATAAACTATTGCATCTCCAAGAGTATTGCACTGGAGGAGATCGTCGATAAATATAATTTTCTTTGATAATATTATTGTATGCACCTTGTATATGCATGTAATAGATTTAATTAATGAAGTAAATTTTATTTCGGTAATTAGAATATTACCTGGTGACCGTGAATAAAGTCAAGCCCGCTTCAATACCATTGAAAAAGTGTGTTGCACTTAAGCAGCCAAAAGATTTTAGGCCTATAGCCATCTTATGTTTTCTTTCAAAGGTTCTTCAGAAGATCGCCCATGATCAACTGCAGGAGTACATTACATCCAAAACATTGCTCAATCCCATGCAGACGAGCTTCAGAAAAAATCATTCTACGCATACTGCTGTACTTAAGCTTACAGACGATATGAAGTCAGGTCTAGACAGGAAACTTGTCACGTTACTACTACTTTTTGACTTTAATAAGGCACTTGACTTGATCTCTTCCTCCAAACTTCTTGCGAGGCTTAGATCGATGGGGTTCTCCAGGGCCGCACTCGGATGGATTAACTCCTATTTATCAGGTAGGAAACAAATGGTTTCCACGCATTTAAAGGAGGAATCAAATTGGCTAACAACTAATCTAGGAGTACCTCACGGTTCAGTGTCGGATCTTCTGTTGTTTTGCCTTTACGTAAATCACGTACGTGACGCACTGGACTCCGTTTGGATTGGGCATCGGCTGTATGCGGATGATCTTCAAATTTATACACAGGTCCCTTATGATGATGTGGATGAGGGAATTCGTATTCTATAGAGGACGACCAGGACGGTGTCGGGGTGGGCTGCTGGTGTTTCTCTCATTTCAAATGCTAGTAAAACGAAGGCGATTGTCTTTGCAAGTAATCGTTTTATTAAAAATTTTTATTCGGGTGAGCCAAGGACGATTGACCTGGGGAGCGGTATCGGTATTCCTTTCTCTGACACCATTACGAGCCTTGGTGTTGTACTCGACTCTAAACTGTCGTGAGAACCGCACATTAATATGTTGACTACAAAATTCAATAGAGTGATTTATAGTTCCGTCGGTACACCACTGAGGCTCTGCGTAAGCAACTCGCAACCCCTCTGCTGTTCCTACATCTTGATTACTGCTCAGTGGTTTTGCTCGATGCTTCGCAGGAGTTACGAAGACGGCTACAGACAATGCAAAATTCATGTGTGAGATATATATTAGGCGTGAGGTTGGGTGATTACATCTCTCCCTATAGACATGCTTTGGGTTGGCTACGTACTGATTTGAGGAGACAGTATTTTATGGCTGTACTTATGTACAAAATCGTACGTATGAATACTCCCGAATATCTAGTGGGTCTCTTCACTAGATATATACCCAGAGCGGCCACTAGGGGTGAGATTAAAGATCTTGCGGTGCTCTTCATGCGCACTGAGACTGGAAGGAATTCCTTTGAAGTTTAAGGTGCGGATTTCCGGAACTTCCTACCTGCTGATATTAAAAATCTTCCATCGATCAGCAGCTTTAAAGCCGCTCTGAGGAGGTACTTACTCGACCTTGATTAAACAGTATTATTTTCGGACTATATCATATTTGTTAATTTATTATGCAATGTACGTTTTATATATTTAAGGCATGATTGTATTCATTGGTATGATTGTAGTATGTGTGTGCATAGAGTGAATAATTATTTTCTTATCAGCTTGACTTGTATATTACTGTACATTCGACCTTGTTTTGTGATTTTAATTTACTGTATACTGTTGATATTTCGACTGCGCTCTTTACACGCTTGATTTTATGTTATCCTTTTGATTGATAGATATTTGAGACTGATTTTTAATTATATTATTTATACTCTTTGCGTATATTTATTCGTGTTATCTGAGATATCACTTTCATTAAATTTATCGACTTACTATTACAGTATTATTATCTCTATTAGGTTTTATGACTGTGATATCATACTGTACTATTTTAATTTTATATATGGAAGGCTATTTCAAGTATTTATATTATATATTTTAACTTTATTTGTAATTTTACACGCTCTTTTTGTAATTATAATATAAAACCGAACAATATCTAATTAATTTAAAAAAATAACAAAGGGCGTTAATCTTGGGTGCGCATATGTCCCAATTGTTATCGGTTTCAAAAATTGAGTTTTATTTTTAATTTTGGCATTAAGAAACAAAGGGTGTCAAGCTTAAGCGCTTGCATGTCCCAATCGATACTTTTGCTAAGCCAAAATATTATAAGGCCAAAAAAGAAGTTGAATCAAATTTTTAATTTAATATCAACTCAGGTAAACAAAGGGCGTTAAGCCTAAACACTTGTATGTCCCGATTTGTTACCCGTCAGAGTTGATTCAAGAATAAGGTGCGTGAGCCAGCGAGACTCGTGCTTTTATACGCGCAGAGCTTCTCTTCATCTCCCTTACAATGGTGGGGAGCTTTGAAAGTTGCGCGCGCTTACAGGCTTTACGAAGTTTCATAGTTTTATTTCTCCGTCTCGCTCGCTCTTATATGCTTAAATATCAAGATATAGTAAGCGCGCTGTTAGGTTGCCTTGCGCACTGTAAGCCACCCATACAGCATGGAAGGACTTTAAAAGGATTCTGAAAGGATTCATGAAAGGACTACAATCTTTCAGAAATATTTCACTGAAAGGATTCTGAAATAATTCTATGTCCGAGGTATTATTCTTTTAAAAATAATACATAAAAATATTTCATAAAGAATTCACAAGACATTTCAAAATCCTTTCAATGAAAGAATTCTGTAAGGATTCATGAATTCTTTTGGTAATAATTCGTAAATCTTTTCATACATCTTTCATTGAAAGTATTCTGTAGCAATGATATAAAATATTTTTAAAATATTTCATTGTATTATTTCTGAAAGAAATATACCTCGGACATAGAATTATTACAGAATCCTTTCAATGAAAGAATTCTGTAAGGATCCATGAATTCTTTTAGTAATAATGCATTAATCTTTTCATCTATCTTTAGTTGAGAGACGTGTAAAGTTCTAGAAATTTTATTCTTCCCTGTATTATTTAAGAATCAATTTAGAATTAATACACACACACACACACACACACACACACACACACACACACATATATATATAACGGATCTGATGATATAATTATTCATAGGATTACGAATAGTTTTACAGCGGTTAAAATCGAAGTTATCATAACACAGACATCGCACGCATAACAATTTATAGTTTCCATTTAAGATTCTTATTTTCCTTATATATGAAACGGGAAGCACTCTTACCGCTTGCGAGAGTAAGAGATACCGCCATCAAGCGGATAAATTATAAACTTATCCCGAAAATATTTCTAAATGATTCTGTTATATTTCACGTTTTCTTTCATAAAGTCCTTTTAAAGTCCATTCAGTAAGGATTCATGTAATAATTTTTATTCTCGTCTTAAGTTATTTCATGAAATATTTCAAAAAGATTTCAAAATTATTTCATGTATGTTTTCTTGAGACTTTACCAAAATATTACATAAATCATTTCATAAAAGCTTTTTGGAAGGATCTTGAAATTATTCGGTGAAAGAATAACTTAGATTATTCCAAAAATCTTTCTGAATTATTTTACGACTGAAACCTTCGAAAGATTTCTGAGTTCTTTCTTGTTTCCTTTCAAGAAGTCTTTTCAAAGTCCTTTCAGTAAGGATTCATGTAATAACTTTTATTCTCATCAAAAGTTATTTCATAAAATATTTCAAAAAGATTTTAAAATTATTTCATGTAAGATTTCTTGAGACTTTACCAAAATATTGCATGAATTATTTCATGAAAGCTTTTTGAATGAATCTTGAAATGATTCGGTGAAAGAATACCTTAGATCATTCCGAAAATCTTTCTAAATTATTTTATGAATTGAATCGTTGGAAGATTTCTGAGTTCTTTCTTGTTTCCTTTCAAGAAGTCTTTTCAAAGTCCTTTCAGTAAGGATTCGTGTAATATTTCATGCCTTAACTTTCATTTCCTTTTTGGTAATGTTTTTGTAAAGACTTTGTAATCTTCCTGTGTATTATTTCATAAATTCTTTTTAAAAGAATATAGTTATCTTTTTAAGTTCTTTTTAAATGTTTTCAACGTATTATTACTTGTAATATTTCATGAAATTATTTCAAAATTCTTTCATGCTGTGTGGGCAGCTGTGCGTTGACCTATATACAACCTTGTATATAGGTCACGTGCCCACTATGCCTTAATACGTTAAATATGCCTTTATAAATGTGAATTTTCTAATAAATTAAATATAATAATTAAATAAATTTGAAATATAAATAACTAATAATTCGTTGAATAAAATATGAATAAAAATATATTTTTAAAAGAAAATTAATAGTTGGAAAATAATAAGAAAAAATTAATTAAAACTTAAATGCAATTAAATGCAAAAAAAAAAAAATTTTTAAATAATTAAATAATAATAGTGCAAAATATAGCGAAAAATAAGAAAAATAATTGAAAAAATTATAGCAATTAATAATAAAGAAAATAAGAAAAAGGAAAAAACAAAGAAAAATAGGGCATTTTGAGACGTCAGAGACTGTTATTTTTTGAAATTTCAAAGGAAAAAAAGCCAAAAAAACAAGCATTTCTTATATTTGAACTTAAACAATTATTATTATTTTGACAAATCTAATATTATTTTATAATTATTTTTACATGGCATGTTATTTGTTATTTTTTGTTACGAAATATCTCGTAAGCTAGAATACAAGATTTATAAACATATTAAAAAAATATTTATAAGAAAAATTACGAATAATTTAAGGCGATCTTCTATTAGAAAAAAAACCATATCATGTTTAAAATATTATAAATTTAAAATAGCAATATAATTGAAGAATTTTTCATCTTTCTTCTTTCTATCGCATACTCATACATTACTTAACGATTATATAATGGAAAAATACATCAAATAATTGTTTGAAGACATTTGAATAAAATATGTTAATATTCAAATCAATAAATTATCTTTAATAATTGTCCAATAGTGAGAGCGATCCCTCTTAGTCAAATATTGGTGGAGCTTTCTCCACCACTAGATTACATACATCTTTTTATTATATTTATGTTATTTAACTTACACTTATTTGATATTAACTTAAACATTTTAAAATAAATCAAATTTACTCAACCAAACGCATTGAGTTAAATATTTAATTCAATATATAAAAATCTAAATTATTTAATTTATTTATAAATGATCAATCAACTCAATATATAAATTCACTAAATCATTTATTTTATTTAGTCCTGGTGAAAGCCAGGAGTTTAGTTAGAATTAAGTTAGGAGTTTAGTTTTTGGCTAAATAACGTATTTGATTTGATTAAATCTCCTCGATCGATTCTTGCATGTTTAATTTAATATTGATTAAAAAAATATTAGTTTTCAAAAATAGTTGCGGTGTTGGATATTGTTTCCAGAATCAAAAAAAAGATGAATATTACATTTTATTTTAAACTTAAATTCCTTTAACAATTTTGAAAGCCTTGGTCTGTTTTATTTATATTAGTACAAAACTTATTTCTTTCAAAACCGTTCTTTCTTATTTTGTTCTATATGCTCTTTTTATTATTTTTAATATTTATATAGATTACTGATTTTTTTCGCTAAAAACTCTTGTTTCGTATACTTTTGTAAGAGATCCTATTTGAAAAGTCTTTTATGTTGACTTTTTCTTATAAGTTGACTTTTTTATAATAATTTACATAGCTTAAAATGGCAAGTAATAAGCAGCAATATTAAAAAATAATATTAAAAATAAAAAAAAACTTTTTAATGTACTACGTTTTTATAATGAACCAAAAAGTATAAAATAATGTGTAATAAAATGAAAAATGAATAATGATTTGAAATAAAAAAAACGTGGGGCGCATGTTTATTATTATGTATTGTATGCGCCCCACGTTTTTTTTATTTCAAATCATTATTCATTTTTCATTTTATTACACATTATTTTATACTTTTTGGTTCATTATAAAAACGTAGTACATTAAAAAGTTTTTTTTTTTATTTTTAATATTATTTTATACTTTTTAGTTCAATTAAAAAACGTGGTAGATAGAAAATTTTTTTTTTATTTAAATATTATCTTATACATTTTGGTATTATTATTATTATTATTATTATTAATATTATTTATTGTGTTGTCCAACAGTGCATATTATATAGCATATATATTGTTGTCAAGGGACTAAAACGTGTTTCATCTATTTTTTTTAGAGAACACGTAATCGCATGGTGAGTTTCCCGCCATTTTGACGATAATGACGCCATTAGAAATTCAACCAAGATTTATTGTTTTATGCATTGTTAGACCATAAAATGAATAAAATACAGTCTCCAGTTCTATATGTATAATAGAAAATGCTGTAATTTATGTCTAATTGCAATATATGACAAGTTAAAGAATTTTAAAAATTTTCGAAAATGGTTAGACACTAATGTTAAAAGTATATCTATATATAAAATCTTCAAATCTTTAATTTTGCCAATATCTCCGTTTATAATTAAATATATTAATATATTTTTCGGTGGGAATATATATTTTTAATTATATTATCCAACAATGCGTGCAAAAATATAATATTGAATATATTAATATATTAATATATCAAAAAAGGATTTTTAAAATTTTCGAAGATGTTTAGACACTAATGTTAAAAGTGTATCTATATATAAAATCTTCAAATCTTTAATTTTGCCAACATCTCCGTATATGATCGAATATATTAATATATTGTTCGGTAAATATATATATTTTTTTATAATATTGCATTGTCATCCAGTTCTGAGCTATATTTAAAATTTCAAGTCTCTAGCTCATCGGGAAGTTAGTTTACAATCGGTTGCAAAATTTAATCGGTTGAAAGTAGAAGAAAATCAGTTTTAGATATGATAATATTTTCCAATGTCGCGAGTCAATTTTGGTTTACATTAGCAAGATACAAAAAGATAGTATTTTGTCTAATCTTTTGAACGCCATCCAGATTTTTCAAATTTATCGAGTCATTCCCGAAATATCGCAGTTTGAAGTTGAGTTTCTAAAAAAAAATTTTTTTACGAACTAATGAACGGTATTGTATAATTTTAACAAAATTATCACAAATTTTATCACAATTATTATAAATGATAGTGTCCTTTTTTTGAATAAATTAAAGTTATTTACAAATTTAATTCTTCGTATGTATATACGAACTACAGATTTGAACACATGCTGAAATGTAAACAAAAATAGACCCGCGATATTGGAAAATATTATCATATCTAAAACTGATTTTCTTCTACTTTCCATTTTTGAGCATTTTTAGCTACACGCAGGAAATAGATACAAAAAAATCATTGAACATAAAGATTTAGAAAATTCACTCTACTTTTCAGTCGCGTTCGAATTTTTTAATTTTATCAATTTCTTAAAAAGTTACATTTGATTGATTGAAATTTAAAAATTCGTAAAAATAAAAAATTTTTCTATCATTAGAAATAGAGTTAAAAAAAGAGATAAAAGTATTTGGCAAGACACAAAAAGATAGTATTTTGTCTGATCTTTCAAACGCCATCCGGATTTTTTAAATTCATCGAGCCGTTTCCGAAATATTGCAATTTGAAGTTGAGTTAAAAAAAAAAAAAATTTTTACGAACTTTTGAGCGGTACTGTATCTATATATAAAATCTTCAAATCTTCAATTTTGCCAATATCTCCGTTTATAATTAAATATATTAATATATTTTTCGGTGGGAAAATATATTTTTAATTATATTATCCAACAATGCGTGCAAAAATATAATATTGAATATATTAATATATTAATATATCAAAAAAGGATTTTTAAAATTTTCGAAGATGTTTAGACACTAATGTTAAAAGTGTATCTATATATAAAATCTTCAAATCTTTAATTTTGCCATCATCTCCGTATATGATCGAATATATTATTATATTGTTCGGTAAATATATATATTTTTTTTATAATATTGCATTGTCATCCAGTTCTGAGCTATATTTAAAATTTCAAGTCTCTAGCTCATCGGGAAGTTAGTTTACAATCGGTTGCAAAATTTGTACCGAACAGACAGACAGACAGACAGACAGATAGACAGACAGACAGACAGACACCAAAGCGAGTTAATAAAAACGTAGTAAAAAACAACACTCAGACAGATGTATAAATCCGTATGATATAAATAGTCATATAGGATCCGGGTTGAGAAATTTAAGTAAGCGCATGGTGGAAAAGTTTTCAAATTCTTCTAAGAATGATAAAATTTGTAAAAGTTGTCGACTTCAGTTTTATAAAAGTGAGAAACCTCAATCCTCTGCTAGCGTGGACAATGAAGAGTTAAACAATCTTGAAGCAAATGATTCTCAATCTCAAAGTGATTTCGAAACTCCGGAAAAGAAAATGAATCTTTCTCGAGAAAGTCAACTAGAAAATTTATTAGATGGACTGAAAGAAAAATTTAAAAGTTTACCAACGAATGATCCTTTACGTGTAACAATACTCACGATAGCTCCGGATTGTTGGTCAGAACGTAGAATTCATGAAGAGTTTGGCGCCTCTAGAAGACTTGCTCATAAGGCAAAAGAATTAAAGAAAAAAGAGGGTGTTTTATCAATGCCTATTGCAAAAGCTGGTAAAACCTTATCAACTGACACATTTAATAGAGTAGTACAATTTTATGAGTCGGATGTTAATAGCCGGATTATGCAAAACAAAAAAGACGTTGTTACCGTGAAAAAAGATGGCGAAAAATATCAAGTACAGAAACGCTTACTTATGTGTGACGTATGTATCTTGCATCAAGAATTTAAAAAATTGTACCCACAAAATAGTATAGGTTTAAGTAAATTCGCTGAGCTAAGTCCGAAGTGGTGCGTACTTGCTGGTTTAAAAGGAACACATACAGTGTGTGTTTGCACAATACATGAAAATTTTAAAAACATGCTTAATGCTTCAAATTTAAAAAAATTTACTGAAAATGTAGATAATCCAATAAGAGATTACAAAGACTGCTTAAAACTCATAATGTGCGAGAATCCACAACCTGATTGTTTTTTGGGACAGTGCTCCTCTTGCCCAAATTTTGAAAAATTTTTAGATAATGTCACAGACATTTTGGAGTCAAGGGGCATTGAAGAAATAATTTCTAGTACTTGGCAGTCGACAGATCGGTGCACATTAAAAAAAGAATGTCTACCCACAGAAGATTTTGTAAATAATTTAACTGAACATCTCAAAGAGTTTATACCTCATCATTTTATTTCTAACAGTCAATGTCAGTTCGTATCCGAAAAAATAAAAAATTTGAAAGATAATGAAGTATTAGTACAAATCGACTTTTCTGAAAATTTCGCTTTTGTAGCACAAGATGCAGTACAGGCCTTCCACTACAACAATAGGCAATGCACAGTCTTTCCAGTGGCTTGTTATTACAAAACTAAAAATGATATCGAGCATAAAAGTTTTGTTCTTTTGTCTGATAGTACTGATCACGATACGTCTGCTGTCTGTATAATGCAACAAAAAATTGTATTAAAAATAAAATAATTTTGCCCTAAAGTATAAAAAATTATTTACATTTCTGATGGTGCTAAACAGCACTTTAAGAATAGATTTCAAATGTGCAACTTAGTTCATCACTATGAAGATTTCGGAATTATTGCAGAGTGGCATTGCCACGCGACTGCGCATGGTAAATGCGTTTACGATGGTTTAGGTGCGATATTTAGAAGGGAATCAACGCGAGCGAGTCTTGAAGCAAAGCCAAATGATGCTATGTTATCATCAGAAGAACTGTATAAATGGGGATTAAGAAAGTTTCCTAATCTGAAAATATTATATTATAGCAAAGAGTTACATGAAAAAACTAAGAAGAGCCTTTCAAAACGGTTTGCTAATGCTCCACGTGTTACTAATATCTCAAAGGGACACGCATTTATCGTAGATCTTCAGAAAGTATTACAAGTAAAAAGATATTCAAATGCAGAAACTTATATAACTGTTATGCAGTACTGAACAATTGAAAAATATTTACTACTGACAAAAAGGACAAACCTTAAACTTTGAAAAATTAAAAAGTCGAAGACAGTCTCAACCCTGTGAAACGCAGAAAGCTTCAATTACTTTTTATGTGTTTTTATTTAACTCACACTTGGCTGGTGTATGTTAGTGGCGGGATGCTATAAACTTTGCCATTGAAACTGAAAGCACTTTCCGACTACATTACTATATCGACGCCTCCTAGCCATATAATTCTATTTGGAATATCAGTTCCATAAAATTCTTATTAAAAATATTTCAATATACGGCTATTTCAATGGAAATTCAATATAATTCTTACTGATGTCGACGTATTATATAATTCTAATTAAAAATGCGTTCAATATTCTAATTGAAAAAGCTGTGTAATATAATTCTAACTGTAGCAGTCGTGCATTATAATACTAATTCATATAGTAAAGCCTGATTTGAATGAAAATTAACATCAAGTTAGAATTATATTAAACGCATTTTTAATTAGAATTATATAATACGTCGACATCAGTAAGAATTATATTGAATTTCCATTAAAATAGCCTTATATTGAAATATTTTTAAACAAGAATTTTATAGAACTGTTATTTCAAATAGAATTATATGGCTAGGAGGCGTCGATATAGAACCTGACTAGACACTTCATCACTACCAAATAACAAGCAGGTCAATCTATCTAACAACCTTGGGAACAGCGAGTTTTGTCGCTTGTAATAACTTGTGTGCTTGTAATGCTTGTGTGTATATTTTTTACACGTTTAGGTGTGTGGGCATGAGTGTGTATCCAGCAAGAGTATGTTTTCAGTTTATGAAAGTTTTGTCACTGAACCATTGTCAATTTTTCATCTGATCCTATCCTTGAATCTACAATAGGAGATTGACTTACTATAATATATACAGCGATTTAACGAAAACCGAATAATAATAAGTCGGAGATAATTTCTAAAGGTTAGGGGGTAACTAGGTGAAGATTAGGTGGATAAAGAGGTCGGTGAATCAGTCCGCTTTTCGCATGTAGCTCAATGTTAAGAAAAATAAGACTCATTTCAAAAAAAATATGCGACTAAACACGCTCTCTACAGGGTTAGGTGGGTTAGCTTGCTTGTGGTTTGGTAGGGATAGTTACTAGGGGTTAGAGAGTAAGTAGGTGAAGATAAGGCTGGAAAGGGTCGGTTGGTTAACCCACTTGTGGCGTATGACCCAATGTTAAGAAAAATAAAACTTAATTCAATGGAATGTGCGATTAAACTTGCTGTTCCCAGGGTCAGGAGGGTTAGCCTACTCGTGGTTTGGTAGGAGTGGTTTTTAGGGGTTAGAAGGGTTAAGGGTAGGTGGTTTGGTCCACTTGTGGTATGGATTCTTTAATTTCAAGAAAAGTATGCGTCTAAATTCGCTATTTCCTGAGTCAGAGGTTACATGGGTTTGGGGTAGGTGGGTTGGCTCACTTTTGGTGTGGAATTCAATTATTTCAAATAAAGTAAGTGATTCAGTTCACTGTTCCCAGGGTAAGGTGGGTTAGCCTGCTTGTAGTTTGATAGGGGTGGTTTTTAGAGGTTAAGGGTAGGTAAGTAGGGGTCAGACGATTGAGGAAAGGCGGGTTAGCCCGCTTGTGATTTAGTTATTTAAAGAGAAATGAGCGACTTAACTCGTTATTCCCAGGGTAAGGTGGGTTAGTCTACTTGTGGTTTGCAAGGGGTGGTAGGGGTAGTTTCTCTAGGGGCTCCGTGGGTTTGGGGTAGGTGGGTTGGCTAACTTTTGGTGTGGAATTCAATTATTTCAAAAAAAGTAAGTGATTTACTTCACTTTTCCCAGGGTAAGGTGAATTAGACTACTTGTGGTTTGGTAGGGGTGGTTTTTAGGGATTAGGGGTAGGTGAACAGGGGTTAGATAGGTTTGGGGGAGATGGGTTAGCTCGCCTATGGTTTGTGATTCAGTTATTTGAAGAAAAATGAGCGAACAAACTCGCTGTTCCCAGGGTAATGCGGGTTAGCCTGCTTGTGGTTTGATAGGGGTGGTAGGGGTAGTTTCTCTAGGGGCTGCGTGGGTTTGGGGTAGGTGAGTTGGCTCATTTTTGGTGTGGGATTCAATTATTTTAAAAAAATAAGTGATTTACTTGACTGTTCCCAGGGTAAGGTGAATTTTATGAATTTTTTTACTCGTAAATCATAATTTTTAGGCTTTTGACGCCATTTTGTAGCCGCCATTTTCAATTATATTGAATGGGCCACTCGACTTGTCGAAGCTTACATCAATACGAACATTTTAAGCTATTAAGCGTTTTTTTTGAGTGCTTCAAATTTTGGACTCAGGGGTGGCCCAGTTGACGTGGAACGTCACATATATAAACCAAAAAGTATGTGGGTGAACGCGAACAAGTTGACATAAAACGTCCCATATATATATAATTATAAACCAAAAAATATGCGGGTGAACGTGAGCAAGTTAATATGAAATGGACCTTATATATGTAAAAACCTTCCTATATGTGTGCGTATGAGTCGACATAAAATGTTACATATATATGAGCTCAGGTGCGTGTGTATGTGCGCGTTCACATATGTTTTTTTATGTATATATATTTATATGTATGTATACATATGATAAAAATTACTTTCTACATTTAATTAAAAAGGAATTGTAAAATTTTTTATTCTAGCCCTTAATTCACAAATTATAATCATAACTGACGCTTTTTTAATTCACAATTATATTTTTGCTTGTTAATTAAAATATATTTAATCTTATTCGATTTTATAATTAAAGCACCTTTAATTTGATTACATTTTATTCTTTTAATTGAGAGCAGGCGGGATTCGCTGTCCTTGTCTAATTGAGATTTTTTTTATTTACTCAAGTATTAATCGGTATATCTGCAAATTGAAGGTTAAGCGCAATAGATATTGTTATTTAAAATATTTATGCACAAAAAAAATAATCTATCGCTTCGTTTTTGAGAAAAGTAAGGAACACGAAAATATTATAAACATGAACTTTTACTTCGGCGTTCCTCACTTTTCTCAAAAACAAAACAGTAGAATTTTTTTTTTTTGTGCATAGATATTTATAATAATAATATCTATTGCGCTTAACCTTTAATTTGAAGAAACACCGATTAATACTTAAGTGAATAACAAAAAACTCAATTTTTACTCGGTTGGTATCAGGTTCTACTCCGGCCTGGTCTTAAAATTTATTCAATTAAGAATTCCTTTTGAATTTACAGTTAAAGCCCTTTCAATTCACGATTAGAATTTGATTTTTTAATTAAAATTTATTTAATTTAGAATTGCTTTTGATTTTATAACTAAGAGTAGGCCGGAGCAGTTTTGATTACCGACCGAAAAGTGAAAATGTTATTTTATTATAAATGAATAATTATACTATTTTCAAAAGAAATTGTTATTGTTATATCTTTACTAATTAATAATACTATAAGACGGCTAGGGTACGCAATTAATCATTCACACGATATAAGTATATTAACCATTCATTGTTGATAGCTTCAGGAATACAAAAAGAGTGAGTACTGCTCAACTCGGACGCTCGCAATGGTCTGACTGGGCCGACTGTCTTGCGCGCGACAACTTGGATGAGGACGCTTGGTGGCAGCACTGAGCTGCATTTCTTCAGACAATTAGATATATTACAGTCCTTCCCCCCTTAATTTTGTTGCTTACAAATTTAGAATTTGACGTAGTTTTGGTGTTCTACTTGAACGTCTAATTATTTCAATTTTTTGTTTATTTTCATTCTCTCACTGTAATACATCTTTTTGTAAATCGATAATACTTTTTCTTATATCTTTATTGCGTATATTTGTGTTATTATCTAATGAAGGGTTACAAACATTTTGATCGATTGACAAGGTATTATCTTTTTGCGCAATATGCGTATTATAGCTAATTTTAGGCTTAACATTACTAGGTGAATTATTAACATTTTCAGTGATAACCTTATTATTAATCGAGCTTACAGATTTATTATTACATGGTTTAATTTGATCCGTGTGTCGCTTCCAAAATAAATTATTTGACGTTCTTACTTCATACATTACAGGACTTAGTACTTTTGTAATTTTGGCTTTTTCCCAATTATCGTTTCTATAATTTTTTGCCATAACTATCTCTGATTTTTTAAATAAAATATTTCTTCCACCGTGAAAATACCTTTTTTGATCACTTTGTTTTTTTGAAATTCTATCCTCAACGTTTACTTTTAATAAATCCCATCTAGTACGTAATTTGCGATTAATCTGCAATTCTGCAGGAGAAACTCCTGTTGTACAATGAGGTGAATTTCTGTAGTGGAACAAATATTTAGCTAACGCTTCTTTCCGTGACTAACTTCAATGGTAATCCCCATGTAGCTATATAGTCTCTACAGGTCCGAGGAAATCTGCGTGTAATCTTTCGTTAGGCACGTCTGAACAGTCCCAAACATGTAGCAAGGCTTTAGGAGGATTAGATCCGTGTTGTAAACATAAATCGCATTCTTTAGTTATTTTTTCAATATCCGCGTCTATACGCGGGCACCAGATATACGACCTATGTCCACCAGATAACGAGTCTATGTCCCCAGAGCACGTAGTCGTTTTCTACCGTTAACTCATTTTGCTTTTGCTTGGAACATTGTAAGTTATCGTCAAATTTCGGTGGCCAACTAAACTTAATATAATCGCATACAACACTTAATATCGAATCTTTATTGGTTTCGGAACGTACTTCATCAAGTGTAATAATGTCAATGTTTTCTATGATACAATTTAAATATGAACAATTAGTAGATTCCTGATCACAATTTTTATTATCAACATTTACAGTCAGTCTCGATAAACAATCTGCTTGACAATTATTTTTACCCAGAATGTATTTAATGGTATAGTCATAACCTGACAAAAATATAGGCCATCTTTGCACACGACTAGGCGCTATTTGTGGAAAACCTTTTCTATCACCAAATATATAAACTAAAGGATTGTGATCAGTTTCTAATACAAACTTACGTCCGAATACGTATTGGTGGAATGTTTTTACACCATGTACTATAGCTAAACCTTCACGGTCAATTTGTGCATAGTTTCTTTTTGCTTTGGATAATGTACGCAACGTATACGCAATTGGCCTAACATAACTGTCTGCTAAGATGTGCGAGAGCACAGCGCCTAACCCTGTTGGTGACGTATCGCATGTGATTTTTACAGGCGATTGTGAATCGTATAGCATAAATATATCATAAGATTTTAAGCTTTGTTTAGCCGCAGTAAAAGCATTTTCACACTCGCGAGACCAATACCATTTATTTTCTTTTCTAAGCAAAGCATATAAGATGTTCATTAGTGAGGAGGAATTTCTAATAAATTTAGCATAATAATTTATCATACCTAAAAATATTTGTGATTCTTTGACATTTGAAGGTCTCGCTATTTGTGAGATTGCCTTTACTTTATCTTTAGACCGGTGAATTCCATTTTGATCCAGTTCATAATCTAAAAATTCAATTTTTGGTCTGATGATTATACATTTTTCGATGCTCAATGTTATACCTACACTCTTTAAGGGGGGAGCCTGCTTTAGAGGCTTTAAAAAATCGACATTTTCGAGGATTTTATTGGAAAGAAAAGAAATGTCTGATTAAAATGAAACTTTTAGGGTTTATTCTTATATATTTGCGGAGTCTTCTCAAATTTTTTTATTATCATATATAAGATATTCTTTATGTTTCAAGAAATTTACGGAGGCGCCTCGAGTGTGCACTTTCTGTGTGGCGGGCAAGATGCAGGTCGCAATTTTACATCTGAAACAAAAAAACCAAAAGAAATTTTTAATTTTAAATAGTGTGATTCCTAGGTGAACCAAGAAAATTCAACAAAAAGTGAAAAATTCAACAATTTTTCGCAGATTAAAAAAAAATGCATTTAAAAAAAAAAGTTCACTTTAGATCGTTTAAAAATCGGGTTAATGTTAACATTCTTAAGGTATTTTAGATTCACCTAGAAGAGAATTTAATCCCGAATACAAAGCATTTTGACTCGTTTCGATAGGACGTTTACTTTTTTTCCTATTTTACCCGCCAATTTAAAAAAATCATCAAAATGGAAATCTGAGAAATCGCATGTCAAAGTTTTCGTTCACCAAAAATCGTAAATTTCTTGAACTCACCCTATTAATATGCAAATCAGCGATTCCTGTTCCATATAACTGCCCTTCAGACTCTTCAAAAAATTGGTTTTCGGCGAATTGCTCCATTCGACGGGCTGTTCTGGCCTCTTTGGTCGCCAATGAGGCGTGCCTGTTTTGACGCGTAATGCGCTCCTCGTTCGCTTTATCGCAAAAATTTTTGCACTGGAGCCCAATTTTAAAGTCTAATAAGTGCATAGTCTTTAATACTGCACTGTAGCCTTCATTAAACATCCCTCCAGCGATAAAAGCAGCAGTCTCAACTATTGTAATCCCCGAATGAAGGTGTTTGGGCGTCATGCATCATACGGTTGAATTAAATGACTCGTTAGCATTCTGAATGTGTCCACTCAAGCACCTAGTCACTGTACACTTGTCGTCGTATGGATTATTTTTTACGATGCCAAGAAATGTTTGGGGGTCGCCGTCGCCAATATAATTGCTATATATTACTCCAAATTTCTCGATGGATCTTGAGAACATTTCGGTGATCAAACCAACTTCCATCTTTCCGGCGGAGCCTGCGTGATTCGAAGAACAACTTTCTTTATGAGTTTCATACCATTCTTCATACTCGTTGTCGTTCAACGTATTTTTCTTGAGAATACAGGTATGACAATATCCGCTTTTAACATCGAGATCAATCACTTTGCTACTGTAGTAGCCAATAAGTGTAGTTACACCGTACAAAGAAGTGAATTCACGTTTCTTCCACGATCCATCGCCCAAAACTTTCAAATGGTTAGCTGGTTTTTCCTCTTCGACAGCACTTTTGCATGCACTTTCCAACATCGTTTTCGATGCTGTATACAGATGTTCCACGATTTTGTCATACGTCGATTTTGCTAAGCCTATGCCTTGAGATAAACCCAGAAGACCACAAAAAATGTTTATGCTTTCTCGTGCGAAACCCAAAAGCCTCATGACGAACACAATTCTTCTATTAATTTCGTAGCTGGTGTGAATCAACGGTCCGGATTGGATTTCTCGTTCATCGCAGCGACACGACGAAATAATTTTAAATCCTAAACCTCGATGGTTGCTTTCGGCGAACGTTATTCTTTGCTTACACAAATTGCAAATAACTAACTCCAAAATTGCTAAAAACAGAGACACAATCTCGATTATGCGGTGACAATGAGACGGATAAACTACAACGTCATCCGTAGTCGCCGATGCCAATTTCTGCTCACTGTGGCTGGTATTAGCTTCTCCATCGTTCGATGAAGAAACATTCAAAAATTGATTGCCGTGGAATTTGCGCTTCCGTGGCCTTCCACTACGCTCACTCACAGATTTGCTCGTTTTCGGATAGGCCTCCATATTTTTAAGATGCTCACGTACTGAGAGACAAATTAAAACGGAACCGTAAAGCAAAATGTAGCTCTCTTCGAGCTGACGTTGCCAGCTCATACATACCATTACAATAATAGTTTTCCCCCTACCATAGCTTCATAGAGACCGTCTATGGACAGTTAAACTATTTCGAAAGACTGTTAGTTTCTTTCCATTATAATATACATAATAGATCGAGGGTGGAGCGCGCGTGCTCCGGGTGGTCCAGCCGCTCGGATACCTGCTCGACGCTTGCTCACTATTTCTTCTGTATCTCCAAAAATATTCCGAATTTTTTTCTGAAATTTTAGAGACATATTCTTGGATAGTTTAGGAAGAGATTTAGGCAAAAAAAAATTTCCTCTTTTTGAAGCCTCTAAAGCAGGCTCCTCCTTTAAACGCGATAGAACTTCTCTTAATTTAGCGTCATGATCATCTTGGTTACGCCCACCGATTCTAATATCATCAAAAAATACCTTCACTCCGTCTATACCGTCTAAGAGATTTTCCATCTCTTTCTGAAACCAGCCTGGTGCTGATGCTATCCCATATGCTAATCTTTTATACATAAATAATCCTTTGTGAGTGGTTATAGTTGTAAGTGGTTGCGATGCCGGATCGAGTTCGATTTGTTGGTACGCATGAGATAAATCAATCTTTGATTGTACTGCATTACCTCCTAATGAATTTAACATATCTTGTATACGGGAGATCGGATGTCTATTGATTTTCATTGACGGGTTAAGCGTAGCTTTGAAATCCTCGCAGATTCTAATCTGACCATTCTTTTACAGCACGGATACTATAGGAGTAGCCTATTTGCTGCTCTCGACCAGCGTTAAAATACCCTCGCGCACGACCCTATCTAATTCCGCTTCCACTCTACCCTTTATCGCGTATGGCACTGGTCTAGCCTTTTTAAAAATTAGACGAGCATTATCATCTAAATGAATAATCATTTTCTTTTTAGTATATGTACCTAATTTCGGCGTGAAAACATCATTAAATTCGGTTAAAAGACTAACTTCATTTATTTTATTAGAATCTATGCTTCTTTTTATATTAATATCATCAATGATATTTAACAGTCTTAACCAACTATGACCGATAACCGGCGCACTATTCCTGGAAAACACAAATAAGTCTAAACTCTCTACTTGATTTTTGAAAACAACTTTTATATCAATCGTTCCCAACGGTAACATTTTTTCTCCGGTAAAGCTACGGAAGTATCTTGTTGTCAGTTTTAACTAACATTTACTTTGAAAATTCTTTCTGTATTCTACGTCCCCAATAGCCGAAATAGGTGAACCAGTGTCAATTTCAAACGTTTTTAATAATTCTTTAACTTTAAGATCCAACGTTAACTTTTTATCAATGTGACCATTATGCGAAAAACAGTTTTCGGAAACGGTATAAAAATCATCGGGTTTTTCGATACTATCATATTCGTGTACAAAATTGTACCCTTCGTGCCGCGTTTCTTTACTACTATTAGCTTTACTCGTGTTATTTACTTTGTAGCCTTTATTTGCGCTACTAACATTTTTATTTTTAGAACAAACTTGCACTAAATGGCCTTTGCTTTTACAGACGTTACAAGTATAATTTTTATATTAACAGTTACTTCGGATATGATTTGTAAAACCTCACGAAAAACACGCTTTACCTGACTTCTGTTTCTGAGAAGTGGATGTCGCATTTTTGTTGTCGACTTTAGTCCTCTTAGAAGTTTTTTTTTCTTGAACCCAATTCATGGAATTCGCCGCGTTGCCTGTTGACATGTCCGCCACATCACGAGAAGCTGCTTCCATCGCCGAAGCAAGCTGCACTGCTTTGTCGTATGTCAGGTCTTTTTCTTCCAATAAGCGTTTTTTTGTCGATTCACACTTTAACACCCGGAAAAATTGATCTCGCAGATGTTTATTCAAATCTGCCTCGAAAGCACAATGTGTAGTTTTTAAGGTTCACACAGAATGCCTGAACACTTTCACCATCTTTTCGAATACATTTTATAAACTTATAACGTTCATTTATTTCACTAGGCTGGGTTGAGAGGTGATTTTGTATCAACTGTGTTAACGCATCGTAAGACTTTATAGATGGAAGATCTGGCATGCACAAATTCCTCAAAAGTGCGTAGCCCTTTTTTCCAATCAACGTTAATAACAAAGGAACCTTTTTTACTTTGACTGTGTCGTTGGCAACAAAAAATTGATCCAGTCTTTCTTTCCAGAGAATCCAATCCTCATCTTCTGTGAATTGCTCTGTTTTCAACTGTTCCCTTATTATTCATTTTAGCGATCCCTGCTTTTGTTTGTTTTAGATCTTCAACTAATCTTAATTTTTCCGTTTTAAAATCTTTTTTATCTTGCACTAATTCTTGACGATGCGTAAGGAACTGTTTACTCGCTTCCTGAAGCTCTAACTTTTCTTTTTCAAGTTTTTCTCGTTCTATTTGATTTCTCATAGAGAAAGAATTGTATCGATAAAAAAATTTTTTTTCTATTATTTATGTGTGTGTGTGTGTCTGTATGAGTATGATTTCAGTACGCCAAAAATATCTCGAGAACTGCTCGATGGATTTGCTTCAAATTTTGCATGCAATTTATTTTTTTGTCTAACTGGCGGTGAATACTATTGAAAATTGATCTTCTTAGCTCAGTGTTTTTTAGAGCCATTTTAAGAATATTAAAAAAATTTGAATTTTTCATTTTTTTGTTATTTTACGTAAACTACTCGAAGAATTTTCTTGAAAATTTGCATGGACATTATTTGCGACTGCCAAAAGAAGAAAAACTTTTACCAACTGATTTTCTTAGCGCACTTTAAATTTAAAAGCAATTTGAAAATTAAAAAAAAAAATTTTTTTCTTTATTTTTCTTTTATTTTATGAAAACCATTCGATAGATTTGCTCCAAAATTTGTATGAAAGTTATTCGCTATTGTCTGAGGAAAATTAGCTTTAGAAAACTTATTTTTTTAGCGCAGTTTTAATTATTTAGAAAATTTTTGAAAAAATGTTTATTTTTCATTTTTTTTATATTACACCAAAACCATTCGTTAGATTTGCTCTAAAATCATTATGCAAATTATTCGTTATTACCTTAATAAAATGAGCTTTGGAAAACTTATTTTCTTAGCGCAGTTTTAATTTAAAAGAATTAAAAAAAAATTTTTTAAACATTTTTTATTTTTTTTGGGTCTTACGTAAACTACTCTGAGAATTTGTGTAAAAATTTGTATAATAATTATTTGCTACTATTTAAATAATAAAAACATTTGAAAACTGATTTTCTTAGCATACTATTAATTTCAGAGCATTTTGAAAATTTTTAAAAAAGTTGTTATTTTTTATTATTTTTCTATTTTATGAAAACTATTCGATAGATTTGCTCCAAAATTTGTATGCAAGTTATTCGCTATTGTCTAAAGAAAATGAGCTTTGGAAAACTTATTTTGTTAGCGCAGTTTTAATTTAAGAGAATTTTAAAAATTTTGAAAAAATGTTTATTTTTTATTTTTTTTTATATTACACTAAAACCGTTTGATGGATTTGCTATAAAATTATTATGAAAATTCTTCGTTATTGGCTTAATGAAACAAGCTTTGGAAAGCTTATTTTCTTAGCGCAGTTATAATTTTAGAGCATTTTGAAAATTTTGAAAAAAACTATTTAAAATTTTTCTTTTTTTTGGATCTTACGTAAACTACTCTAAGAATTTGCTTAAAAATGTGTATAGAAATTATTTGATACTGTTAAAATAATAAAAACATTTGAAAACTGATTTGTATGCAAGTTATTTGCTATTGTCTGAAGAAAACAAGTTTTGGAAAACTTATTTTCTCAGTGCAGTTTTAATTTAAGAGAATTTTGAAAATTTTCATACAAATTTTTATTTTTCATTTATCTTCTTTCTTAGCGTGGTTACGATTAGAAATTTCGTTGTTATCGTTCTTTGAAAGTACAAATTTTTAAATAAATATTAATGTTAGACAATTTTTTTATATTAAAATCACATTTAAATAAATATAAAAAAATTAATGAAACTCAAAGAGCTCTATGAGAAAGCGTTCCGCCAAAGCACTTGGCAGCGTTTTGTAATTCCTTACGTGACTTTTCCAATGCTTTCTGTTCCGTCGGTGACATCAATTTGATCTTGCATCAGTGACCATACTGTTTGAGCGAAAACTAATACCATTTACCTCATCACCAATTGTTATATCTTCACTAATTAATAATACTATAAGGGGGCTAGGGTACACAATTAATCATTTACACGATATAAGTATATTAACCATTTATTGTTGATAGCTTCAGGAATACAAATAGAGTGAGTACTGCTCAACTCGGACGCTCGCAATGGTCTGACTGGGCCGACTGTCTCGCGCGCAAGAACTTAGATAAAGACGCTTGGTGGCAGCACTGAGCTGCATTTCTTCAGACAATTAGATATATTACAGTTATCAAGCGCAATTTTTTATACATACATGATTGTACAATAGATCTTTTTTTCACCGTACTTAGAATTTAATAAACAGCTGTAGTATATTATAAAATTTTTAATTTTTAAAAATTTTCTTCAATTGTTTTTGGTGAGCGCAATAGAAAAATAAATTTCGGAAATGTACGATTACAAAAAATTTTTTTAAAGTTGATTCAGTATAATTATCAAATAATTATGCAATAACTAATATTATATTTCATCGCAGAAGTATTTTTGTTAACCTTGTTTCATTCAGATGATAAACTACATCTATTAAAGAATCGTCTACCTCTTATACTTGCGTCATAAGCTATTTTTTATCGAAAAATGCAATACTAACCTAACAATGTATCTGAATGAGTATCAAATATGTTGCCCGAGTGAAGCGAAAGCGACTGTCACAAAGGCCAAACTTAATAAGTTGAAGAAGCTTCTATCGTTTTCTTTGTGCGTAAACTAATTTATTGCGCACACGTTATGCTTAAATCAGCCACTATGCTAATACATCACAAACACACAAAAGCGAGAATTATATGCTATCAGGTTGCTTATATGATTGAATTCTTAAATAATTTGCAAATTCGACATTATTTAATATATAATTCTCACAAACATATCTGCCCATGTACGAACATATCATACGTTGTTGAAATGTTTTAAGGAGATGTAAAACGGACACTACACCTGTACTTATAGATATTAGCTTCCTTTCCATTTTATTGCTGAATTCCCAGAAAAGAAATGCATTAGCTTGTAGTATGTACCATGATGATTATTAAGATAAATTTTCAAATAAATTCATTAATTAGTTTTCAAGATATTTGGATTCCCGTACAAAATTGAAAAATGTTAATAAATAATTTTGGAACCCAAAATTCTCAATAACTAATGAATGAATTTATTTAAAAATTTGACAGAATAATCTTCATGGTACAAATTATAAGCTAATGCATTTTTTTATTGAAAATTTTGCAATAAAATGTGAAGATAGTGAATATTTATGAGTACAGGTGTAGTGTCCATTTTACATCCCCTTAAAAACGTAAATTTTGATAAAATTTTCAAACACCCATGCATTTAACGCTAGCTATAGTTTGTTGTTCATAAAAATTAAAAGTTAAAAGAATTCTTCAATATTTTGAAAATAATTAATTTATACCAAGAAAAAAATCCCCGTAAATTTTCAGCTAGCTTTAACGACTGATTTTATTATTTATGCTCAGTTTATCTTTTTACTACTATAAGATACAAAACATGCAAACTTTGAGTGAGCACATATAAAAAAATTAATCGTTAAGGCTACTTGAAAATTTACGGAGATTTTTTTCTTGCTATAAATTAATTATTTTCAAAATATTGAAGAATTCTTTTAACTTTTAATTTTTATGAACAACAAACTATAGCTAGCGGATGATCCACCTTAATAAAAATTATTTTTAAATTTTTTCAAATCGTTTTATTGGAGTATACATTTTAGCTCCTGAGAAATAAATGCTCGAAGGCATAATTTTAATAAGAAAGAATATTGTGTGCATTACTTGCATAGAATCTTTTTCCGAGCTCATAACAATAAATAATTAAAATTATTCATTTGAAGACTAAAGCTATAAGCTGTATTTATGAAATATGTATCTTAATTTAGCATGTTGACATGACATGAATAAGAATTTTTTAAATTTAATATTGATTTTAGTTTTGACGATTGAATATTTATTTTTAGGAAAACCAATTGATAATTGCATAATCTATATTGTGGATGAATCTTTAAATTTACTCGACCAAGGTAAAGTAGGAGAATTACTTGTAGCTGGAAAAAATTTATCTCTTGGTTATATTCATGATAATGATACACAAAAGTTCATCAATAATCCATTTTCTTATAAAAATGGTAAGTTTTATTGAAATGTACTTGATAATATATTAAGAATTTTTTATTTAAGGTAATGTAAAATACCGACATTACAGTTTCCCAAGTTTTCGATTCTTAATCCAAATGTTTTAAAAATATCTCTATACTACAGCCTTTCATCTTTACTAATAAAAAGCCTAATATAGAGATATTTCAGAAAATTTTTGAATAAAGATTAAGAATTTGAAAAGCTGCAATGTCGGTAACTATGTATAAATCATATTCCCTATTACATCCCCTTAATTAAAAATCGATAATTCTTCAATAATGAAGCTGTCTTCAGTAAATAGTTATGAACTATATTTTTTGTCTCAACTTAATAAAAATATATGTAATCATAAAAATACGTAATTATAGAAAAACCTAATATGATGATGTAATTTCGCTACGGAACTAATTGGTATATAACTGGACGGATTCGCTTTGATCGAATAGAACATATTCTTCTTCAGTTCGGTTCTCTTGACTTGTTTCATACTCATCTGAATCTTGGTCCATTGACAGTTGTTTTATCCTTGAACCTATCTTATCTGATATCATTGTTGAGGTTTTACTAATTACTTTATTTGGTTCTGTAGATTGTGTATTCCGGGAAGCATAAGTGCGGAACGATCTTTTGCCCGTAAAATTTTTGGGCTAAATTATGAGATTTTATGTAATATTTTCTTACAAGATGAACTTAAATTGAAATTATTTCAATGTTTAATTATAAGGAAATCCTAATAAATTACAAAAACTATGTTTGGGAATTTCATGAAATGGGCACCTAAATTAATTTTTCTACGATTCACCACTTATATCAAAGGTCTGAGATAATACTTTAATATTTTTAAAAATGCATAACGAGTTAAATTTGCTTTTATATATTTGATATCTAGTATTTAAAATATAATTAAAATCATGAAAATATATTTCTAATAGTGAGTAGAAGGCCGGTCTTTTTATATTAGTAGATAAATGAATCTACTGATAAAAAAAATTTCAAGACTCTTAAATCGTTTCTTATAATAAAATATTCAAAATTTGCATAAAAACGAGGTTTACTATTTAGAATATGAATAGATTTTAAATTCTCGATATTAATATTTAAAAAAAAGAAGGAAAAATACATAAAATATGCTTTTACAAATATGACAAAAAAAATATTTGCATAAAAAATTGAATTAATTCGTGGTTTGCGGACAAGGTTGATCATTCATTTTTTTTTATTTTTTGTCATATCTGAATTTCTTGTCAAAAATACATAAGCAAATGTAATTTTTCTTTTTTTTTCAAATATTTTTAAGATTTGAAAGTCTTTGCAGAAAAAGCTAACATACCGGTCCTCAGATTTGACCCCTTAATTTTTACAAATTATTAAAATGGCCCTATCTTTGATTCCCAAGTATCTAAGAGCTTTTACCAGAGCCTTAATTAAAGGTCTTTCATTGTACTATAACACATATTTATTATACGTCATTTTACAGAATTGATACCATGGCGCATCGTGCCTTTTTCCCAGCTTTAAAGTCTTCTTACAATTTTTTTATGCTTTTATTCAATAATGCGTCAAAATATTAACAAGAATCTTTCAAATAAATCCCTGATTAAATTTTTTTATCAACTGGAACCAAAGTTATGACAAGTTTAATTTAAAAAAAATGTTGAAACTTTAAATGAAAATTTATCCTCGTTAGATAATTCTTTAACATCGCGTAGGTTGTTGTAATTCCTTACAAACTCGTTAAAACGATCCAAAAACGCGCTGGGTTTTTCTTTATTTGGATAATGTACTGTAGAGTTATCTCTTAATTGTGGTCATTGTCACGTTTCGTTCTAGTAATTTTATCTTCTTGAGTCTGTTCGATAATTTTACAAGATCTTTAATCTTAACAACTTTAGTGTGATAGCTAGCGTCAATATGGTTTATGATAATATCTCGAACTCGAAATTCATGATTTTCTTTGACGTTTCTATTTGAATCATCGTTTGACCGGTCTGACTCATTTATCATGTATAAAAGATCATTTGCTCGTAGCTCAGATGTAAGATACTCTACATTGTTAAAAAAAACATGAATTTTAATGTATTTTTGAGCGCTATTCATATAAGAATTTCAATGTACTTGGAAATGAAAGCTCATTTTATATATTTTTGCATTAATATTTCTGTTAATTACTACTAATTTTGTTGTATAATAAACATGGATTTCCAACAACGTACATAAATATCGCATTATTGTATACATATTGAATTTCTAATGTATCAGTACGTGAAATATAATTTATAAATACTTCAATTTTTATGTTACTTTTTATGTTAACTGTTTTAAAAATCAAACACAATAGGGAAAAATTCTAGTAAAATACATTTTTACAAATTTAATGCAACTGGGCATTTTTTTTAATGCAAAGTGCATTGAATTTTATGTTTGAGTACTGAAAATTTCCAGTTGTTTCGTTTTCAGTAAATTTAATGTGATTATGACATTTTTAATGTGAAACACATTAAATTTTAAGCAAAACATCTGGAAATTTTCAGAAAATTGGTTTTTTATTTAAAATTTAAAGCATATACAGATTTTTAATGTAATGTACATTATATTTCGGGTTCGAAGGCAAAAAATTTCCAGCACTTTCATTTTAGTAAATTTTATGTAAATATGACATTTTTTATGTGGAATCCCACGTAAAAAAAAGTAACTTCATATGAAGTTCATATTAACTCCAGTTCATTTAAATGTGTCCAACGAGACTTTATAAACTTTTTTTGTTTTAAATAAAAGAATATTGATCAAAAGTTTATTATAAGATTCTCTAAAGTTTAGGGGTGTGCAAATACTCGAATATTCGAGCTCGAGTCGAGTCGAGTTTTTTCTTCGAGTTCGAGTCGAGTACTCGAGATCGTCAAGTACTCGAAAAAATCCGAACTACTCGAAAAATACGAACTACTCGAAAAAATGTGAGTTACTCGAATGACTCGAGCTACTCGAATGACTCGAGCTACTCGAATGACCCGAGTTACTCGAATGGCCCGAGTTGCTCGAATGACCCGAGTTACTCGAATAACTCGAGCTACTCGAATAGCTCGAGTTATTTCAATCGAACATTTCAAAGATGAAAAAATTATTAATTCTTTCAAAGAGTAGGGTAACAAACAAAATAATATTACATTTTATTATAATAATTAGAAAATCGCTTTTTTATTAGATTATCTTAATATTAGAATGAAGAAAACTTAATTTTCTACATTATCAGATAGCAGTCTACTTCTAGTATTCATATAGTGTTTTATTTCAAGTAAGTCGAGTATCTCTAGTTATCCGAGTAACTCGAGTTATTCGAATAACTCGATTCGTTCAAATAACTCGGGTCATTCGAGTAACTCGAGTCATTCGAGTAGCTCGAGTCATCCGAGTAACTCGACTCGTTCGGGTAACTCGAGTCATTCGAGTAGCTCGACTCGTTCGAGTAACTCGAGTTATTCGAGTAGTTTATATTTTTTCGAGTAACTCGAATTATTCGAGTAGTTTATATTTATTCGAGTAACTCGATAAATTCGAGTAACTCGATAAATTCGAGTAACTCGATAAATTCGAGTAACTCGATAAATTCGAGTAACTCGATAAATTCGAGTAACACGATAAATTCGAGTAACTCGATAAATTCGAGTAACTCGATAAATTCGAGTAACTCGAAAAGTTCGAGTTAATACTCGACTCGAACGAGCTCGTAGTAAATTTCCCAGCCAAATATCCAGCTGGAATATCCAGGTAGATTACTCATCCAAATATCCAGCAGGATTATCTACGTTAATATCCAGGAAGATTACCCGCTACCTAATCTAAGTGAATTTCCAATCCAAATATCCAGCTGGAAAATCCATGAAGATTACCCATCTAAATATCCTGCTGAATTATCCATGTAAATATCTAGTCAGATCGACCACCTAAAATCTAGGTAGATAAAATCCATAAAAAACCTATACTTCGAAATGAACAGGAATCCACACCATCGAGGTCTGTACGTTTATTGAGAAATCCAGACAAAAATAGATAGAAAACCCTTAAAAAGCGAATGGAAAAGGTGAGATTTCGCTTTAAAGTATATAGAAAGGTAGAGGGAAACCTACTCAATAATTTATGGAAAACCAAAGTATAGCAAGGAAATCTGAGTAAAAATTGAACTTAAAACTACTGGAAGTATTATATAGGAAAATATGGAAATCCAACTGGATAATCCATTAAAATCCAACTCCAATCCAGTCTTCCCAAGCTAGATTTTCAACTTAGAAAATACAACTGGATTTCGCAACTATATTTTTTTATCCAGGTTAATTTTAGATAAAGTACACCTAATCTTTATATCATAACTTTGCTAAAAGTTAATCCAAACTTATTATATTTTTCAAACATACAGAATATATCGCAAATAGTCTTCAGATGCACTTTTTATAGATTAAGGCTGAAGTCTATAGAAAGATTATATGTATTTTACATGAATATTGTATTAATTTTAGTTTAACTTTACTATAAGTTGATATTTTTAAAATGGTGATTATAAATCATGTCAAATTTGATAGCTCCTGCTAAATTGAAAATTTATAAATTTGACCAAATTATTAAAAATTTCTTAAATTTAATTTTAATTTTTTCCAATTGTGTTAACTTTTTCTAAGTTAATTAACTGGCCAAGGTAGAGGTGATAATAAAACACTGTATGAACAACAGGAGAAAAATACAACTCTACTTTCTCGTTGCATAATGTACTATTATAAATTGCATAGATAATATTTAACTGAATTTTTTAGTTTATATTTGTTATTTAATAGTCAAAATAGACAATGATTTTTAGTTTTTCAAAACTGGTATATTTATGTATAAAATTATATTTTTTTAATTATAATTTTGAATTGATTCAACAACAAATATTTTTTCATTTACACACACGTAAAAACATACATTTAAAATATCATTCACATCAATTAATCGTAAATTTTCAGTTTCCTTACATAAATAAATTGAGGGAACAAAATCACCTGTTATGTCACATCTAAAAATATTTTCTATTAAGCATTCTGCTACAATAGAATAATTTTTGCATTCTAAGTCACAATTTTCACATAGCAGCATGCACGGACATACACACAATTTTACAAAGATTTGAACAATACCTACGACAATGCAATCATTCTGTACAAACTTTAAACACGAAGAATTAGTTTTTTTTTCATGGCGTAAGTATTTGATTCATAATATATACAATTTTTTAAAAGTCTTGAAAAAACATGACATTTTGTCTTATTCATTATGAAATTATTAAATTCAAAAACATTATATACATAATCAGGAATTACATTACTAAACACGCCTACCGCAAAAGTATCGTCTCCAATTTTTTTCATTTTATGTCTGTGCGTCCCAGACTTTTCAATATTTTTACAAAAATCGTAAACAAAACTATCATTTGCAATCAACTTATCTTTACCTTCGTTTAAAGATAAAAACATATTCACTGCTGAATATATTTGCAATTCTGGGTTCTTCGATCCGTGAATATAATTTTTTAGTATTCTGTTAAAATTTTCAAACGGAAAACATGACATCACATGTAACGGGCCAAATTTTTTCACATCATTTGACAAATACAGCAATAAATGGACATTACAAGTCATATATTTTTGTCCATATAGATACTCAAACCTAGAAACGTATTCTGTCAAAAGACGATTTGCACATTCGACCTCGACTTCGCTTATACTATATGAATTAAGTAAAGTAATTCCATATATTAATAAAACATGATGATCGAAAAAACGTTTTTTCATGAAACCCTCCAAAATTGGCAAGCTGTAAATCAATAAAAATGTTTGCATTTCTGAAGCTTTCCAATAGGAATAGTCTGTCACTTTTCGAGGTAATCGATTAGTATCTGTCGGAGGGGTAATACATTGGATTTTTTTATCAATAATATTAATGAAAGGTAATAATGATGCAGAATGACTACGATGTTCAATATCAAACCAAAAACCCATTAATCTTTTCATTATGCCTTGGTGAACACAATGCATGATGTCAATTGCTGTAGAATTAATATGATCATGAACTATGAGTCTTAAAACTGTCGATGTGTCCCTTAACACCATGATCTGGTTTTTTCTTTTCTAATGCTTGTGCAGCATATAATCTTGTCGTCTCTGTAGTTCTTAAAATAAAATTTGTAATAAACGGATATGTTTGGACATTATCGACTCTATATGTTTCTATTTCACAAGTTGGGCATCCATATTTTCCATTATATTGTTGAATGTTTTGGAAAAGAGCTTTTGCGGGTAAGTCACATGTGCCACTCACGATCATAGCTTGAACTCTCGTGGGATTTATTTCATCGGGTGTTTTCAAATTCATTCCTCTAAATAATTTATCAAGTTGATTTTCAAAAGTTGATAAAAATGAATTTACAGACGGTTTTTTGGGACCAAACCATAAACCCGCTATAATATTATACTCTTTTTTTATACGCAACTTATATGGGAGTTCGTTCACCATTAAATACAAAGGCCAAATACTAACTTCGGAAGATTTGAATATTGGGAACCCATCGGAATTCCAGGTAAAAGTAATATTGTTTCTATTGTTTTTAAAATCATTTGGTATAGTTTGATATACACTGCCGTCCGATTGCTTTTGCCCAACCTAGAGTAAAATTAATTAAAATGAAAAGTTTTATATCTCAAGAACTAATGATCGCATCTTTAAACTCCAAACGGCGTTTGAAAGATTGGTCAAAAATCTTCAAAATAATGCAAGTTCGGTATAAAAAAAGTCATTTTCTAATTGCTTATAGCAACGTAAAAAAAAAATTTTTTTTCACTAATTTTTTTTGCCCACATAAAAATGAATGCTATTTTTATGGAAATTATGATATCGAAAAAAAACCAAATGGGTTTTAAAACTCTAATAGTCTTCTTTAAAATAAGCTAAGTAAAATGTTTCTATGACTTTTTAAACCACAATTACGTTGATTTTTCGAAAAAAAAGACCTACTTTTTCAACTATGATTATCTCATAAACTAAGAAAGATAGAAAATTTTGTATTAAAGAAAAAATGTTTCATTTTTAGTTTAGAATATATATATTTAGTGACCAATAAGTTTTGGGAAAAAATTTTTTTTTACTCGTTTAATTAAAAATTTTTACTAATTTTTCATGAAATTTACCTAAAAAATTGAGTAAAAAAAAATTTTTTGCCCGAAACTTGTTGCTCACTAAATATATATATTTTAGACTAAAAATGAAACATTTTTTCTTTTATACAAAATTTTCTATCTTTCTTAGTTTATGAGATAATCATAGTTGAAAAAGTAGGTTTTTTTTCGAAAAATCACCGTAACTGTGGTTTAAAAAGTCATAGAAACATTTTACTTAGCTCATTTTAAAGAAGACTATTATAGTTTTAAAACCCATTTGGTTTTTTTTCGATATCATAATTTCCATAAAAATGGCATTCATTTTTATGTGGGCAAAAAAAATTAGTGAAAAAAATTCTTTTTACATTGCTATAAGCAATTAGAAAATGACTTTTTTCATATCGGACTTACTTTATTCAAAATATTTTTTATCAATCTTTCAAACGCCGTTTGGATTTTGAAGATGCGATCCTTAGTTCCAGAGATATAAAACTTTTAATTTTAATTAATTTTACTCTAGGGTGGGCAAAAGCAATCGGATGGCAGTGTATTTCCCCATCATAAATATCTTCATAATTATTTGGTCCTTTTTTTACTCTCGTAAAACGATAATTTAAATTTTGTTCAAAGTCAGGGCGTTTGAACATCGACGACAGTTGGTCATCAATTGGGATTTCTATAAAATAGCTAATATTTTCATCTTGATTGCATAATCCATTATTACATATATTTTCTTCTAGTTTTGATGAACAAGAACCACAGTAAAAATGTTTTATTAAGGGAACATTACCAATTGCACAAAAAAAACTTCTTGAATTTGTACAAAGAATTGATGCAATTGTTAGGTTTTATGCAATGCAATTCTATTAGAGACAAGATAGCGGCCAACTGCACACCAGTGAAGTTCAATCTATTAGATGTTGCAAATATTGCAAATAAACTTTCCGTTACAGTTAACAGAGCTCCTGGGTATAGTGGCTCATTAGCATCATCCATAGGAATGTCGTTATCTGAATCAGTTTCATTTCCATCATCTGACGAATCATCGGAATCTGATATATCAAAATCAGTATTGTTTTCATTTTCACTATCAGTGGAACTGTCAATAGAATTGATGCTCTCAATTTCACTTTCTTCATCAGAATTTCTCTGATTATTATAATTGTTATTTTCTTCATTATTAATTTCAGATTCAGTACTTGACAAATAGTTTTCTTCTCTATTATCCAAATCAAATCTTGTATTATTCATGTCTAAAATAATAATTTCATTAAAATTTAAGACTGCTATAAAATTAATTTTAACTCTGATTGGTCACATCTCCCAAATATTTTGTAAAAGTCACATGGGGTGTGTTGCACCCCAGCACCTTAGTGACGTTATAAAACATTATAGAAAGCTAAAAGTAAACAAATAAAATTTTTTTTTTTTAATTGCAAAAATTGATTTTTTCTGAAAAACGTCGGTGTTTTATATAAAAAAACAAACATCATATTAAAAAAAGAATTAAATAAATTAAAAATATTAAAAATCTTTCAAAATAAATGATTTTTAATACAAAAAAAAATTTATTATTTAATGTTATAGGCATAACAAGCACATAAATATGGTTGATGTTCATCGCAAATGTATTCATATAAATAGATATATCTACATGTAGATTTTATTTCCCTTACAATCATCTGCTTATAAAATAATTATAGACCGATTGCATTTCAAATCATGCAGGTACACCTATCTCTCAGAATCGCTTAAGAAATATATTCTACTCTGAAAATAAGCACACATATATTTTTTTATTTTCAAAACTACTTTACCGACGGCAGTTAAGGCGGCGATACGGTAGGTAAGACAGGTGAATAGGTCGGTACAGGAGTAAGGAGACGGCTTGTATAGGTGACCCTTTCTGCTCACGAGAGAAACTCTACTTGTGAGACCGGGAGGAGATGCTGGTCCGTGAATCTCACAATGACCAGGGTGGAGGCGTAATCTGTGTAGTGGAATCCCCCTACTACTCAGATTTGATGGTGACGAAGACTCTTACTAGGTAAAGCTTCTCTACATAGCAAGAGGAGAGAGGAATCTGTGTAGTGGAATCCCCCAACTACTCAGATTAAACGAAAAGGAATATAGGTACAGAGTACTCTTACCTTTCTGTGTAGAGCATAACTTCTTTACACAGCGAGAGGGGAGAGAAGACTGCCTTAGCCGGCTGCCGTTCAGATATATATGCTCTGGAGCTCGTTATTCCCATTGCGGGAGTAGCGCCTCGTAGTGGCTGAGCGTGGGTACTACACTTGAGCACGGCGAGTGAGTTCGCCTTCTCGCGGTCAGGCGTAAGTACTAAACTTTAAGCGCAATGTTTGAATTTGCATCATCGCAATATAGCCATCCATCGCAGAAGCATTAAGAAAAATCATCACTCGATGCATCAATTGAAACATTGTATGCTTCTGATAATTTGGAACTAGTTTCCGAGGAGAATTAAGAGATTAGTTCTGATTTCTTTTTTATGGGTTAAGTCAGCGTCATTATCTGAATCATCATCTGAATTGATCGCATCAATATTTTTTATTAAATCAATTTTTTAATGCGTTTTTAACAATTGAAACATACATAATCAGAACTATGCACTGCTTTGTCGGGAAAATGTTGCTGCAGACGTTCTGATGAATTCTCCAACATTCTAAATTTAGTCGCGGTATTATAAACAATTTTTTTGTCTGATCCAAAAAAATTTGGACACTTACGCCTATTTTCTGAATAGGTTTCAGACATATCTCAAAAAGAGTCTCAATATCTAAGAATCAAATGATACCGATGTAAGATAACTATACCGTGAATCGTCGCTTCCTTAAGTAAGCCTAAGGCACTTAAATTATCTATGCGATATAAACATGGTGGTTAAAGCCACCTTCGTAAGCCTATGGCACTTAAATTATCTATGTGATATTTAGCCATCTAGTGATATATATATATGGGACATTTCACGCGGCCTGAGAGAGCAAAAAATAAAAATCGCTGAAACTCTGAAAATATATTCTTTCTATTACCCAAAATATGTAAAAAAATTTTCAATTATCTAGATTAATTTTAGGAAAACTTTAAATATAATTTTAATGTATTTTTTAAAATGAAAATTGTTACGGCTATTTTAACAATTCAAACCTACTGTAGAAAATTGTAATAAAAAATACAATGAATGAAAACGAATAATATGAACTTTTAATGCTTTTGCGTTTGCAAATGATTTGTTTCAAAATTTTTTAAATGTCTAATAAGACAGTAACAAATAACGAGCGTGAAGCGCGAGTGTTGTTGGTCGTGTCTTATATGCAAAAAGCTTCACTTTTTGCATTCCTTGCATCGTGAATGCAAAGCCCAAGGGCATTTTAGAGCTGAGCTAAGGTGCTGTGGCTCTAGTTTCTCAAAGTATACATAGTATAAATTTTAACTTTTTAATCAAAGAAAAATAACCTTATTTTTTCTTTCACTGGACACTTTTAAATGCTATACGTGAATAAATTACAGAATCAACAGTGGAATTTTGAGGACACTCCAATTGTGACCACGACTAGCTTTATCTTTTTGTAGGAGAAATGTGCGTTAGTTAAAATAATTATAATTATTCAAATTAATTAATAAAATAAAATGAATTTGTTAGTGTAGGTTATCAATGTCGATACGAATGAGTAATTCTTAACTTTTTGTACTCTGAAACTAAGAGGATGAATATGATTTCTACTAATGAAAAGAAACAAACTTAATGTAATATGATTCATCATTGTATATTTTCTTAAAGCATAATTATGGCTGATTATATGACTTTGATTATCTTATACAAATTATTTAAAGACTCTCCAAAACTAAAAAATAATTGGATACATATTAACGGTTAATGTTAAATCTGTATATTAATGATACCTAATGTAATTTTCATTAAAAACTTTTTATGTTTTCATAAAGCTTGCACCAATTTAACCAAGTACATGCTTCATTTAAGTAAATTTATTAATTTTTTATAACTCCGAAATAAAATCCAATAGTTGTCCAGAATATTTAAAATTTTCTGTTCAGTGAAGATGGCGAGACAGAGAGAAAATCCTGTGCGTGGAATATAAATATATATACATTTACGTATACATTCATTAATATTTTATTATTTTAAATGAATAACTAGCAATAGCTGTATTTAGTATAGAATACATTTTATTAATACCATTTTTTTAAATTGAATATGTCAAAGTTCTGTTTTTTAATAAAGATTATAAGATGCTTTAATATTTATAGTTTTTATTGATATGAAATAAAATTATTATAGACTTTTATTATATATTATTTCTACAAGCATAAAACTTACTTCCATTTAAATTTAAAAAAAAATGTCATGGTGTTGATAATAAATTTTTTTTATAATTTTAGGTTAATTTTTCTCATATAATATTATGGAGAACGTCGCGTCTGGATTGGTACTAAATTTTTTTTGAAATCATAAGTTACTTTTTTATTTTTATTTTGAGCTTTGAAGTTAAATAAGCTTTAAAATTATAATACTATTGAAAAAATATTTTTGAATATTCCCACTTAATGTAATCCAGATATAAAACTTTTAAACTGCGATTAAAACGTTAATTCGTTTAAAAGGAGGTCGAGTATATCTGTCCTTTTCTAATCAAAAAATCAATTTTATTACAAAAACTAATAATTTTAGCAAAAAATTAAGAGAAAGCCGCATTTTGTATCAAAAAAAGCAATATCTTTATTGATGAGAAAAAATTAATTTTATCGCTTCGTTTCCAAGAAAACCTTGAAAAACTTAAAACACAGAGGTTAGGGTAAACAATTTGGTTTTTCAAGGTTTTCTTGAAATCGAAGCAATAAAATGAATTTTTTCTTATTAAAGAAAATTTTGCTTTTCCTTATACGAAATGCGGCTTTCTCTTTATTTTTTTTAAAAGTTATTATTTTTAGCTAAAAATTAGTTATTTGATTAGAAAAGGACAGAAATACGTGACCTCCTCTTAAAATTGCAATTTCGCAGTTCTGTATCTCGATTTAGAAGTTAAGAAACGTTTCGAAATTTTTACCACTTATTTATGATGTTTTTAAATTATAATAAATATTAGGAAGTATTCTTGTAATATTGTATTATGATGACTGTGATGTAACTACCTAAATTAGCAAATCAAAATTATTTCTGATGTTTTTAAATTATAATTAAGGCGACTACGGAAGTTCGGTTGGATTTCATTTTGTAGTTTACAAATTACTCTTTCAGTTTCTAAAATTTTTTGGATTTTTTAATTTTCCACCATTTATTGTAATCCATAGAATGGTGGAAAATTAGAAAATCTGAAAAATTTTACATATTGAAAGAGTAATTTGTAAACTCAAAAATAAAACCTAACCTAAAATCCGAAGTCGCCTTAATATTAGGAAGTATTCTTGTAATATTGTATTATGATGACTGTGATGTAACTACCTAAATTAGCAAATCAAAATAAAAAATTTCTATTTAAATAATAATGTGTTTAACAAAACCTGTTGGTTTAATAAGTCATAATATTAGAAGAATTGGTTGTTAGATCAAACAAACTTGTTTTCTTTCATAATTTTATGTCAGAAAAAGTATCATATTGTAGAAAAAACTGACGTCTCAATAGTCTTATTCTTTTTTAGTTTAAGCGTTTTAATTTTGTTAATAATATTTAAACACATAATTCTTGTTTTAATTGATATAGCTATCATTTTGGCACAAATTGTTTAAGCTTACAAAGAGAGTGTCAAGCCTTCGGGTCACCGATTTAAAAAAAAATTGAAATATATATTTTCTTATATAAAAATAATAACGGTATCAGAGAAAGATATGATGATACCATTCTCAAGCTAAATCGTTCTTGGTTCACCAATATTATGACTATATATAACTACACATTGAAATTTTTAATAAATTTTATTCACCCATTTCTAAATGGTCCGTTAAAATATGCAATTTGACGTAAATTAGCATGAATATAATTGAAAATATTTTTAACATTAGAAATAAAATTGACTATAAAAGTAAATTTATCCAAAATATTTTTTTGTAATTCTAAAATTGCATCCAATTTCTCATTAATTTCTGAATAACGTCGGCAATGAACTGAAATTACAAAAATAACATATTTTAATATACTTTATTTTTTATTTAACGTTGCTGTATTTATGCTCATTAGCGATGGAGGTCATTTCAGCGTGTTTGTAAACAAAGCACATGTATCATAATACAGTGGTGCTTCTATCAAACGGCCACCGAGAGGGGGATTAGAACTCGAGTCCTCGAGATTACGAATCCATCGCTCTACCAAGTGAGCCACTGACAAGGAGAGTATTTGACCTCCGGGAAACGGATATGGCTGAAACTGCAGGATATGATTCTTTGATGAAAAAAATGAATCCGTGTTTTTTCTTTTGTGCTAATAGGCCCTATGGACGGAAATATAGACATTTCTTCGAAAATATAGAAAAAAGAAGCGTTTATAAGAACTTAAATAACTAAACAACTAAAACTCTTACAGGAAAATGTATGAAAAATAGAAGAAAGTACAAGGTAAAAACTTGAATTTAAGCTTTGTTGTATTGAAAAATCTCTTGTGGTTCAAAAGTTACAGGCGATTTAAATATGCTAATAAAATAGGGTAAAAATTTGATCGTATGTTACATGCTAAAAATATTATTAAATATGTAGTAATTTTGAATTAGGCATAACTATTGAACTACAAAAGCTTTTTTGATGCAACAAGGCTTAAATTAAAGCTTTTAACTTTTACTTTCTTCTATTCTTAATACATTTTATTGTAAAAGTTTTAGTTGTTTAGTTATTAAAGTTCTTATAAACGCTTCTTTTCTCTATATTTTCGAAGAAATATATCTCCATCCATAAGGCCTATTGGCACAAAAGAAAAAACACGGGTTCATTTTTTTTCATCAAGGAATCATATCCTGCAGTCTCAGCTAAATCCGTTTCCCGAACGTCAAATACTCTCCTTGTAAGACAGGCTGATACGGCCTCCTCTTTAAGAGAAGGCCGTATCATTCTGTCCTTGTCTAATCTAAATTTTCTTTATTATTAAGAGGCGGTCGGAACCAAATCGGTGACTTAGTTCGGTGCTTGTAATAAATGCTTATAATAATTTATTTATTTATTAATATGGTAAAAATATAGTCATTTCCTCTAGTCATGTATATAAAGAATAATTTAAAATAGTTAAAGCCATAAAAATATACAAAATATTGTTATAAAGCGAAAAATGCCACCTAACAATCGACACGACAGTTTTTTGCATGCGGTATATGTCAAGTCAGTTTGATATTTGTAATAAATGCTTATAATAATTAATTTACTTATTCATATGGTAAAAATATAGTCATTTCCTCTAGTCATGTATATAAAGAATAATTTGAAATAGTTTAAGCCATAAAAATATACAAAATATTATCGTAAAGCGAAAAATGCTGACTTGATATATACCGCAAGTCACCGATTTGGTTCCGACCGCCTCTTAATAAATTAAATATTTTCATAGAAAAGTAAGACAACCGCCCAATAGAGCAAAAGACAAGCAAACAATTCTTTTTCGTGAAAAAATATGAAATTTTGATTATTTTTCGAGTGAAGTCTGAAACGGAAAAACAATCGAACTTGATTGAGTTGATTCAACTGTTTTTCCGTTTCAGACTTCACTCGAAAAATAATCAAAATTTCATATTTTTTCATAAAAAAAATCGTTTGCTTGTCTTTTGCTCTATTGGGCGGTTGTCTTACTTTTCTATGAAAATATTTAATTTATCAATAATAAAGAAAATTTAGATCAGACAAGGACAGAACTATACGACCGTCTCTTAGGAGGATCTATGATTAAGTTCTGTATAAGCAAGGGCCCCAAAATATATAAAAAATTTTTACTTCTACCCCAGCAGTAATGGACATTTTATTAACTCGAAAAGCGGGCTGGAAGTAAGATATAGCTGACTTTTGAAATACTAGCAGAAATAAAGTATTTTATTTCCGCAAATAAGCGGGAATAAAGAGCTTTATTTTCACTGAATGAAAAATTTGTGAATTTTAAGAATTTTACTTAAAATTTTTTACGAATGATCAAATTAATTAGTAAAATTAAAATAAAAATACTAAATTTTTATATTAAAAATTAATATATTGAAAAAAATCATGAAATTTTATTATTAAATTTTAAACATAATTTTAATAAAAAAGAAATTTTTTCTTAATAAATATTTATTATTACAATTTATGTTCATAATTCACACCATTATGTGGTTATTAAATTAATTTATATTTAAATTTCATCAATCAGGCACACTTTTTTAAGTTAATAAAGTGATCACGGTTGAAGTAGCAATAAAGTAAAATATGCGATACGAAAGTAAAGTCTATTTCTCACTCGGGAATTTACTTCCCTCGGAAGAAATATGCGACTTTACTCTCTAGTTGCATAATGTACTATTATATCTAATTACTATTATTACATTTCATAATATCTGCATTTTACTCTTGCTATCTTTTTAATCATATCAATTTTAATCAATTATTAATAACTTTATTACATTCATGACATGCAATATTTTTGATTAATTTAAATTTGTAATAAAAAAATCCACAGTTTAATTTCCGGTTTATAAAAATATTTTAATTTAACAAGTTATAAGCATAAACGATATTTTTGTCATAAAATTCCATGTTAAATTTCTGTATTTCCAGAATTTTTTCTTCTTTATTTTAGTCAATGACCTTATCTTTTAAAATTGTTATGAAATACTAGTACACTGAGAAAAAAGTAGGATACAAATTACCATACTTTTTCGTAACGCTACCACAGACTGTCATTTAGTGAAAAAATTACCATCCTTTATAATAAAATTTACTAGAAATATTGTAAAAATTCATAAGTTGTATAGGAATTTTTACAATATTTCTAGTAAATTTTGTTATAAAGGATGGTAATTTTTTCACTAAATGACAGTTGTGGTTGTGTTACGATAAAGTATGGTAATTTTTACAAATATTTTTTTAATTTTTACAAATATTTTTTCTTCGTGTAGCTTGTAGTTTTCATGATATTTTTTACTAAGGTCAGATGAGTATAATAGAGACTACCGAATAGACGATGCGTAATAAAAACAATCAATCAGCACTATTCGGCAAGTTTCATGCAGAAAATAGAATTCTATTTTCTATTTCACTAGAGAATAGAGGAGCGAATAGTGATATGAAGTAGATACACTGACATTTTTTTGAAATTATGATTGCAATATTTTATTAATTATCATATCAAAGTAAGAAATGAAATATGATGAAAATATGAGCGCTCTGTATGAGGTACAACCGAGTACAACTTTACAAGAGGTTATTTTTATGTTTACGCAACCCATATACGCATGCATCTTCTCTCCATTCCACAAATTTTTGTCCATTTACAGTTCCATGGAGAGAAAAAAATAGTAGAATAGACGGTGGAATAGACATAAAAAATTTGAAATTACCAGTACAAAAACAAAAATATATTTTTATATTATTGAAATTGCGTTTAAATAACTAATTAAGCTATCATTGTGAGTTTTTTTCAATGATTGAGGAGGTATTTCTTTATTAATAAATTATATAGTCTTTATAAAAAGACATTTCGTCTATTTTATTCTATTCTGAGGTTCTCTGTGACGCCCATATGAACAAAGGAGCAGGAAAATTTTGGAATGGCAAGTGTGGAATAAAATTAATTGACTTTTTCTATTACGCATCGTCTATTCGGCAGTCTTTATCCTACTCATCTGCCTGCACCCACAAGAGTATCACTAATTTTTTTAAATTTCATAGAACCATCTTAATACACTAAATATTTATTAATTTAAAAATATTGTGATAAAATTAGTTAAAATATAAAATAATGAATAATATATTTACCACAAAGACAATCAGCCTCGCATTGGCATTGGTTTTGCATCAGCGCTAAAAATATCATGAGATTAATATAAAATTTTACCTTGCGTACTTGTTGTATGAATTTTTTCCTAGCACTGGGCGCAAAATATTTTAAAAATTAAATATAATATAATAATACCGTAAAGGACGTAGTTCCTGATCAGGGCGTAATTTCTGATCATTATTTATTATAAATCATAATCTATAAGATTTTAGTAGGAAAAACCTTTTTTTAATTCATGAGAAAAAATAGATTGAGTGTAAGAAATGCTTCGTTTGTGTGAAAAAGAAATATACTATTACTTTTTTACATGTAAATATGTGATCAGAAATACCTCCTAAGTGATCAGAAATTACGTTCTTCACGGTATTTGATTATAAAATATGCAAATAATTTTGCGTTCAGTTGTAGAAAAATTATATTTAAAACATAAAATTAATATTACGTTTTATTGGTGATGAAAAAATGTCTTCCGAGTCCGACATTATTAATCTTGATTTATTGAAATATCTATTAAACAATAATAGATAATTTTATTATTGAACAATGAAATAATAAAAAAAATGTACTTACATTTATAATAATTTTCAATTCTTAAATTCACATGTTATGCTCTACTCTATGCTTAGCAACGATTTGAAAATGATAGTACATTATGCAACTAGAGAGTAAAGTTTGATTTTTCTCCAGAGGATAGAGTTTGCGATCCGAACGAGCGAAGCGAATGGAGTAAATACTCGAGGAAGAAATATTATATATATTTATTATATATAAATAAACTCGTTACGACCCTCACCCTCGGCTCAGGCCGTAAACTTCTCGTTTCGTAAATAAAGCCTTTCCATACCCGTTACATAATGTACTATTTTCTTTGTTAAGAGGCGGTCGGAACCAAATCGGTGACTTAGTTCGGTGCTTGTAATAAATGCTTATAATAATTTATTCATTTATTAATATGGTAAAAATATAGTCATTTCCTCTAGTCATGTATATAAAGAATAATTTAAAATAGTTAAAGCCACAAAAATATACAAAATATTGTCATAAAGCGAAAAATGCCACCTAACAATCGACACGACAGTTTTTTGCATGCGGTATACGTCAAGTCAGTTTGATATTTGTAATAAATGCTTATAATAATTTATTTACTTATTCATATGGTAAAAATATAGTCATTTCCTCTAGTCATGTATATAAAGAATAATTTGAAATAGTTTAAACCATAAAAATATACAAAATATTATCGTAAAGCGAAAAATGCTGACTTGATATATACCGCAAGTCACCGATTTGGTTCCGACCGCCTCTTAAAATTGTAACCCCACTCTTTTATATTTCTTTCTTTGTTTAAATAATTTTCTCACTTACAATGCATTCAAGAAAATTTTAGATTTTGGTTTTTATAATATTAAACATCTAATAAATGGTATTTTCCTTTGTTGAAATTTTAACCACACTTTTCTATATTTTTTTCTTTGTTTAAGAGCATGAAGAAGCTGTCCGCCTTCTAATAATATTTCCAATCTTAACTTATGAATAAACGATGCGTTTAATTGAGTTTTTTTGCTATAAAGAAAAAATTTGTAAGATTAAACTCTAGTGCGGACAACTCAAGAAAACCACCAAAATATTATACATACAAAGTTATAATAAAAACTTTCAATATATCGTATTTTAAGGTTAGGTTTGTCGAGTTTGATATCTAATTTCCAATCCAAGCTCATAAAAAAATAACAAGTCCAAATGATTTTTTATTTTAACAAAAATTATTGTACTAATATAACTTTAGTGCGGACAAGTCATTATATTTGTTTAATTTAAGAATTTAAAAAGACATCGATAAAATAAAAAAAGCAAAACTCGATTGCTGCAGCTCCGACATGCCGTTAAGGAGGTTCTTGCGAGTACAGCTAAGATCAAAGTCTCAAAAAAAGTGAATATAGATATTTATATATATATTTATTTTTGAAAATTAAATAATTATTTTTTACGTTTAAATGTACTATGAACATTGCATTTTTTTGCACTTTACGCACTTAGAATGTAAATAAATTATCATGAATTCGATCGCGTAGTACAATGCATACATATATATATATGTATGTAACATGGCGTCTGTGACCGGTTTCTGCTTTTAGGTTAAGTTTGCTTATTTTTATTTTTATATTTTGATAATAATATAATAAAATTTAAAGAAATAATGTAAAAATAGCAGAAATAGAATAGTTTCTCATAAAATAATTTCAAATAAAATAATGTATATTTACACATAATATTATTAATTTTATTTTGTTATAAGAATTTAAAACTTTCGAAATTCGCGCACTTTTCTTGTCGCTGTTGAGTGATGTGAAAAACATGGCTTCTCTTGATCCGATCGCAAAGACGTTTATTAACTTTAACGTGTAATATCTCAATATTTACCACGTCAATGAGTAATTTACTAGATATCATTTGAAAGAGGAAACTTTCTTTTAGACATTTGTTCATCTGTCTTTTTTTTAGAAAATTACTCCCTGCTTTGCAAATACTCAATTTTGATATATTTTATTCACAGTCCTATAAGAGCCTGTATAAAAAAGTTCAAACTTTAAGTTCTGATTTTATTAAATTTTGCACGGCAAGCCCATAAATTTACGGAAGCTTCTAGCGGCCACCGTGAGCGTTGACGTATGTGGCGTCACATAGTGCGTGTGACCGTCTCACATGAGCTGAGTGGCGATTGTAGAGGCCACTGCGTACAATGTAGTACATGAAATTTAAAATTACACGTGTACATCAGATATCTGGCTCTATAATAATATTTATGAAAGTTTTTGATAATGAATAGTAAATTCAGTAATTTGGCTTGTTTTTTATATTTTTAACTTAAAAAGTATAGTTAGTAGGGGGCAAAGTTCATACAGTTTCCTAACCTAACTTTTTATATGAAGTCTAGTTTTTATATTTTTCAAGTGAGCATTTTTTATTCTTCATTTGATTTTAAATAAACTTTCTGATAAATCAGTATTGTCTAAATGTTTAAATAAATCATTTAATAAGATGTCTTATTATTTAATGCAATTTTATATTTAGGTATAAATATGAAGATAGTAGTAGAATCCGAAGATAAAGATTCCATAAATTTTGATTTAGAGGATGATAATATCACCTTGCAGTTATTAAAGCAGTACTTCCCTGAAGCAGAGGGATTAAAGTACAAAAAAAATGGTGTTTGGTATGCTGCTAATTTTGACGATGGCAAATTTCAGTTAAAATCAGATGTTGACATATATAAAGTTTATTCAGCTGGTACTTAAATCACTTTTCAATTTAAAAATATAAACAATGGTATTAATTATGATATGATATTTATGTTAAATTCATTTTAATTAAATTGTAGATACTTCTCCAAAACCCACCATTCCTTCTAGAAAAAAGTTTGATTACGAATAAATCCTAAAAAAAATTAAACAAAAATCAGAGCCTGATATGTCAAATGAGTTAAAGAAAGAGGTAATTATTTAAATAGATAATTGAAATCAGTATTACATTTTAAAATTTTTAAAAATATGAACAAATGTTTACAGAGTACACCTAAATTAAAAATTAGAAAAGCAAAAAGTGAAAAAACAATTAATGTTGGTTGGAAACATAGAGATTCAATAAATTCTGTTTTTTATAAACCAAACACTGGTACAAAAAAAGTAACGTTGCATATAAATACAATATATACAGTTGAAGACATCAAAGATATAGCAATAAACTTATTTAAAACTGAATGCAACAAGAAATTTTTTGAAAATAGTACAAGTGAGATCTGCCTTAACAGTGGTGTTCCAATCACTACTTTTACTAGAGATGATAAGAACAGAGAAAATATCTGGAATAGCAAAGATATTTTAGATAAAGCAGGTAGAATATTGACTTTGTATTTGCAAACGACCAGTACAGAAGTAAAAGAAAAGAATGTTTTGAGATCAAATTCAAACTTTAATAATCATTTATCTGTTACTAATCAAAATGTGAAAATTCCAAAAGTTACATTTAAAACTAATAAGACTGATGCGAATAATAGTCAAAATTTTGATGGTATTAAGAATATTAAAAGCAATGTAGATAAGAAAGTTGATAGTAATATTATTGATAAAGTTGATAAGAGTGAGTTCAGTTTGATTAATAAACTACCTGATTGTCTCAGTTTATTAAAAGAAAATTCAAAACCTATTGATTATTCAGTATTTAAGGAGCCACTAATTAAAAAACCAAAAATCTCTGTTGATGATATTAGCAATTTAAAGTTACCATTGATATTGGAAATTCCAAAAGAAAATTTGGAATTCTATGATTTAATTTTAGGAAAGGGTACCTTCGGCACTGTCCATAAAGGAAAATGGAATGGTACGCATGTTGCCATCAAAACAATTGAAACATTATTAGTCAATTCAAGAGACATTATCAAAGAAGTGGCAATATTAAGACAGGTGACTCATGAAAACATTGTTTCCATTATGGGCATCTGTGTAGAAGAATACCAATTCCACATTATTATGGAATTAGTTGAAGGTCATTGCTTGAGAGATATTATATTAAAAGAATATGTGAAGATGAAGTATATTCAAAAACCTTATGATAAGAACTTTATTTCTTATCAAATATGCAGAGCAATCACCTTTTTGCATATGCATCCACAACATTTTTTACACAGAGATATAAAACCTGCAAATATTTTGGTTAGTAAGAATAAAATTGTTAAAGTCTGTGATTTAGGACTAGCAAAGATGCAAGGTGTACTATCTCAATTACAAACAACCGTAGGAAAGAAACAAATTATAGGAACTCCACTATATATGGCTCCAGAAATATTCTTTTGTCAAAGTGAATACACACAATTTTCTGACATATAGTCTCTTGGCTGCACGCTACTAGAACTTTATGATGAAAAGCCAATGTGGAGAAGTGTCACTGGGTATTCATTGGAAGAAATTTAAAAAAATAAAATTATTCCGGATTTAAGCAAAATTCCTGTATTTTTAAAAGATGTTTTACTGAAAAGTTTTTCATATGAATTCAGCAATCGTCCTTTGACAATAGAACTTTTGAAAGCATTTGATGTAATCGAAAAGTGACATCGATCCTTAGGTTAGGTTAGGTTGTAAGGATTTGGACGACTGCCCCTTCACGGGAGTCGCCCCAGCTCGGTGGCCAGTGGCCCATTGCTATACCCAAAAATTAAACAATAACAATAATAATAATAAGAGAGAAAGCAGGGCGAAAGAATACTAGTTCTCCCCCCTTTCTCCACTGAAGCATTTCCAACCTCTAGTGAAGTTCATTAGCTTCCCTGGCCCCATCTCTGCTGCCTCTTCTAGTTCCTCTAGATAGCTATATCCCAAGTTCTTGAGTCTTTTGCTCTCTAGTGCCGGACAGTGACATAGGAGATGTTCCAAGGTTTCCTCCTCCTCATTGCATTCTCTGCAGTAGTCGTCCTCGATCTTACCCATTCGTTTGAGCCTGGCTTTTATAGCACAGTGACCTGTTATTACTCCTGTGATCATGCTGACTGAGGTTCTTTTGTAGCTTAAAAGCTCCTTTGTTTTATTTTCATCAATTTTCGGCCACAATTTCCTGGCTATTCTGCAATCATTGCGATTGTTCCAGTCCTTATTGTGTCTCTCTTGTAGTATTTTGTCAATAGCTGCCTTAATCACTTCGATCGGTGGCTGTGGGTCCCTGCTCGCTTCCGCACTGTCTCTATCCGCTCCCAGCTTCGCCAGCTCATCCGCTTTTTGGTTACCTTCCACACTACTGTGTCCGGGAACCCAGCAGAGTCTGACTCCGCTCTCACGGATCCATGACAGCGCCTCCCGGCAGCTCATCACGGCCTTTGATCTGGTGACCTTGGACGCTATTGTTTTCAAGGCAGCTTGACTATCCGTGTAAATTGTGGCTCTGCTAGAGCCTCCTTTACTCTGGATGAGTCGGGCTGCTTTTTCGATAGCCAGGATTTCTGCTTGTAGGATACTGCAGTCATTTTTGAGTCTGTACGACTCCTCGACTTCCAGCTCCCTTGAGTAGATTCCTGATCCTGTGCCGCTTAATGATTTGGAGCCGTCTGTAAAAACAGCCCATTCATTACTTCTCATTACTTTGCCGTCGTCCCATTCTACTTTCGACGGTATCCATATATCAAGTTGTTTCTTAAACTCCAGCTTGGGCAGCATATGGTCCGTTAACTGTGTTAACAATGTCCCCGCGCCTTTCTCCATTTTTAGCATTTCTTTTATTATGCCTGTGTGTACGCAGTCATTATCCTGCTTCCATAGATTAGAGTCTCTTAGTCTGATGGCTCCTTTTAAGGCGATTCCTTTAATGACTAGATCTAGCGGCTGTAGATTGAGCATTATCTCCATGGCCGCTTGTGGTGTACTCCTCATTGCCCCAGTTGTGCCTAAGGTAGCCACCCTCTGTACTTTGTTTAGGCTCTTTTTATTTATTTCCTTGTTCATAGCGCACCACCACACCAGTGCTCCGTAAGTGACTATTGGTCTAACAATCGCATTATACATCCATTGTGTTATCTGCGGTTGCAGACCCCATCTCTTACCGAACATTTTCCTGCATGTGTAGTATGCGTTTATTCCTTTTTTCATTCTTTCTTCGACGTTCCGCTTCCAGAGCAGCTTCGAGTCAAGGACAACTCCCAGATATTTTGCTTCTTTGGACAGCACAAGTGTGTGCCCCCCAAGTTTTGGCAGTCTTATCTCTGGAGTTTTGAATCAGTTCCGTTTTATTAGGATTTACTCCTAATCCGTTTTGTTCTGCCCACTTAGTGATTTCTACTAGAGCTGACTCCATGATGTCACCAACCACAGTCGCATCTTTGCTCGTAATCAGTACCACCACGTCGTCAGCGTAGGCTACCACTTTTATTCTTTTTTCCTCAAGTTTTTTGAGGATTTTATTTATTACCGCTAACCACAGAAGGGGAGATAGAACTCCTCCCTGTGGTGTTCCTCTTGTGATTTTTCTTCTGGTAGTTCCGTTTCCTAGTTCCGAATTTATGATTCTAATTTCCAGCATTACCATGATCCAGTTGATAGGTATACGGTCCACTCCTATTTCCTCTAATGCTTGTCTTATAGCCTCTGCTTTGACATTATTAAAAGCTCCTTTAATATCTAGGAAGGAGCCCAGTGTGTATTCCTTCCTTTGAAGGGCCTTTTCTATTGTCCTCACTACTTCATGCAATGCACTATCCACTGATTTGCCTTTTAAGTAGGCATGTTGTGCCGTGCAGTTTTTTTCCACTTCCGTGGTTTCCTTTATGTGTTGATCTACTAACCTTTCCAATGTCTTCAATAAGAAGGATGAGAGGCTAATAGATCTGAAGTCTTTAGGTAATGTGTGGCTGGATTTTCCCGCTTTGGGTATAAAGACCACTTTTACCTCTCTCCATTTTTTTGGTATATATCCCAGTAGTAAACTTTCTGAGAAAACCTTTATCAATAGTTCCATAATTGTGCCTAGAGACTTCTGCAGCATGATCGGCATGACTCCATCCGGCCCCGCTGATTTATAAGGACCGAACGTGCCCACCGCCCACGCTACTCTTTCCCTCGACACAATCTCTTTTACCATTTCTCTATTTTCTTTCCCTATTTCCATTTCTTCTTGGATTGGAGGTTCTTCCGTTTCTTCTGCTTCCCGATTTTCCGGAAAGTGGACGGTCATTAACAAGTCTAGGGTCTCCTTACTGGTCTCGGTCCATGAGTCATCCGGTTTCCTGACGATCTTTATGACCATCGGGTCTTTTGCGAGCACCTTTCTGAACCTGGCTGACTCATTTACGTCTTTGATGGATTCGCAAAACCTTTTAAAGGAGTCCCATTTTGCTTCTCTGATTTTCTTCTTGTATTCGTTGAAACTGGTTTTGTACCTTTCCCAGTTCTCGTTTGTATTATATTTTCTAGCTATTGCATGGAGTTTTCTCGAGGTCGTTCTCAGCAGCCTTAGTTCCGCGTTCCACCAGGGTTTGGTTTTTACGCGGCTCTTCCTGACGGGACACGACCTCAAGTATGCTCCATGCAGTGCATTTTCTAGGAACTCGACGCTTCTCTCGATTTCCCCGATAGTAGGATTTGGCGAGACATGAAAAGTGCTCCATGTCTGGGCCTCTTCCTCTACCAGTTTCGAGAAACGCGTCCAGTCAGTCTTTTTGGGGTTCCTAAAGTCCCTAACCTTTGAAGGATCGCGATTTATATTAAAAAGGATTCTCCTATGGTCTGAAAAGGAATTTTTTAGGGAAACTCTCCAATTCTCTACCCTTATTTGTTCTGAATTTGTGGTCAAGGTTAGATCTATCACTTCCCCCCTAGTCCTATTTACAAATGTGGGGACATTACCTCTATTGCAAACTATAAGGTTAGTGGTTAGTATAAAATCCAAAATTGACTCACCTGTCTCGTTGATGTTGCTGCTCCCCCACTGATTATGGTGGCCATTGGCATCAGTTCCTATCACCATTTGCCTACCCTTTGCTGTGGTGTCTTTGACCATTTGTCGAAAGAGGAGGGATGGTGGCTCTTTTTCCTCGTACGGCATGTATATGGAGGTGATGGTCAGCGCTGGTCTGTCCTTCTGTTCCATTAACACCGTAGTCATATCGTTATTGCTGTATTGAGTTAACAATTTGAGTTTTAGTGCTCTTTTTGCTAAAATACAGGCTCTTTTCTTACCTGCCATCTGAGCGAAGAACACGTCGTATCCTTTTTGCCCCAGCCCTTGGATTTTGTCTCTTACGATCCATGGTTCCTGGACTAGGGCAACGTCAATATTGTCCTCATTCAGCGACAGCATCAAGTCTTCCGAGGCTGCTTCACAGTGGTGCAAATTAATTTGCACCACTTGCAGACCCGGTTTCTCCATTTTTGTCCTTAGAGTTGGGAAGCCTCACCTTCAGCGTGCCTAGTCCGAACTTGATGCTTCCCTTCGTGGACCTCATATTATTAAGGGACCCTTCGTCAACAGCAATGATGTAGTCCTTGCCGTTGCCATTTTTACTCGCCACTGAAGAAATGACTCTCCAGCTTTGAGTATTGAGCCCCTTATTTTGCCTGCTTATAATTTTCAGCACGGTCTCATCTCCCTCCAGCACTGGAGGAGGGACCCAGACCGACACTACTTGCCTGAGCGGGAGGTCAGACCTAGGCACCACCTCTAACTTCGCCCCCTGCCAGAGTTCGCCGCAGTCACTGATTACTTGCTTTAGAAAGTCTAATGACTTCCTGTTGCTGCAACCAACAACCTTGACACCCCTCTGCCAGCCAGCTCCGTCGAAGCTTACTTCTTCGTCGCTTCCGCCTTCGGCTCCTTCTGCAATCGCTAGCAGCACCCTTCTCTCCACCTCTAGCCAGCCTTCAGAGCTCATCTTACCGTCGGGATCTGACCGATCTATGACGGCTATCTGAAACTCCTCTGGTGACACGAAGCTCGTAGAAGGTTTTGCCCTTTTCGCCGCTATCTCCTCGCTTTCGTCTGATCGCAACCTTTTGGTCTTTTGCTCCCCTGAAGGAAGCACGTGACCTTTGGATGTCACAGGTTTCGGCGATGAGGTTACAGCTTTGGGCCGCTGCAGCTTCTTTGCTTTACTCTTTGCGGAGAGGACATCGGCCTTCTTTTCGTCCGGTGTTTCCTCCTGTTTCTTTGACAGTTGTGAGGCTCGTTGCTGTTTTTCGAACTTCTCTACTATCATTTGGTTCTTCCGGATAAAATCACTTTCCCTTTCAGTGATCTTATCCGGATCTTTTTGGCTCATTTTATTAAGAAATTTGACAGCATTCCGATAGCTTTTTCTCGCTCTCTGAACGCTGCCAATTTTCCTAATTCTTTTAGCTTTACCATCCGTTTCGTCTATGTCAGCCTCTTTTAGGAGTCCCCTTTCAGTATCAGAGTCCACAGCTATGACTGCGCTGCCTATTGATGATAAATCATCTTCGACGGCTTTGTCAAGCTGCATACCCTGTAACCGCTCCGAGATACTCCTAGGGCTGCCTTTGACTTCCAGGATGGTGGTGCTCTCATTTTCCCTTGTATCAATACTCATGGTCACCGCAACCAAGTGGTCCATTGCGGGCACGGTTTTGCAATGTAATGATGAGCCTCCCCCAGAATCCGAATGAGGCTCAGCCGCTTTTACAGCGGGTGGATTTCCACAAGGGTTACCACCTGGGGTAATTAATATTTTATCATTACACTCCATCATGCAATAAACTCCGCCTTCTCTCTCTAATTCCATTGTCTGCGGTCGCGTATTCAATATTAGCGACTAGCCAGAAAGACTGAGTTTGGTCCCCCTCACTCACTACTCTTTCTGGCCTTTCCACTATCCGCAACCTGTGGACGCGCTCGGTAGCATGGAAAAGTGCTCTATCCTCTAGAGGAGGTTCCCGAGGACATCGATCCTTAGAATCTACAGAATGTTAATGCATTGTAATATTCCATACTTTCTTTATGTATACAAGTATTAGCATTTTATTTAGTTTGAAAGTCTTCTTGATAATTTATTTGTAATTTATTTATTTTTTGTTTGAATACAAAGTTTAATATTTCAAAATGATGTATCTTTAAAAAGTTTTTATCAAATTATTATCTATTATTACCCAATAAGCACACATCTGGAAAAAAGAATTCTTTAAGAATTCACGAATGTCCGCTCTGAAGTTAATAAAATATATTAATAAAGTATTCATAAAATATTCACAAAGTATTCTTCCACAAAATTTAAATAAAAAAATAACTCTTCAACGTATCTTTATAAATATTTTAAAAGGGTTAAGAAAGTATTCATAAAGAATTCTTTTTTGAAAAAGTAATCATAATCCAAAGTATTCATAAAGTAGTCAAAAAGTTTACTTTTGAAACACTGATTTCCTAGTAACTTAGTCACTTTCAAAAATCAAAAGATGTAATGGATATTTTATCGCTTTTCAGATTGTTTTAAAATCATTTTTAATTTTCATTTTCATGAAATTCAAAATTGAAAACTTGAAATTCCTGATAATTTTATAAATTGTAAAAATTCAATTTAATTAATCATTCAATAATTTAAATATTTTTTATCTATTTTAAACGAAAAAATTGTTAACATTTTATGAAACAAAATATATAAATATTTTAAGTGTGTTTTAAATAAATTCTCATTTTGAGAATTTAAACAAATATCTAAATCTAAACATTCTTCAAATTAAATTAAATTAACCATGACTTCACAAAAAATTTCTTTTATTAAATTAAGGTATCTCTTGAATATTTAATAAATTTTTACTTAAATTATTCAAATAAAAATGTAGTTTGGCTAATATTATTAACCATGAATAATTAATTAACAAATTTACTAACATTACTTATGCTTATACCAATGAACATGTATAAGTTTCGAGAATTTATTAACAGATGAGTTGGTAGCCAAGTAGGCTAAGTCATGGGCAACAGTTTTTTTTATTTTGTTTGACATCCTCAAGAACCGTGGTTCGAATCTCGAACAAATAATTTTTTTTTTTTTTTTAAATTTAATAGCTTATTTTTAATCAATTATAACATTTTTTGTTTTTCATAATCATGTAAAATAGAAGGATTATTTATAATTTGATGATTAAAAAAAGTATTTTGAAAATGTGATTTAATCAAAAGAATTGTTTAAGAATACTTTGTGAATACTTTAAAAACTAAAGTGGTCGGACATTCGCGAATAAACAAAGCAATCATTATAAACTCTTTATTGATACTTCCGTTTACGAAAGTATACATAAAGAATTCTTTTTTAATTCTCTCTTTGACACCGTTTGCTTGTTGAGTATAATTTAATTATTAAGAATTTGTTTACATAAAATGTTATTCATCTCTCAAATGTGATGCTAGTATCTAGATCTTAATTTAATATATTTGAAAAATTATATTACATACAATAACAAGATATGTAATTAATGAAACATGTATTATAATTTATATGATATTTAATTAATCAAACATGTGATAGATAAAAAAAAACCAAGTAAAATAACATATTTCTTCTTCGTTTCTTATAGCAAAATGTTATCATTGAAATAAAGACAATTAAAACATACATATTTTATTTACCTTCTAACCTTTAAATTTTTATTTTAAGAAAAATTATAAAAAAAATTATTTATTTATAAAGCAAAATATTACAACACTATTTGAACTAAAAACTTTCATTTATTTAAATCATAGAATTTATGTACATGACTTAATATTAAGTATAATACATTTTAAAAGTTAATTTCATTTAAATTTATTAATTCAATCACTTTAATAAATAAATTATAAGCTTCTTCGGATGAACATGGAATTTGAAAATTTAGTATTAACCCATGAATAAGTTCCTCTATTTCTGGACTATGGAGGACAGGTTTGATAGAATATTCATGTAAGAGAATATCTATATCTCTTTCATTTACTTTTTTTTTACAGTTTTCACCTCCAAATTTTTCTGGCCATTCATAGATAAAATTAGGTATCCCTGATGGTAAATTAACGATGTTCTGCTTGCGTACTCGATGTTCATTCCATTCTCGTTTTGAGATATCCAAACAATACTGAATTAAAGGACCATAACAGAATCTAAGAACTTCAATATGTACAATGTTTCCTATATCTAAAATATTTTCTTCTTGCATTGATTTGAATAAGTGTATGAAAAAATTAATCGTATGATTCCTGAGATGATTCCAATATTTTTCTATACGCTCGTTGGCAGTACTTTTGCCTTCAATGAAGCTTCTTTCTCCAGCATTCTCATCAGTATGACTATATCTCAAAGCTATTTGTAATTGGTCGATCAAAGTGTTTTCACTTCCACGATCAGATCTAATAATACTGGGTAGTAATTTGAATTCTTTTAAACACTTCAAATAATAATAGCCTATCACTTCTGGCTTATCGTTGGTAGTAGAAACCTTTAACTACATAACTTTTCTTGAGAAACCATCAACACATCCATGAATTGAAAAACCAAACCTTTTCAACTTATCGTACCCATCGATATGCCATAAGTAATTAGGACCTGCTACTCTGTATCTTCTTCGTTTTAATCTATAACGTGATCGTTCCTCAATACCTTTTGGATCAATAACTTTTAAAAGATTTAGTACAGTTGATTGCTTCACACTTAATTTGTATTGATCTCTTAATCTTTGCCAAAGACTACGATAACCCAAATTCATACCATAGTCATTTAGTTCAATGATAATTGCTGCAACAATCTCCTCAACAGAGCTCTCAACTATATTTTTTCTCTTCAGTCCATGATGCTTGAGAGTTCGACGAAGAGTTCTTGTAGAGATTTTAATTTTATACTTCTTGAATAAAAGTAAACATATTTCTTTGTAAGAATATCTTTTAAAAAAATATTCTTTAATTTGAGCTATTAAACTTTCCTCTACAAGTTTATCTGAAAAAAAATTAATTTTATAAAAAGATGTAACATAAAGAAATACATACTTATGATAGAATGAATATTTATTATTATTATTTATTAACAATATATTTACATATGTAAATTCCACAGAGGGAACATACTCCCTGTACGTGGACATGAATATGTAACCATATAATTAAAAAAATATATATAAAAATGTTGAAAACTTTGAAGCACACCTGTAAAATAAATTTTGTACGCTTCAGCATCTGGTTTTAATTTAAATTTGCCATCTTCAAAATTAGCAGCATACCAATAACCATTTTTTTTTGTATTTTAATCCTTCTGCTTCAGGAAAGTACTGCTTTAAAAACTTTAAGGTGATATTATCATTCTCTAAATCAAAATTTAAGGGATCTTTTCCTTCACACTCTACTACTATCTTAATATTATATCTAAAACATTTTAAATCACAGAATTTTAATACAAACTTATAAAATTACTTCTCTGACCATTGAGATGATACTAATGTATCACAAAATTCATTCAAAATCAAAAATACTCACTTAAAAAATACAAAAACTAGACTTCACAAAAAGTTGGGTTAGGAATCAATAAGAATGCATACATATTTAATAAACTTAACCTCCTATTAACAACTATTGTTTCGATTAAAAATTTAAAAAGCAAGTCAAAATATTAAATTTACTGTCTATAATCTAAAACTTTTATGCATGTTATTGTAGTATCAGATATCTGATGTTTACGCGTAATTTCAAATTTTACTTGATACATTGTAGGCAGTGGCCTCTACGATCGCCACACAGCTCATGTGAGACGGTCACACGCACTATGTGACGCCACATACGTCAACGCTCACGGTGGCCACTAGAAGCTTCCGTATAAATTAAGCATACGATCGGATTCAGGACATTTTAAATAATAAGAAACTTTATTGTGTAATCTCAGAATTTTCATGCAAGAACCTCCTTAAATAATTTTCTTACTAACAATGCTTACGCGAAAACTTTAGATTCTCATTTTTATTATATTAAACATTTAACAAATTTATTTTATTCGCTGTAATATTATATTTTACACAGCATGCGGGAATTTCTTTTCCCGCACGCTTTTTTCCGTGTGAGAATTTTTTTCCCGTACGCTTTTTTTCGTGCGGGAATAAGGCACTTTCTGTACGGAAAATCGTGTGGGAAATCGAACTTCCCGCACGCTGTGTGGAAAATAAAATTGTTCTCCTCTACTACAGAGAAAGTGAAGATATTACATACTGCAGTTTTAACCCTATTCAACACTTAAAATTTATTTTATACCACTCTAACCTCAAAATCATAACTTTGATATGATTATTCGGCTATCGTGGTATAAAATACATTATGGAACGGTTGTGTAAAGGCTTTTTTATGAAACGAGAAATTTACAGCCCGAGTCGAAGGCGAGGAGAAATAAAGCCTTTACACACGTAACTACGTTGCATGTTCGTGCCGTTTGAATGTGCATGGGGTCGTGAAGAGACATTGTGACGCATGATTTCGATGATTATTCTTTTTAACAGTATAATAAAATGTGAGATTACTTACGGTAGTACTTTTTTACGTAGTTGAAAAAAGTTGTATTTAGCTCCAGACAGAGGGTGTAGAAAATGCAGATTTATCTAACGCAGGAGACGTGTGTAAATAAAGCTCGTAGCTTCTTGTGACAGTAAAAATAGGTTTAAATTGCCTGTCTTTTGCTCACGGTGTCTTAATAAATAGTATACACAACGCGTACATGGTGCGGTTTACATTCTCGCCTTTTCGTCGCCCTTGCTTCGCTTGGGCGACAAACTCGGCTCGTGTGTGAATCGCATGTTTCGCGCACTTGTTCAGTAATAATATTTTAATTAATATGTCATAACTTCTATTTCAAAAGAATTTGAGTTCAGGTTTCATTAAAAAAAAGTTTTAAGTTACTAGCTAATATTAGAAAACTATAAGCGTTTAAAAATCTATTAACTTTTGTAGTAATTTTCTTTAACTTCCTGTAACTAGGGAAACATTGTGTGTTAAAGTCTAATACCTTGGTTTTTTTCATATTTCTACATCTAAAATCATCTCCGAAAATTTGAGCAAAATCAATGACCCTCTTCTGTCAGTCAAAATCAGCACGCGTTTCTCTAAACACAAAAGCGAACCAGAATGTGCTGTTTCGCATTAACAGAAGAAAGTGTTTATCACCCAGAGAGTTGAATAGTATATCCATCAAGGGCGTGATAAGGCTTTGTGTTCTTTATGTAACTTTAGAAAATTCCCTATTTCGCGCTCTTGGCACATAATATACTATTTCAGTAATTTTTTAAAAATATATTAATGATGATTGGCAACGTTTATAACTATAGCACTTATCTCATTCGGTAATTTTTATAACGGAATTAGTATTCCTACAATATTAATAAATTTTCAAATAGGAAAATATTTTTTCTGCTTTCCGGCTTTGTAGAGCAGAAAAATGCATTACAACCCATGGCCAGTAAAAAAGAAAGCCTCAGATCACATATTTGTCAACCTCGGGTTCGCCTCGGCAGACAATTATATGTGATCTGAGACATTCTTCTTTTTACTGTCCATGGGTTGTAATATACTATTTGCTAATTTTTTTAAAAATTTGATCGCAATCAGATGCAGTAAAACTATTAAATTTTCACGATTAACCCCTTAGTGCTCCTAAATTCATATATAAAGCTATACCTGCACATATAAGTAAATAAACTGAATTGCTGCTGTGAAATAGGACAGCCAATTTTCTAATATCCAATATATTAGCAATATATTTTAGTACTATTGATTTATACGTGGGAATAGATGGGCAATTTAATTTACAATATGTGGGAATAATATGGGATTTGAATCTACCGATTCATAAATACAAATATCGGGTATAAATTAGAAGACTGTTGCTAATAGATTTTTAAAGAAATACAACATATTGGATATTGTTTCATCAATATGATGGTAATACGAAAAATATTTACACGGGATAATAAGAAATTTAAATGAATTTTCACTTACTCATTTGAAATTAATAGCGGGTATTGGTTTGCAATAATTTATTAAATATGCAAAAAGTATGGTGGGTTCTTATTTGTAGAACCTAGTATACCCGATAAGGTACAGCACAACATTCTCGTTCACACCTCATTTAAACACGGAGAGAATTGTTCCATGAAAATTCTCTCCGTATACAAGAACAGTATTCTTATTTGCAACACTTAATTACTAAAATATTCACGTAGGATCATTCTTGTAAGGAACTATAGTTATTGTATAAGTTATAAATTTAAAGAGTTAAAAGTATCGTTCTTTCATGAGATCATTTTTATAAAGCGGTTCTTATATACCATGCTAGAATCGCTCTTATCTCCAGAGTGTTCTTTGCAAAAGTGAATTAATAAAAGTCTCGATAGAATAGTTCTTGTGAATTACTAAATACCATATCGAATCTTTCTTGTAAAGAACTATAGTTCTTGTATAAGTTATAACTTTAAAGAATTGAAAGTATCGTTCTTTAACAGAATGATTCTCATAGAGAGCGGTTCTTATATACCAAGCTAGAACCGCTACTATCTCCAGAATTTTCTATGCTAAAGCGAATCAGTGAAATACTCGATAGAATTTTTCTTGTAAAGAATTATAGCTGTAACAACAGTAAAAAGTATCATTCTTTAACAGAATGATTTTCATAGAGAGAGGTTCTTATATACCATGCTAGAATTGCTCTTGCTTCTAGAGTATTCTTTGCAAGAGCGAATCACTAAAACTCTCAATAAAATTTTTTTTTAAAAGAATTATATCTGTAACAAGAGTCAAAAGTATCCTTAACAGAATGATTCTTATAAACAACATTTTTTATATACCATGCTAGAATAACACTTACTTCTAGAGTATTTTTTGCAAGAGCGAATCAGTAAAATTCTTAATAGAATTGTTCTTATGAAGAATTAAAGCTCTAACACGAATTTAAAGTATCGTTCTTTAAGAGGCGGTCGGAACCAAATCGGTGATTTAGTTCGGTGCTTGTAATAAATGCTTATAATAATTTATTCATTTATTAATATGGTAAAAATATAGTCATTTCCTCTAGTCATGTATATAAAGAATAATTTAAAATAGCTAAAGTCACAAAAATATAAAAAATATTGTCATAAAGCGAAAAATGCCACCTAACAATCGACACGATAGTTTTTTGCATGCGGTATACGTCAAATCAGTTTTATATTTGTAATAAATGCTTATAATAATTAATTTATTTATTCATATGGTAAAAATATAGTCATTTCCTCTAGTCATGTATATAAAGAATAATTTGAAATAGTTTAAGCCATAAAAGTATACAAAATATTATCGTAAAGCGAAAAATGCTGACTTAATATATACCGCAAGTCACCGATTTGGTTCCGACCGCCTCTTAACAGAATGATTCTTATAAAGAGCATTTTTTTCTTGGGACGTAAAAGTTATTCTTACAGAGAGTTTCCTCTATGAAAAATAAAAATATTATTTATTACGCAGAACTATCTTAAAGGAAATTTACTATCCAAAACTAGAGATGGATATAGTAGTATTGACTCTATCTCGGAGCGCTCTTAACCACTGGTATTACATGGTAATTGAAATTACTCATTGTTTGCAACTTCAGAAATTGCTTTTCGAGGGCTTAATTTCTTCTATTTTTTATTAGCTCTAAAATAAATTTTTGATTGTGTAAGAGAGAGCCACCAATAAGGAGTTATGACAGTTTGAAATATATATTTTCATTTGTGATTTATTTTTCATATTGAAAAAAGAAGTAGAAAGAAGAAGAAAAAAGAAGAAGAGGTAACAAAATGAATATATTCTCAAAATTTCAGCGATTTTTATTTTTTTGCTCTCTCAGTTGGCGTAAAATGTCCCATATATATAATATATACAAGTGTACATATGTTTATGTACAGTTGTTATGTATATAAATTATTTATTTTTAATTTTTCTATATCTCATAAAAAACCAAAACATTTCAAACCCCGCATAGATGAAAATATAAGTCTTGAGACTACCTACCCGTAGAAAAAATTTGAGACAAAAAAGATGGCTTTTTTGAGAAAAATGCATTTTTCATTTTTTACAAAAAGTGCAATTGCATTGAAAAATAAAAAAATAAGTGTGCGCTTATTTTCAGAGTAGAATAATATTACATATTTCTTAAGCGATTCTGAGAAATAGGTGTAGTCGGCCTGCATGATTTGAGATGGAATCGGTCTATAATTAAGTTTAAAATTAAAAAAAAGATTCTAAGTTTACAAACCGTATTATTTTTACCTTGACTTTTTCTAATTTCACTTAAAAAAAAACGAAAAAAAGTTACATTGAAACAATTTTTGACCTTACGGTCACTCGAAGTGTACGAAACCCCAAGACTTCGAGGTGTCCGATTCGAACAGCTGTCAAATAAAAACTTAGAATACTTACTTGTCTTTAAAGTTGATAGGTTTACATTATTGGAATGTCAGCTTAAGAGCATGACGAAGCTGTCCGCCTTCTAATAATATTTCCAATCTTAACTTATGAATAAACGATGCGTTTAATCGAGTTTCTTTGCTACGAAGAAAAAATTTTTAAGATTAAACTCTAGTGCGGACAACTCAAAAAATCCACCAAAATATTATACATACAAAGTTATAATAAAAACTTTCAATATGTCGTATTTTAAGGTTAAGTTTGTCGAGTTTGATATCTAATTTCCAATTCAAGCTCATAAAAAAATAAGAAGTCCAAATGATTTTTTATTTTAACAAAAATTATTGTATAAATATAGCTTTAGTGCGGACAAGTCATTATATTTGTTTAATTTAAGAATTTAAAAAGATATTGATAAAATAAAAAAAGCAAAACTCGATTGCTGCAGCTCCGACATGCTGTTAAAGCGACTTCGGATTTTAGATTCGGTTTTATTTTTCAGTTTATAAATTACTCTTTCAATATGTGAAATTTTCCACCATTTTTTATAATTCGTAGAATGGTGAAAAACTTACAAATCCAACAAATTTTAGAAACTTAAAAAGTAATTTTTATACTATGAAATAAAATTTAACCTAACTTCCGTAGTCGCTTTAAGTCCTCATTTCTTATATTTAGTGATTCATATTTCACAGCCAAAATGGCTTAGGCTGTGTCACACCCCAAGTGACCAATTAGGGTGAAATGACATCAATGAAATTTGTAATTATAAAATTATTAACTTAGAAATCAATAAATTAACTCCAAAACATTTTTAAAAATTGAATAAATAATATAAGCAATCAAAAATCTAGAAATTACATAAAAAATAAACCTTTTTTAATACCATCTGAGCTATTTTCATCGTCGCTGCTAGCATTTGATGAACTGTCGCTATCACCAGTATCATCATTAGCATGGCCAAGTGATGATAATATTGCGTATTTTCAAGATCGAGAGTATTTATTTAAAATCAGTTTGCGTTTTGGCATTTCAAGATCTCTCGCTATTCAATCAGGATTACTGAATCCGAATTTAAGTTACCTGCTAATTCTATCCCACATAGCACCGAAGCTTCCAGGAAGCTTCCAGGAAGCTTTCATAAAAGGTTCGGAAGATTCCCGGAAGCTTCCATGTAAGCTTCCTGGAAGCGTCAAATGTCCCGCGCACTTTTTATTCAGAAAGATTCAATGGAAGCTTCCAGGAACTTTCGTGGAAGAAATCAGCAAGCTTCCATGGAAGCTAGCATAAAGGTCTTTTTGAATCTTACAAGAAGTTTCCAAGGAAGATTGCTGCAAGGTTCCAAAAGTACTTCATGGAAGCTTCCACGGAATAATGCAAGAAGCTTACATGCAAGCTTCCGTGAAAGCTTCAATTAAAGCTTCCTGGAAGCGTAAAATGTCCCGTGCACTTTTCTTTCAGGAAGATTCAATGAAAGATTCCAGGAAGCTTCCATGGAAGAAATCAGTAAGCTTCCATGGAGGCTAGTATAAAAGCCTTTTGAATCTTACAGAAAGCTTGCAAGGAATATTGTCGTAAGGTTCTAGAAATACATCATGGAAGCTTCCATAAAAAAATGCAAAAAGCTTCCAGTGTAAGGTTCCCGGAGGCTTTGGGGAAGTCAACAATTCAAATATCATTTGGTTAATTTTATCCTTTTTCACCGTTCGGAAGGTATTGTGTTACGATTCTGTTCAAGATTCTATTTTTTATTTTATATTTTACAAATATTTGCTGTGCAAAACACATATTTATTTACAACATACTATTTTATATACTATTATATCATATTTATATGTCAATACATACTCACTTATATTAGGATTTACGTATAATTATAAAGACGCACTTACATTTTTAGGGCAAGCGCTGTGGGTACATACTCAAAACCACCAACTTTCAACTTATGTAGTAAATGTGGTATCATCTCACCTCTTGAGGACAAAACGCCCATTCAACGCGTATCCCCCTGTAGGCGTAACTGCGAATCGAAGGTGACGGACTTGTATATCTGTCGGTAGTTCAATTCCCGACTAAACATAATTTTTTTTTTTTTTATAAACTATGTTGCACACACTGAGAGAAAATTCATGCTAATAGAGCATGCGAACTGCCATCTATGCGAGCATATAAAACATTGATACAAATATGACAGGCGTGAGATGCTCTATGAGTATTGGATTACCTTATACTAAAAAAGATGGTATGGAGAGTAACTAAAGCATGAACGACATTCACTGATGACTCGCGTGGTATACTTCGATGGCTCCCCACTCTCATATCCTTTGTTTGCTTGAGTTGCCTCCTCTTTTGGGTAGCGACGCGAGCAAACACGGCTGGTCTATATCCAAAATCATGTCGCAAATTTCGTAAACGTATTTTCGTTGCGTGAATCTTTTTTTTCTTTTCTTTTCTTTTTTTATGATGGAAGAGATATTATAAATATAATCTGTTAAACTTTATAACCATCAATAATTAATTTTTGACTTAAAATTTAATTATTTTAAACAGCTGGGGGGCAGATGAGCATGTATGATTTTACGCCAGAGATGTTTCGAAGTAGCGTTGGTCTAGTGCGTAACTTTCGCGCTTTCCATTTGGAGTACACGTGTTCAACTCTCGACTAGGGTCACTTTTTTTTATTTTTTTTTTATTGTTTTAATATGTTTTATTCCTTTTTATATTTATTTTTTTTTAGATTTTGTATTTTTTAAATAATTTTAAAATTTAATTTTTCACAAGTACGCTCGTTTTTTTCAGTGAAAATTTTTTAAAAATAAATTATTCTTTATAGGTAGTAATTACAAATATTGATAAATAAATAATAGTGATGTTTATTTTATAATAGTATAGTTTAATTTATTTATAATTTAGTTTATAAAATTTACAATAAATTACAATGAATAAATAAAACTGAGGTATTATTATTTATGTTATAATATATATTGTATATTGAAATATGTTTATAAAGACAAAATTGAACTATAGTATTGTAAACATCACTATTATTTATTTATTAATATTTTAAATTATTTTCTATATGAAATAATTTATTTTTTCTCATACTTGCTGGGTAAGTGGCCTATAGCGCATGCGTTTTCGGGGTGGTAAGTAGCTAATAGCGCGCGCCGCGTGTGTTTTGTCTTTGAAGCGTGTGTTTGAGTAAAAAGCGTTAGGTTATAAAAAATAACGTCACGCAAATCCGTTGATTAATGAAAAAAAGAAAACCACGATTTTGTTTTGTATATGCATAAGTAGCGTCGCGCGGGCGAAGATGATAGGAGAGAGAGAGAAAAAGAGAATGCTTTATCGAAAGAAAACAAGACACGCCAGAACGTGTTTACGAGTCAGTCGTACGACAGATATGAGAGAGAGAGAGAGAGAGAGAGAGAGAGAGAGAGAGAGAGAGAGAGAGAGAGAGAGAGAGAGAGAGAGAGAGAGAGAGAGAGAGAGAGAGAGAGAGAGAGAGAGAGAGAGAGAGAGAGAGAGAGAGAGAGAGAGAGAGAGAGAGAGAGAGAGAGAGAGAGAGAGAGTAAGAGAATGCTATACCGAAAGGAAACAAAACACGCTAGAACGTGCACGAGTTTCTATGTACGAGTCATTTGTGTGCTAGCTTCTTGATGAAAGTTGTTGGCGATGCAAAAAATAATATTTATATGAAATGTTTTTTTTTGATTTATATATTAATTTTTTTTAATGACCAACCCTCCCTTTCCGCGCCCTAACATGTCACTCTCTCTCTCTCTCTTACACCCAGCACTTATGAGAAAAAATAGTATGTGAATCTCGTTCGGTTTAGTTGACTATTGCGCCACTCGGGCAATGGCGCTACTCGCTACGCTCGTGCGCCAGCTTACCCTCGTGCGCAATAGTCAACTAAACCTTACTCGTTACACAATATACTATAAAAATATGAATAAAAAAACGAGCATACTTTAAGTAACTTGTGAAAAAATAGATTTTAAAATTAATAAAAAATTAGAAAATAAAAAAAATATAAATAAAAAAAAGCAATAAAAACTATTGAAATAATAAAAAAAAAAGTTTAAAAAAAGTGGTTCTAACCAAGAGTTGAACTCGCGTACTCAAAAGGAAAAGCGCGAACGTTACGTACTAGACCAACGCTACTTCGAAATATCTCTGGCGTAAAATCGCAAATGCTCATCTGCCCCCCAGCGGTTTAAAATAATTAAATTTTAAGTTAAAAATTAATTATCTAAAGTTAAAAAGTTTAACAGGTTATATTTATAACGTATCTCCCTTCATAAAAAAAGAAAAGAAATAAAAGATTCACGCTACGAAAATACGTTAACGAAATTTGCAACATGATTTTGGATATAGACCAGCCGTGTTTGCTCGCGTCGCCACCCAAAAGAGGAGGCGACTTGAGCAATAGAAGAATGCCATAGTTAGCAGTAAAGAAAGAATAGTGGACAAGCCACGTTTACTTCCTTCACGTCCCATGAGAGGATACAGCGCTAGCTATCGAAGGATATTAGAGTGGGGAGTTACTAAAGCATGTAAACAAACAGTTTTTGGATAGCACAAACCTCGTAAGAGTAGATGGCGCTGTTATGGAAGCATAGGATATTACTTACTAACTTTGGATACGTAAACTAAATGCTCTATTGGCATGGATTTTCTCTCAGTGCATGCATATATTTCACTATTCTCATACTATGTGAAGTCGAAAAATTCATTTTATATAGATTTTAAAATAAATTTATTTAAAAAACTTAAATAAATAATACAATACTCTTTTATTAAAACTTTATTCAATTAAAGACTTTTCTTTAAAAAAGCAACAAAATGTTTTATGTGCTTATTTACTGGCTTACACTGAGAAAAAAATTTAGTTGAGTCAATGAAATAAATTTAGTTATTAAATATTTTGTTGATAAAAATTAATTTTGATTGAAGTAATATGCAAAGTTATTAAATCACTGAAATATTTAGTTGGGATAAAAAAAATGATACCTAAGTTAAAAAAAAATAAATATTTTTTTAGAATAAAGAAAAATTTATTGTTATGGTTAAATTATTTGATTGACTTAATCAAATCAATTTCATTAAGGCAGCTGATAAAATTTTATATAATATTTATTTGTAACAATAGAATATGTTTGTAAATTATCTATATATTTTGTTACAGTAATTAAATATTTATTTTAGTAAATCGTTTGTTAAATTTACAAAATCTTTTATAACAATAAAAAAATATTGGTCAATCATCAATATAATATTTGCTTGAATTAACGGTCATCCGATTAAGTTAAAGAAGCTTATATTGTAAATAAACGCTTCACTAAGTTAATAACATTGTCATTTAATTAATAATATATGTGATTGTATAAAAAAAATATTTTGTTGTATATAACACATGAAATTTGATCAGCATTTCAATAAAAATTACAATTAATTTAAAGAAATAGGTTCTTTAAAATCAACAAATCCGATTTCAATGAATTCACAAAAAGAAAACCAATAAATTATTTTTTTAAAGTCAAGAAAGGTGCAACGTAAAATCAGATATTAAATTTTTTTTAAAGAAATATTTATTAAACCGAATATATTTATTTTATTATTTCTATCAAGTTGTTATTGAAACAAGAATATAATTCACTGATTTAATTAAATATTATATTAACACTTCCATTAAATTACTTTAATGTTCAATAATGTATTAGATTATCTTAATGAAATATTTATTAAACCAAATATATTTATTTTATTATTTCTATCAAATTGTTATCGAATCAAGAATATATGTTACTGATTTAATTAAATATTGTATTAACACTTCTATTGAATTACTTTAATGTTTAATAATATATTTGATTATCTTAATGAAATATTTATTAAACCAAATATATTCATTCTATTATTTCTATCAAGTTGTTATTGAAACAAGAATATATTCTATTGATTCAATTAAATATTATATTAACACTTCCATAAAATTACTTTAATGTTCAATAATATATTTGATTATCTCAATGAAATATTTATTAAACCAAATATATTTATTTTATTAATTCTATCAATTTTGATTGACATAAGAATATATTTCACTAATTTAATTAAATATTATAATACTTCTACTAAATTACTTTGATGTTTAATAATATATTTAATTATCTTAATAAAATGTTTACTAATTCTAACGTATTTTTATCAAATTTTGATTAAAAGAAGAATATATTACATTGATTTAATTAATTATTATATCACCTCTATTAAATTACTTTACTGTTCAATAATATATTTAATTATATTAATGAAATATTTAATAATGTCAAAATTATTGTTTTATTCTTTCAATAAATTTTGAATAGTAACAAAAAGATATTTCATTGTTTTAAATAAATATTGTATGACTTATATTAAATTATTTCACTGGCAAATGAAATACCTAATCATTTTAATTCAATATTTAGTTGCTTTGATGAATGCGTTTTTTCTCTTTATGAAATATATGATTGATTCTATAAAATATCTCATTGTCTTTTACTCAAATAATTTCATTGCTATATTATAATTAATTGGATGCATTAAATTAATTAAATTTTCAATTGATTCAAATATTTGATTTATTTTGTTCTATAAAATTATTTTATTACTTTTATTATTTAATTATATTGCGTCTATGAAATCAGTGATTAATTGAATTAATTATTATTTTTAACAATTAAATATTTTATTATTTATGTCCCAATTAAATATTTTGTTGTATTAATTAATTTCTTCATCAGATCGATTAAATAATTATTTGATTATCTTAATGAAATATTTATTGAAACAAGCAGTTATTATTTAATAACATATTTACTAAATCAAATGAAATATAATGTTAAAATTAATATTTAATATTATTGAAAAATATTTTTTTGTATAAGTTATCATCCTTTATACTCAAACAAACTCATGTTTTAAATACGTGTCTTGCTAAGTGAATGACTTAGCAAAATATGTACTAAAGTTAATAAAAATTACAGAGAAATCTGATTAAATACTTGTTAAAATCAAGTGAATCCACTATTTGATTTAAGTACATAATTTATTTCATTCAAATAAGACATATTTGAACTAAAAGAAACATTTATTGTTTTAACAAAATCATTTAGTTCGATGGTTTGATGATACTACCGCTTGGTGGCGTCGTTATTTTTCGATCTCGCAAGCGGTAAGAGGGCCTTCAAGTTGATATATAAGGAAGTTAAAAATCCAAGATATATAATACGTAAATTGTAATGCGAGCGAAATTTATGTTAGATTTACTGCGTGTGCGATCACTGTATAAAGCATACTAATGTCAGTATGTTAATAATTGTTATTCTTTATCATATAAATAAATGGAATCATATTCACCTGTCCTTTAATGAGTCATCAATTCATTGATGTTAATAAATAAATATAAATCACTGAAAGCAAATACTGTTGATTAAAGACAGTATTTGTTCGATTAAAATATCTATAAATCGAATTAATTAAATATTTCTTTACTTTGAAGAAATATTTTATTTGTTAAACCGAATAATTAATCAATTTTTTGTTAAGACAATGAATTAATTTTATTAAATCTTAAAATTTTATTAAATTTAAAATATTCAATAAATTAAACTTTCAATTAAAAATATAAAATATTGAACTAATTTAATTTCAATATAACATTAATATGATGAAATAATTAATTAGAAAAACAAATGGACATTTTAATTGATAATTTTTTTTATTAAAACAATGAATTAATTTTATTGAATCAATCTTCGCGACATTTAATAAGTCAAATATTTAATTGAAAATACAAAATATTATTTGATTTAATTCCAATATGTATATTAATGTAATGAAATAATAAATTAGAAAAATAAATGGGCATTTTAATTGATAAAATTTTTTATAAAAACAATGAATTAATTTTATTGCATCAATCTTCGCGACATTTAGTAAGTCAAATATTTATTTGAAAATACAAAATATTATTTGATTCAGTTACTACATGCATATTGATGTAATGAAATAAGCAATTAGAAAAACAAATATGCATTTGAATTAATAAAAAATTTTTTTAAAACAATAAATTAATTTTATTCAACCAATATTTGTGATGTTTAATAGAATCAAATATTTATTTTAAAAAAATGAAATATTTATTTGACTCAATTAAAATATTTGTATTAATGTAACAAAATATTTTATGTGCCGCCCGCACCTAAGGGATTTCATTGATTCAATTAAGCCTTACTTAATTCAACTAAATTTTTTTCTCAGTGTAAGAGTCCGCTGTATCTCTGTCCTTTTCTAATGAAAAAATTTACTTTTTTCCCAAAATTAGCAGCAAGAGGCAAAAATAAAGAGATGGTTTCGATGTGTTTAATAAAATGTAATATTTTCTTTGATTAGTATGAATTAATTTTATTGCTTCGTTTTTAAGAAAAGTTGGAATAACTTAAAAAATTAGAAATTAGTGTCAAATAATGGGATTTTCAAGTTATTCCAACTTTTCTTGAAAATAAAGCGGTGGAATTAAATTATTCTTATCAGAGAAAATATTGCTTTCTATTACACGAATCGAAACCATCTCTTTATTTCTGCCTGAAGCTATTAGTTTTTATAAAAAATAAATTTTAAATAGATTCGGTAAAACAGGTAACTGTGTCGGTATACAGCTGACTCTTCGGATTCGTCTGAAACCGCAGAATATGATTGTTTGATGAAAAAAAAAGAACTTGTGTTTTTTCTTTTCGTCAAATAGGCCCCCTAGGCAAGGATATAGACATTTTTTTAAAAATGTGGTCAATAAAAGCCTTTATACGAACTTAAGGAGGTTATCAAGTAAATCGAGTTGTGTCAGATTACCTTGAAATTTTGAGCACATGTTTATAATAATATTATGTACCTGCTATTAAATTTTTAGAAGCATTAGCGGTACCGTTTTTGAGATATAAACTTCTAAAGTTTTAATTTTTAACACGTAATCCCTATATTGACGTGCTGTAAAAGGGACGTTTTCAATGATTATGAATTTGTTTTGTGTCAGAATTAAACCAAAAACTAATATGTAATTTAGAATTTCATAAAGAATATATTGATCACAAATTAAAAAATACTAGCGGTACCGTTTTCGGGAAATTACAATTCAAACGTATACACAAATAGGAAATGTCTATAGAAAATGTATGAATCTAAGTACGTCAAACGGACAGAGAGTAGCTGGTGTGGTAACGACGACTAGTGTGTGCGTGTACATATATAAGACGCCACGTGTGTGAGCACAGTCGGAATCAAAAGTTGAAACTATAACGCATGCACGCAGACGCTTTTTTTGATACTTCGAGCAATAAAACTTTTGTCTCCGACTAGTACTTGACAACCTCCTTAAATAACCAAAGAACTTAGACTCTTACAAAAAAATGCATGAAAAATAAAATGAGGCACGAATTGAATGCTTTAATTTAAGCTTTGTTGCATTAAAAAAGCTTTTGTTGTTAGAAAATTATTTTTAATTAAATATTACCACATATTTACTTAATATTTTTTTTAGCATATAAAATATTATCAATTTTTTACGTTATTTCATCAACATATTTTAATCGTAACTTTTGAACCACCAAAGATCTTTTAATGCAACAAAGCCCCAGCGGAAAAAATAAACGAGAGTAATTGAAAATTTCTGAAAGAAACTGAAATGAACGGAAAGTTCTTGTGAAAATTGGGACGAAACAAATAGTACATTTTAAACTGTTTCAGGAATTATCGGAAATTTTCAGTATGTTTCATTTTCTTTCATTTTCTAACTGACGAACAAAGAAATCAGTAATATTATGAAATTTTTAGTTTATTTCAGTTTGTCTTAATCTGTTTTGATTTCTCTCAAATTGTTTCAATTTCTTTCACTTTTTTTCATTTAGTTTCTGTTTATTTCATTTTCTTTCATTTTTTTCAGATTATTTCTGTTTGTTTCAGTTTCTTTCGGTTTCTATCGTTTTTTGTTCAGAAAGAAATGAGAGAAAATGAAACAAACTAAAATACTCTGAGTGTTTTGTCCAAATACTTAAATAAAACATTTTAACTCATTCTAAAAGTTATTGCAAGAATCTGAAAAAAACGAGATAAACTGAAACAAACTGAAAAAAATTGAGACTTTTTGAAAATTTTTAGAAGAATTGGGACATTTTTTTCCGCTGGGGAGCTTAAATTAAAACATTTAATTCGTGCTTCATTTTATCTTCTATGCATTTTTTTGTAAGAGTCTTATTCTTTGGTTATTAAGTTCTTATAAAGGCTCTTATTCGACATATTTAAAAAAAATGTCTATATCCTTATCTAGGGGGCCTATTCGACGAAAAGATAAAACACGGATTCATTTTTTTCCATCGAAAAATCATATCCTGCAGTTTCAGCCGAATCTGTTTCCTGGAGGTGGGGTGCTCTCCTTGTCAGTTAGAATTTTTTTTAATGTACTTGTTTATTATTTATTTTTCTATATCTTTTTCTATATTTTTTTCTTTTCATAACGAAAAGAAAACTAGATATTTGAATATATCCCACATAGCACGAAAGATTCGGGAAGCTTCCATCGAAAGTTTCGAGAAAGATTCCAATGTAAGCTTCTAGCAAGCTTCCCGGAAGCTTAAGAGGCGGCCGTATCATTCTGTCCTTGTCTAATCTAAATTTTCGTTATTATAAATAAATAAAACATTTTCATAAAAAAGTAAGACAACCGCCCAATAGAGCAAAAGACAAGCAAACGATTCTTTTCTATGAAATAATATAAAATTTTGATTATTTTTCAAGTGAAGTCTGAAACGAAAAAACAGTCAAATCAACTCAATCAAGTTCGATTGTTTTTCCGTTTCAGACTTCACTCGAAAAATAATCAAAATTTTATATTATTTCATAGAAAAGAATCGTTTGCTTGTCTTTTGCTCTATTGGGCGGTTGTCTTACTTTTTTATGAAAATGTTTTATTTATTTATAATAACGAAAATTTAGATTAGACAAGGACAGAATGATACGGCCGCCTCTTAATGACAGTTTCGAGAAGCTTCCATTGGAATCTTTCATGTAAACTTTACGAAAAGTTTAGGAGAGCTTACATGTAATATTCTATGAGGACTAAATGAAACATTACAAAATAGCTTCCAGTAAGCTTCCGAAAAGATTGCATGCGATATTACAGAAACGTTATTTGGAAGATTCCAATATATCTTGCAGGAAGCTTCCAGTAATATTTTGTGGAAGATTCCATTCAAACTTCCTGCAACTTTCCACGAAATGTTACTGGAAGAATATTTCAATGTTTACAGAAGGTTACCAGTAACTTATTAGGAAGATTCCTTGTAAGCTTCCCGGAAGCTAAATAAAAGTTTCGAGAAGCTTCCATTGGAATCTTTCATGTAAACTTTACGGAAGGTTCAGGGAAGCTAACATGTAATATTCCATGAGGGCTAAATGAAACATTACAAAATAGCTTCCAGTAAGCTTTCGGAAAGATTACATGCAATATTACAGAAACGTTATTCGGAAGATTTCATTATATCTTGCAGGAAGCTCCCAGTAATATTTTGTGAAGGATTCCATTCAAACTTCCTGCAGCCTTCAGTGGAATGTTATAGGAAAAATATTTTATTGTTTACGGAAGGTTACTAATTTATCAGAAAGATTTCCTGTAAGCTTTCCGGAAGCTAAATAAAAGTTTCAGGAAGATTCCATTGGAATCTTTTATGTAAGCCTTATGGAAGGTTCAAGGAAGCTCACATGTAATATCCCATGAGAGCCAAATGGAATATTACAAAATAACTTCCAGTTAGCTTCCGAAAAGTTATATCCGAATGTTATTTGGAAGATTACTTTACATCTTGCAGGAAGCTTGCAGTAACATTTTGCGGAAGATTCTATTCAAACTTCCTGCAGCCTTTCACAGAATATTACAGGAATGACATATTAATGTTCACAGAAAGTTATTGCAAAGTTTCAGAAAAAAAACATCAGTTTGTAGTAAATATTATGAAAATTATTTAGTTAAATTTTTAAATAAATCTATTCCTTTGTTTATAAGAATTTTGTATTCCTGGTACAAAATCGAATAAATTTATTATATATCATTGGACTCTAACATTTTAAATAACTGATAAATGAATTTATTTAAAAATTTAATAGAATAATCTTCATGGTACATACTATAAGCTAATGCATTTTTTTTCTAAAATTTTACAATAAAATGAAAATTTAGACAATATTTATGAGTACAGGTGTAGTGTCTGCCTTACATTAGTTTAATTTTATAGATTAAAAATATTGTTTTTTTTTCTATTAAATTAATGTCTTATACTCTTTTTAATTTACAAAATTTATTGCAGATTATTTAAATATAAAGTAAAACATATTACATTTTAAATGATTAAAAATTTTTTATAATTGTGTATAACTTTCGATGAAGAATTTTTTTTATTATTGATTTTAATTAATAAAAAAGAACACAAAAAAATAGGTTTTTTTTTTAAAGAGAAAGTCGTTTATATAAATTAATTACAAAGTCTAAATATCTTTACAATGTTTTGAATATATGAATTTTATCAAATAAAAGATTTTTCCTCAAAAAAGCGTAATATTTTTTGTTCTTTTACTAACTAAAAATTAATAGTAATAAAAAATTTTTACCCAAAGTTACATAATTAAATAAATTAATTCATTCAATTTGTAATCTGCTTTTTCCGTATTTATATAATAATCCTCCATTAATTCTATAAATTAAAAATATAGTCTTTTTTTTAAATTAATGTATTAAGAGGAGGTCACGTATCTCTGTCCTTTTCTAATCAAAGAAATGATTTTTCTACAAAAACTAATAACTTTATCAAAAAATGAAGAGAAAGCCGTATCTTGTATCAGGAAAAGCAATATTTTCTTTGATAAGAAAAAATTAATTTTATTGCTTCGTTCTCAAGAAAACCTTGAAAAACCAAATTGTCCACCCTAACCTCTATGATTTAAGTTTTTCAAGGTTTTCTTGAAAACGAAGCAATAAAATTAATTCTTTCTTATTAAAGAAAATATTGCTTTTTTTATTACGAGATGCGGCTATCTCGTCATTTTTTGCTAAAGTTATTAGTTTCTGTAAAAAACTCAATTCTTTGATTAGAAAAGGACAGAGATACGTGACCTCCTCTTAAGATATTCTTTTAAATATTAAAAATTAATATCGGATTATTATATGAATACGAATAAAACAGATTACAAATTAAATGATTAAAAGTTTCTATAATTGTATAACTTTAGATAAAAAATTTCTTTTAAGAGCAGGCCGGAGCAGATTCGATACCGACCGAGAATCGAAAATACGTTGTTTTCTCCTACTATACGTAATGGAATGCATTAAAATTTCAAATATATTCACGAAATTCATTTCTCTATTGCGCTCGCCAAAAATAATTTGAGAAAATTTTAAATAATTAAAAATTCTATACTACAGCTGTTTATTAAATTCTAAGTACTGTTACTTACTTTTTGTTTAAAATATGGTGAATTTTATGAAAAAAAAACATCTATTATACAATCATGTATGCATAAAAAATTGCGCTCGATAACAATTTCTTTTGAAAAAAGCATAATTATTTTATTTATGATAAAATAACATTTTCACTTCTCGGTCGGTAATCAAAACTGCTCCGGCCTACTCTTAATATTAATTTTTTATAAAAACTAATAGCTTCAGGTAGAAATAAAGAGATGGTTTCGATTCGTGTAATAGAAAGCAATATTTTCTCTGATTAGAATAATTTAATTCCACCGCTTTATTTTCAAGAAAAGTTGGAATAACTTGAAAATCCTATTATTTGACACTAATTTCTAATTTTTTAAGTTATTCCAACTTTTCTTAAAAACGAAGCAATAAAATTAATTCATACTAATCAAAGAAAATATTACATTTTATTAAACACATCGAAACCATCTCTTTATTTTTGCCTCTTGTTGCTAATTTTGGGAAAAAAGTCAATTTTTTAATTAGAAAAGGACAGAGATACAGCGGACTCTTAACTTAAAGTAAACTCATAATTAGATTTGGTTACAGTAAATGCTAATATTGGTTAAAATTAAATTATATTTTATCATTATTTTAAACAGAAATCTATTAATCTTAGATGTGATAACAATCAATATTGTTTACTTAATCAAAATATTTCGTTGCTTTTATTTTATTTTTACGAGTGATATGTGAAACTTTTAAGCATAATCTGCTAAAAAAATTAAATTAAGTAAATAAAAATTTTTTAAATACAACATTACAAGATTTAAAATGAAAAATATTTATATTTATTTTTTGTAAGTATTTGATGGAGCCTCTCTTCTTTCACTTTCTTTTGGATAAGATTCAGCCAAAGCTTATCTTTTTTTCATCAGTTTTTGATAAAGTTCAACCAAGGATATTATTATTTTACTATTAATTAATATAAACTTTGGTTGAACCTTATCAAAAACAAAAGAGATAAAATATAAGCCTTGACTGAATCTTAAAAAAAATAAAGTAAAGAAGAGAAGCTCTACCCAACACTTACAAACAATAAATATAGATATTATTCATATTAAAACATTAATTGATGTAACTAAATAAAATGTTATTAGTTACTTTAATATTTTCAACAAATTATGCTCAAAAGTATCAAAAATTACTCGGAAAAATTTATAAGAGCAACCATATATTTATAATAAATAAAAAGTATTTTAAGGAGGTGCTTACTTCTGCAGAGATATTGACTTTTATTACATTAAAGCTTAATAGATTTCTGTAACAAATTAAAATAAAGTATAGGTCAAGTTTAACCAATATTTAAATTTATAGTTACGTCATGCTTAGGAGTAAAGGCCGTTACACTCAAAAAGATACAAGATACAGATACAGTGACAGATACAAAATTACATTGGCTAGTAGTAGTTATTGGGGCACCATGGACCGTCACAACAAACCCCCACTCCACCACCCCAAAGGTTATTGACCACTAGGTCAATGACCTCTGAGAAGGCGAAGTAGGGGCTTGTTAGGCATGGTACCCAAACAACTGGAGGGTCACTCACCCTCTCCTAGAAATTTAGAGTGGGGATGAACTGGAGGGTCACTTACCCCCTCCCACAAAATTTAGAGTGGGGATAAAAGATATTTTAATCGATATTTCAAAATTATTAATTTAAAATTTTGTAATATAATCCTTTTTAATTATCGAAATAATAAAAACTTGAATTATAAAATATGAATTTTTATATTGAATCAGAAAATATAAAATTTACATATAAATTATTGTGTGTATGAAGGATGAGGAATTGGTAACAGACAAGGTGATTGAAATACTCATGTTTTAAAGTTTAACAACACATTTATTATTAATAATAAAACATTACAACGTAGCATTCATACAATTAACTAGTGTGTACATATGATAAATAATAAATTCGTGTATGATTATAAACACATCTTCTTTTCCTAAAACTAGATTATTCTTTTTTAATAATTCGATGAGATCATTTACAAAATTATCATTAAAACTAGACATTGTGCTTTTTATATCGCTAGAAGTATAGTATACATATTGAGATTCCTGACTATTTTCTAATACATTTTTCATATTTATAACCATTTCTCGTAATATATAATCAACAGATTTTACAACAGTATTTAAATATCTAATTCTATAATCTATACATTTTGATAAATCTTTTAAACGTTCAAACGTGACACGTTTAAATACTAGTGACCGATTAAATCGACCATATTTTTTCGGCGGTCCACCACACTCCTCTCCTTCTGGTTGTGCGTCATTGGGTACCAATTCAAAAGCTCTCTCGTGAAAACTAATCATAAAACGGATAGTGTATCCAGGAATAGATAGCCGCTGATCCAGCATAGATTCCTCATTATAGCAAGTAAAAATATTCAATTTTATCAAATTCCTGCTTCAACGCCTCCCAACAGTCCAGTGACAGAGGTAAACCTTGAAAATTGGCTCCACAGAAGCGTACTACGGGTGCAAACTCCTTTTTGCCTTCGCCGCCTATATTCTCCAGGCCTACCTGGATAATTTTTCCAAAAGAGCTGTTCAGCCCGTAGACCATTGGCAGAACCTGCTGCCAATAATTTTTCTTGCTGTTTTGTTTTATTAAATATGCCAAGTCATTACCAAATGTCTGCTCCAGGCTTCTCTTTTGACCAACCATCTTGCTTGAGCTTTGTTGTTACTGCTGCTATCACTGTCGTCAAACTGTGGCTAGACTGAGTGGGTGCCGCTTCTTTTATACTGTAAAAATTGGTGGGGGCGCCGCAAAAAGCTGTTGTGCGACCAATCAGAGACAACCAAATATCATATTACTCGTACGAGATTTTTCCCACAAAATTCTTGACTATAGTATCATTTTTTTTGCAAGTTCTGTGAGAAATTTTCCAAGAATTTCTTGAAACCCAATCCGCTAGACATATAATACAGAAACATGATACAATAATGACCACAAACGTTAGAATATTCGCTTTGTAAGCGTTTATTATTCCATCTAAATTTTTACAATTTTGCTGAATACGTCGTAAATGTTGTTGAATTTGTGGTGGTTTACCAAGACTATCAAAGTACACACCTGTGCCGTACTTATCAACGTATATGGCAACCCAGTGCGCACCACGCTGGTTATGATTTTGCGTATTAAGCACAAACGCACAAGGTTTCACCCACATCAGAGGAATCCGATCCGCTGGATAAACGCCTACTGCGTGAAACTTGATCCTCATCAGATATCGAACAATCTCTTTTAAATTCATTGCGGAGAATTTCTAAAAATTCTTCCGAAATCAGCGATTTTACGCTGGGGTTAAGTTTCAGTAGCCAATGTTTCAGATTAGCAACGTTATTTAGTGCACACACGTAATTTGAATAAGGTGATTTTAAGTAATGATGCATGCACTGTACACTGCTGAAATTTAAATTTCTAAAAGCTGGACAATCTTGTTCTTTTTCTAAATTTTCAATCTTACAGGTGGTGAGCTTGGAAAGTAGTTCAAGCTTTTCTTGACCTCGCACGAAAATTGTACGTTAATTCATGCAAATATCTTCCAAATTTTTGTATAATCTTTTTATCGATATATCACCTTCGTACCACTCCAGACCATGATGATTCAGCGTCACCCAATTGTTCTGTCTCAAAGCATTTTTAGGTAAGCGTCTTAAATTACAAGGAGGCGCCACAATCCAATGAGCGATAAAGTTTTTATGAATACCAAGTACAGCCACCTCCTTTGGAATCAAACGATTTTTGTTGTCCTTTAAAAACTGCACATCAATTACCACGTCCATACTGTTTGCAATGAAAGTTGCTCGCCGACTGAGATAATAAAGCTGGCTTTGCTTTACTTAAATAGTGAGAAATATATCCCCACCACTACTTAACCGCTATAATCCACGACAACCTGTCTCGACGAGTCAATTTCGAGCAAATTGTCGTATTCAGCATAAATTATACAATTTACAGCGCCCTCTAGTGGGTCGTCGAATCTAACATCAATTCGTACATTACCATTTTTTATCAAATTCCAATGACTACCATCACTCGCCGATAAATCAGGTGTCAAATCAAAAGCGAATAGGCAGTAACCGTTTGGATAGTCTTCACGGTTAATCGAGTTGCCTGAATTCATAAAGTGAATACCTGTGCCGGAAAAAAGTGTATGATAAGCATCAACGTACATTTTGCTTTTTTTGAAATCTGGCTGTAAGGGCTTCGATGGCACTTGCATTCCATCAACGTACAGACACAAAAAATTTATATTAAAATTCTTGAAATTGAATGGGTTAAGACTTTTATCTCCGTTGTAAGCTTTATTTTCAACAAAACCGAGTATAATTCTTTTCGGCAGTTGACCTAATATGACATTGTCGATTGTTTCCCCATGCACACCATTATGTAACGTAACAGCCTTAACTTCTACACGTGTCAGTGGGTATTTTGCAGTAGTCTGTGACAATAGTTTTTCGTGTGCTAGCACAAGTGAAGGATTTAATCTTACCCGACGCACAAAAAGCGTAGCCTTGGTAATATTTACCGTGAAAGCACCAGCGGGATCCATGAGACAGAATCCATCACGAGAACGCACAAGCCTCACTCTAACTTCAACACCACCCAGTAATAATTTGTCTTGATTAAAAACATCACAATGTAAATGGCCGAGTAAATCAATCTTCCTGCCAATCATGAGTGCCTTACGTTTATTGAGACCTACATTACCACCTGTGGTATCGTCCATTTTCCCTGCTGTATCATCGTACCACAAACCACTCGTTAAATGAGACTTTTTAGCTGTTGGACCATAATTTAGTAATGTTTCAATGTAAGCTCTGTATGCATAAGCATTGTTTGGCGGTGAAACAGGTTTCTGATTGAATAGCACGTCGACTTGATTAAACAACGAATGCAAAAGATTATTTATTGGTCCAACGTTCGGATCCTTAGGTGGTTCAGCACTAGTGCATGTTACACTTACACTCACACTTAACATTGTGTGAGCCAAGTCTAGATATTCAGTGTTGCCGGGGATTGTAAATTCAATTGGTGATTGGTCGTTGAGTGAAGATATCGGTTTATACTGTACCCAGTAAGAGCCTTCAATTGCAGTCTGTGTCGAGGGTAATTCAAAGAGTGATAATTCCGACTTGATTGACTGACAAGATTCTGTATGCAACAGCGCCATCTTGAAATTTTAATTTTCGAAAATATCTCTAGCTACACGTGCTTTCTTATTCTGCTTCTTCTTCTTCTTCTTTTTCGCAACCTTACCACTTTTCGAGCGTTTAGCTGCTGAGGTGTTTGTAGTACCAGCTGCACTCGACGACTGAACTGACGATGTCTCGTTCTTCTTTTTATATTCAGATTCTTCCCCCTCTATTGCACTCGACTCACCCAAGAGCAATTTGTCCAGAACAACGTCAGCTTTTCTTTTGAGATTTTTACCACTCTCGCGAATGCGCTCTTTGGCCGCCTCTTTTACAGGTCTGCCACCTAGAGTGACATCATCTAGGATATTTTTACCCGCTTGGAGAGCCTCTTTACCGACCACTTTTGCACCTTGCTTGATCTTCGGTATAGCTGCTCGGAAGAGACCTTTCAAAAAACTACCTACTCCTGCACCCGACTGGTGATAACCAAAACAAGGTTTACCAGCTCTAACGCACTCACCCCCACCACCAACCATTTGGTTATTGAAGAAATCTTCAAACTCAGACATTTTATCGGATGCGCTTAAAGTGAAGCGTTACAGTCAACGTACCGTAGTCGAATGGAATGGGAAATCCGTGTTCGTCTCTTATATCTATTTCGATCGACTGAAACGCTAAAGACAGCAGTGGTAGGTACATGGGTGGTGAAAAGTTTTTAATTTCAACACCTCCGTAAACGTAATCGCGCAAATCAAGCGAGACTATACGTAGTAAGCTCGTGCGCATGTCACCTGTTACGTAAGGCTGGCAAATGTTGCTGTAAACCATCAGCACGGTTGGCAACCCGTTTACAAGATTTGCTGGACGATTACCGGTAATGTAGTGTTCTTTATTACCTTTGCAAGAGAAAATTGGTACATTTTCCAGACCTAAAATTCTAAGTAATTTTTCCGATAGTGTAAACGTGTGCTTATAAGTTGTACAATCTTCTCCACATCGACATCTAACCCGTACATAGCCACCAGCTTGGATTTCAAAATATAAATGATTTTTCACATTCTCGAGATTATTTATTTCTTCCAAGAGACTTTCAATATCACGATAAACACCAGGTTTCACTCTGGCAAACACCTCGGCCCCCTGTTGAGTCTCTTCTGTTTCTCGCAAAACATTCGCCATTTCACGTTTGGCTGTTTTAACAGAAATAACTCCCTCCCGCTCAACTATTGATATATGCTGAAATGTGAGAGGTATTTGAATTTCCGTGAGTCCTACACACCAGTCGCCATGAAGATAAAAATTTTGCGATAATTGTGTTGTGAAATGTGTCGCCACATTGTGTGGAAAGACAAACTTGCTGCTGTTGCTCGGTAAAACCATGTAAAATTCATCGTTCATTGTAAATTTTTCAAATCTTTAGCTGCTATCCAAGAATTAAATTTTTCTGGATACCCCCTCCAACTGACCAAATATTGTTTTTTCGACCCACTACCTTTACTCTTCAAAACCTCGTCAACCTCAAACGCTTCGCTATCTAAATCCTTGCGCACTCTGCTCAACTGTTCTTCGTAAAAATATCCGTCAATTTTTTCTCCACCAAGATCTGCCAAAGTATAAACGGGTGGTTGTTGTCTTGTGTCGACTCTTATAATTTTAAACAGCTCCAGAGTCCAGCCACCCTCGTATGCTTTCCTGAAGGCTGTCTTGGCACGACTGACACGAACCAGATCACCAACGCTGTATTTAGCTACTCTAAACGGGTTTTTTTCGCTGTAACGCAACGTCAAATTTCGACGTACCACGTGAGCATTATATAAGTTGACCTTGGAAGGGGACATTTTTATGGCACTGTGCCACGACTCGTTGTAACACGTCACAATTTTTTGCAAAACATCTATATAACGTCTTGTGCGCAAGTGAGTAAAGTATCGCCAGATTCGACCTTTGAGAGTTCGAATAAAGCGTTCGGCAATGGCTGCCTTTATATCAGGGTCTCTCACGACTCGGTAGGTAATATGTTTCTTTTTAGCACCTCTTGCACCTCTCGACCGATAAATTCCTTACCTTTATCAGTCTGTAGGTAAATAGGATGTCTATCATTACATCGTGATAAAATTTTGTCCAATGCTACAGCAACGCTTCGGCTCGTTTTGTCGAGAAGAGGCTCTGCCCAGGCAAACTTTGAAAGTGCATCAATGACAATGAGAATATAGCTGTACCCATCATTGTAGGTTTTAAGTGATCTAAAATCTGCCAAGTCAGCTTCCCACACCTCAAAGGGGCTGAAAACGTTGTAATGTCGACGAGGAAAACGATGTCTCACGAGTTTGTGTAAGGTATGTGCATCCTGACTCTCCAGCCACTTGGTGATGGTATTGTTATCAAATTTTTTGGGTTTCGCGTGTTTCAGTAAATGAGCACCAGCGTACGCTGATGGTGCAGAAAGATTATAGTAATAATGCTCAAGGCCGTCCGGCTTTGACATCTCCTTCTTCCTTTTCTCTTTCTTTCTCATTGCTCCTCTTCCTCTTATAAATTAGCTTTCTCTCTTTCTTTTGCTGTCTTATAAATGTATTTTTAATGCGTTTCAAAAATTTATCAAACGCAATTTTGCTGATCATGCACAAAACAGTAATACCAGCTGCAGTCTTCTCATTACCATCCGCAGTCTCCGAGAGCATGCGTGAAAATGCTCGTTCAGCCAGCAGTCTGTCGGCTTTTATATGATTCGTTATTTTTTTATTTGAATATGAAATATCGTGCTCTAGACAGGCATTGTCAAGAGGGTTTTTTCCTCTCTGACCGCGTCTGAGACGCTCTTCAAGATGTGTGCCAGGGCCGAGAAACTGGTAGCCTGGCAGATGCATTTCAAAGGGTACAACTGAAATCAATTGGTCTATAAAAGTACCAGTTTTCTCCCCCTTCTCCTCCTCCTCCTTCACCACCCCCTCCATCACTTCCTTCCATGCTTTCACATACGGTCCCATTTTAGCTGCTCGAGACGACTCTTTTTTGCAGGGGTTGATGGCGTAGCTGCCAACTCGCTACTAACTTTTTTACGCTTTTTCGCACTCTCAACTTCTTTCTCCTTTACGCTCGTCTGACTAGTAGCTGTTGAAGTATAATAACCTTCGTTTTCTGACGACGATGACGGCGATGAGTCAGCGCTATGAGATGCAATCTTACGCCACAGTTGATCGTTACCAATGAATTCTCGAGGTATACTAACTTGTCGCAAGACGCGTGCAAACTGTTTGTATCCGCGTGGTGGTGGTCTTTTTCTACTTCTCATAGCCTCGTTCACCAAATCGACAATATTAGTACCCTCGACAACAGCGCCATCTAGTTTGATTATACCACGACTATCCCATTCAATATTACCAGCTTGTCGCAAGTATCTAATGAGATGTCTAGCATTGCTTCGAAATTTCTGCGGTACCGACTCGACAATCTGTTTGTCGTCGATTTCGTCATTATCACCTGTATCCATTGTCGTTCCCGTTTCTAATAATGCGGTCTCGTGTGGACGTATTATACCCCCACTCTCATCCTTCTCCTCCTCTCTTAGATGCAAGTAACGCTGCAAGATTTGCTAATATTGCAAACATTTTTGGCGCTCATCACCCGCAGAATGTAAAATTTTACTCATTTCCTCGTCGAGGCGTGTCGTGGCTGTGCCAGGTGTCTGGACACTGGATGCTGGTGTTGTATGATTGGTAGTTGCTACATCATGCTGTTGCTGCTGAAGCTGTTGCTCCAAGCACTCTTGCGGTACTAAAATCATTTTTCTTGCGTACTCCATGCCGATAAAACAGGTTTCACAATTAGCCGCAGTAAATATGCTGATTTTACTATCAATTTCCTTTTTACCTCCAAACTACCCAGTTTAGCGAGTTTCCGCAACAGAGGTGCGACTTTTCGCAATTGTTTCTTATAATACTTGCTGAGTGGAATATTTCCACGTAAAATGTTCAAAGCACACTCGCAAATGTACGTTATAAGTTTAGAATTTGCTTCGCGTACTATAGCCTTAACTTTATAGAGTTCGCTTTTACACAAAACATGTAGCTGAGTCCAATACTTTTCTGGAATCGGTCTGCTGCTACGACTACGTCTCACCGGTTCCATTACAATCGCACGACTGGTACATTATTCGAGCGAGCACCAGCTTTTATGGGTTTGCAACGAGGCACATAAACGTACTGATGTTTGTCAAACGGAAATATACAAGTACGAAATCTCACATTTTCAGGCGTACCCTGCTTCAGGTCTATGAACAAATAGCCGTGTGGCTCTGCTGTGGCATCGAGATATGCCTCTTGCAAAAAACGAGGCTCCTCGGGGCAGACTTGGCGCGCCAGATGATTTATTTGCGCTCGATCGCGCGGATTTTTAAATACCACGATGTAATTAGAGTTTAGAGAGATTTCTCGCTGACCTTGATGAAAGAGATTTTGCGAGATAAAGATGACGCTCAAGTTATTGTGATGACTGCCTTTGGTAAAGAGATTGACTACAGCTCTGCTGGACGATTCTCTCATCAGATCGTCGAGAGTCAAGAGTTTTGGTCGTGGATCATTGGCATAATCTTCGCTCTTTGGTAAACCCTCGTGAAATTCGATTCCCTCACCCAACTCCCTGTAAATTGCCTGCCACTCGGTATAATACAAGAGTATACGCTCGAATTTTGTATCACTCATGCGATCAATGTGATGCAAAAAATTCTTCACAAATACTGTTTTACCACACGAGCTGGGTCCACAAATCATCAAAGTCCACGGATGCATCCACCTGCAAACGTCCATGTTACCGCCGCTGCTAAACTTCTACTACTAACCTCATCACATCCTCGAACCACTCTACATATACGATCAGCAAGAGTGGGGGGGCGGCGGCGGCGGCGGCGGCGGCGCGCGCGTGTGCGAGCAGTATCGTGCTGGCGCTAGCCAATCGTTTAGCTGATTAGCCATATAGCTGGCTGACGCCAGCATTATTCCGCTCTTTGGCTATATGGCTGGAAAAGCTTAACAAGTATTGACCTGTTATTTACTCAAAAGCGCTCGTCACCATCACTACTTGTACCTGCCACCACCACCACCACCACCACCACCACATTTCCAGTATAAAAGTAAAAGCAGCAGCATTTATAGGTTAGTGCTGTACAAGTTTTCGTATCGTAAAAATAAATAAGTTATAGTCAACAAATTTGAGCAAAGGTAATCAAATTTTAACAAAAAATTCATTAAAGACTCAAATTTTTAAATTTTGATAAAATTTTATAGAGACTTGTCGTGAGGAAGTGTGGTGATTATCCGTATCTTGAAGAAAAAATAATAATAATAATGAATCAAACAAAAAAGGTGCATTTCAAGAAAGGTAAACCGGATATTCACGTGATACGCGTGTGGGATTACGCGAGCCGTGCAGCACGACGTGGAGAGTGGGAGCAAGCGGCTCGTGACAGAGAGAGATTTAAAATGAGAGTGGAAAGAATGAAGATTATTCTGGAACCTATAATTATGAAAAAAATTGACGACCACTTAATTAACAGAAAATAAATTTATTATTCTGTTATATTAATTTTAATTTCAATAAATTATGAAATTTATTACAAAATTGTTTTTGTCTTAATTCTATAACCTATATATATATATGTACATAATATTTTTACTTCGGTAATAATATATCAACATTTATTTATTATTTAATTAGATTTATAGCCGTATGGATAGCTAATCTCGTTATTTACAAATCGTCTCTTTGAGTACACGGGCTCGCATATTTTACATTCAGGTCGTGTTATAACATCGTGAAACCGTGTGCGTCTAATAGCGTCATAGTTTGCAAAAAGTGGCGGTATTTCACCAGTAATAAGATTTCGTATGGAATCAAAGTTTATTTTCTGACTCACCGACGAATTAAGTCTTATACCCTTGATTTTGCAAACACATCCTTCAACGCCATCTGGTGTCAAATATTTATATCCGTAAAATTTGGGTCCACCAGAGACGAATGATGTGATGCTTGTGCCAAGACCATAACAGGCCAATTCGTCGGTCAAGTCACCCAAGAACGGCCCTGTTTTCGCATCGTACTCACCCACGCGACTTACATACACAATAGAGTCAGTATCGTAATACAATACACGTTTACCCAACGGTTGCAATTCTTCGTAGAGTTTTAAACGCGCCAAGGCTGTGGTATAAGCGGCTACGACAACGTTACATAATGCCGATGGCTCGACAGCCGCTTCTGTGTTGTGCCAGCATACGTAAATTGTCGTATCGTCGATCGGTAAAATTGAGTCAACCTCGCTCTCAGCACTACAGAGTAATTCAAACAATCTCTGTGGATCATCCACCACTTCGGTCTTTGGCATATTTCCTCGTTGACCAAATTTACCCCACAATGAGTTTAAACAGAGTTTTGCTACAGATCTCAGACCAGCGTTATATTTTATTCGATTTCTGTCTAATTTTATGCCCTCTTGTTGCACAAATTCCTCAATATATCGAGCAATCGCGTTTTCGTCACCGTCAGCACATTCCGAAGGGTAACCCGACGCGTACGTTTTCTCAGCGAAAAATTTATCGATATAAGTTGGAAATAGACCACCCTGACCCGTGGCTTTGTTGTACTGAGTAATTTTATAAGACTATATTTCAAATATTTTTCGGATGATATAGCCCATCTGAACAGCTTTTCTCAACTCGTCAGCAACCCACGTACCGATAAAAACACGATCATCGGGATTTTCATGGTCACAATCTGCGGTATACATTAATTCAGCACATGTTCGACACAGTGGAAACAAAAGCTTATTATGCATTTTAACGGGGAGTACAGCATGATATAAATTTCGCGGCGGCAATACTTCACATTTAATAAGACCTTCAACGTGACTTATGTCATTCGTTTGACCCACCAGAGAGCGACACTCATCCTCGTCCACGTAGAGAGTTGGGTGACCAATGGGATATCGACCGTATTTACAGATATATGGATATAATGAACACACGTCCACGTATTTTATTTTCTCACCCTCTTTTGCATCGTAAATTTTGACTGTATTGCCCGTTCGCCCGCCAAAAAATGCTTCTCGAGGATTTAACGGCGCGTGCCATTTTCGTGTCTTATCTTCAATGTACGACCGCATATTCTCGTTTTCCGAGTACTCTCGATCGAAATCACACTCCCACTTTTCGATAAGTTCATAACCATGGGCTCGTATTTTTTCCGATATCCGCGCGGTTCTCTCGAAACGTTCGTCCATATTTTCACCGTTTACGAGCCTCGAGTCTCGGTTTATGGTGTAACACCAGACACAACCATGCCAATAACACCCGTGAAATTGTAAAACGATTTTCTTTCCATTTTCAAGTACACAATATCCGTCCACTAGAGGGCCTTCGGGAAGCCTCTTTTCTCGTGCACGAACGGTATACTGAATTTGTCGATTCAGCACATTTTCCATCCAGCACAACCATCGCATCGCCTTCATAGACTGTTTATTTGCTTGTCTATAACCACCTTGAGGTATAATACCTATTGTATCTTTTTGTAAAATTTTTTTCTATACACACGCATGCAAGAAGATGCGATGGTGGCGCACTCTACAAATGGATCTGTATTACCACATTCGATGAAGGTATTGCGAAAAGCCAGACATGCTAAACGTAAAATTTTTACATCTTGCTTACAGTATTTTATAATTTCATTTCTAAAATTAAATATATAATTTTCAGCTTTTTTTCGTTATACCACTGCATAAATTCGCGTCGCTCTTCGATCTTCATCGAATCTGGCGAAAAAGTGCATATCGGTGGCATTTCTCCCACGTAATTCTGATTTTCCGGTGTATTAAAAGATGAGGGAACGTACCTTTCTCGATATTAACAAGACCGTAAGCTTTTGGTAGTGCAGCTAAACCCATATGTAGATAATTCAAACTATCTATGAATTTAACCGATAAAATTTCCATTATGATTATTTTTGACCCGTTTAAAATTACATTTGGCTTATTTCTGAGATCTTTACGTTCTGTTAAATGTTTAAGAATAAATTGTGCATCAAAACCCTGCGCATTGTGTGCTATACAAACGATTTGTTTGAAATTTTTTCTTGGTGCCAAGGCCAAATCGACTAGCTGTTTCACGGGGTCAATTTCAAACACATACTCGCGCATCCCACATACTTCGCAAGAATTTGATACATTTTCATCGTTCAAACAGTAACTACACACTTGCTGGACAACACATAAATTTGGTACATGCAGCCTTACTTTTTCAGCCTCACAGCCTAAAATGCTCTCTGATTGCTGAGTCTCAAAATCATAAAATAAATAAAGAATTGTTTTTTTATTCATCATGAATCCTTTTTTATCGACAATAGGTTGCATGTAACAAAGATGTTCTATTGGTCTTTTACCATTACATATTTTACAAAATATCGTATTACAATCATGTGGTTCTTTATCATTGATGCGCACTGTTTTGCTACATACACGACAAATTTTTATACTCTCGCATACCGACCGAGAAGTATCGAAAGATTTTGAATTTTTATGATTTTCAAAACAAACGGTGCCGTAAAAATCTCTGCTACATTGAAAGCATTTTATTTTTTTCCTGATTTATATCACAAGGAGGCTTCTGTAAACATTTATAGCATTTTTGTTCACATTTATGATTTTTCGTATGACTAAATTTTTTATTGCAAGGTATACAGTAGCCTCGACTCCCAGCCGCTGCGAGTAAATTTAAAATTGGCTGGTAATGTCTGGAATTTTCATAATACATGATATTTAGAGTATGTCTAACGACATTACCAACGTCGTGTACGAAACGTGTGCCATCGTAAAGCGGTCTATATCCACGAGCAAAATTTTGAAATGAATAAACAACGATTGCGACTCCAAAGAGTGCATAATATTCTTGAAATAATTTAATCTCCTCTATACCACAACCCGTCTCGGGTATCGTAACTCTCGCAGCTCTTACAAGTTTCAATGCTTGCACTTTCTGATATTGTACTGTATGATGTCTTATTTTATTCCATCTGTCATGGAAAATTCCACTACGCGTTTGACCACGTATGGCGTATACGTGAGCAGCGACTAGCGAGCGTGGAAGACAAAGACTGTCGCTATTTTCAATATTTAGAATGGATTTCTTAAAAACTGATTCGCTAGTGAGAGACACACGACCCCGGCCCTCTGGTTTAGTCACAGTACTGACTTCAACATTCAAAACATCGTCAATTTCGAAACCATCATTACTCTGCGCTATACTAGCTATCAGTTCTAGTAAATCTACCGGTGAAAAATCACGAAGCAGTCTAAAAGAAATCCATAGAGACCCGTGCACAAAACGTTCAGAGCTTATAGTCATGCCAATATAATCTGATGGTTGTGCATATTCACACACGTGACGATATAAATCGTTTATAGCAGCCTCCAACCAGCCATATACATTTGCATTAGCTGGTGGGGGTAATATCGACACTCTTAATTGTCGCCCTTGAAGCTTAAACTGTTTGTAATATCGTAAAGTTTCTTCATGAATGGTAATGTGTTCCTGAGCAGAAGTACCATCTCCCTGTTGAAGACATTCGTCTACAATACCGAGCAGTAATATATAAGAATTAATATAATTATAAAATTACATACATCTCAATAGTCGAGATCTTCTGTACCTGGTGTCGATATTGCAGATAATGTAGTTTCAGGTGAAACTATTTTATTCGACGTTTGCGCATCCTGGTCATTCCAGTGAGAGCAACCTGGCAACGGTTCATTAAGTCGTGGTGGCGCTGTAGTATCAGCAATTACCCCTCCAACATCGTGTTTGGAGTGCTATGATCATAAATCACGTGATCATCTAACGAATTTATAACTTCTCGTACTTCTTCGGTGGGCGGCAGTAGTGCAGGATCTCTCGAACTAAGCAGCTGTTCTTCTGCTGACAGAAGATTCATCAGTAATTCATCCCCACCACTGTCCTCCATCATGTTTTGCAGGTCTGAAAATTTTTTAATATCATATCTATCAAAGTTACACTATTTTAAACAAAAAAGTCTCATCCCGCGAAATTCTTCGACCATAAATAAAAAATCTATAGATTATTGATCCGATATTGAAATCGATATTTTTTTGTAAAACATATTTTTGGATTTATCATTGTATTTACAACATAAAAGTATTAGCTTGCAAAATTTTTTGACCGTAAATAAGTAAGCTATCGAGTATTGGTCCGATATTGGGAATCAATATTTTTTTGTAAAATATATTTTTGGATTTATTATTTTATTTACAACAAAAAAGTCTTATCCCGCGAAATTCTCCGACCATAAATAAAAATCTATAGATTATTGATCCGATATTGGAAATCGGTATTTTTTTGTGAAACATATTTTTGGATTTATCATTGTATTTACAACATAAAAGTATTAGCTTGCAAAAATTTTTTGACCGTAAATAAGTAAGTTATCGAGTATTGGCCCGATATTGGAAATCAATTTTTTTGTAAAACATATTTTTGGATTTATTATTTTATTTTCAACAAAAAAGTCTTATCCCGCGAAATTCTCCGACCATAAATAAAAAATCTATAGATTATTGATCCGATATTGAAAATCGATATTTTTTGTAAAATATATTTTTGGATTTATCATTGTATTTACAACATAAAAGTATTAGCTTGCAAAATTTTTTGACCGTAAATAAGTAAGTTATCGGGTATTGGTTCGATATTGGCAATCAATATTTTTTAGTAAAACATATTTTTGAATATATTGTTTTATTTACAACATAAAAGTCTTATGCCGCGAAATTCTCCGGTGGTAAATAAAAAAGATATAGATTATTGAACGATTATTAGCTACGATTTCGTGATTTAACAATACATTTCTAGATTAGTTATTCGATTCATGATAGAAAATATGCATAACTTACCTGTAGTGACACGATGATGTAACATGAGATGTCTGACTTGAGGTGCATCTTGCATTCCTCTGCTCTTAATACAACGACCAACTATATCAAGTATCTGATTATCGGTAAAAATATTTCGCTTAAACATTTAGGCTAAAGTACGTAGCCCGCAAAGTCCTATGATGAATTTAATCTTTTTTAACAGCTCATTTATAGAGCAAGTTTTCAAATTTTTGCGCCATGCATAATTACAAAATAGTTTTATTTGTGGTTCACGAAGGAGAGCCACATTTAAAATAGCTATTAAGATATTATATAAGTCTTTTTTATTCATTCTCTTTTTTGTTATTCTTGTTTCAATGTTTAAACTCAGACTCATATCAGAACCATAAATCGTTGTCTATTTATACCGAAAATAAATCATAAATTTTAGGGTGAGCATGCGCGTAAAAATATAATATTTAACTTGTCGAGACCTGTAAAAATAATTTGATATTTAAACCTCCAACGTAGCAAGAAATACATCAGTTTTGTGGGAACCACTGAGTTGTGAGTACGAAATTCAATATTCTTAATAATCTTTAATAATTATTAACAATTTATTAAAAATCTCATATAAGATATTTAGTTAGCATGTACATAATTAAAACTCGGGTTGCCATTATTTCGCTTATAAGAAGGTGGGACTTTTTTCTTTAAGGCGTGCGTTATGCAATTTCATTCGTCTCTCGTGTCGCGTTATCAAACTTGGGCTGATCCTGTTACAATGAATGACTTGAGTGCATCTCTTAAGAACACCCATTCTACATCGGCCTAGTAATGGCTATTATACTTCTTAAATCTTTGTGCTTTACATACTTTATACATACACTAAATTTGCATATGCACCTAATTTGCATACGTACTTAAACTATTAATAAATATCGATATTAGGTAATATCCTTAATATATAAATTGTGAATTCTTTTATTACATACACATCTACTGTCAAAATAACGGATGGTATACCTCTTTCTTTTTTATAATAGCCTGATACTTATTATTATTTTTATCATAAATTATCGATATTCATTGCGTAATGATTGATAATTCATGAATAATAATTTATAAATAATAAATATCTTTCAATATAAAATATTCAATTTTGATAAAAATATATTTACATATCATTTGCATATGTATATATGTACAGTAGTTATATACGCAACTTGGGCGTATTCACAATGAATGACAAAAATTGTAAAATAACGGATTGTATACCTCTTTCTTTTTTATAATAGCATGATACTTTTTCTTATTTTTTATCATAAATTATCGATATTCATTGCGTAATGATTGATAATTTATGAATAATAATTTTTAAATAATAAATATCTTTCAATATAATATATTCAATTTTAATAAATATATATTTACATGTCATTTGCATATGTATATATACACCAGTTATATACGCAACTTGGGCGTATTAACGGTGAATGTCAAAACACCTGATCGCAAGAGGTAGAATAGTTATACTTCCTTTTATTTTTTGGACTCCTGATACTCTTAATCGTTTTTGTATCACTAATTCTCTATATTTATTGAATCGATATCTTGGTAATAAATATACATTATATTTAAAATATAATAACCAATTCTAATGCATAGTTTATTTGTCCATCTTTTGCATATCATTTGCATACGATTTGTGTGTGTATATATATATATATATTTTATACAGATTTTTGCGTACACGAGTGTGTTTTATGTATGTATAGACATACGTATTAGAGAGAGAGAGGCTTATATATATACACATATATTTTTATTTATTCCATAATAATAAAATAGGAAAAGAGAGAAAGAAAAAAAGAGAGAGAGAGAGACAGTGAGAGACGTTTCTCACGCTAAAATTTTAAGCTTTACAAAATCAGCACCCTATATACGTCTTGTGAATATAAAATAAATTTTTCCAGACGGTGTTAAGTTTTTAAATTTCTTTAAAATTCATCTTTTCTTGCGAAAAAAGAATCAAGTTGACACGCGTAGCGTGTGAGTGGTATGTGACTTTTTTAAATTTTTGATATAAGATGCGCCCTCAACATTCGTGTTATCTGTTAAATACAATTTTCCCAGACGATTTAGAATTATTTATACAAAATCAGCACTGTGTCCACTAGTTCGCAGTGAAATAAGAATATCTTTACCACCTACATCGGCATTATTCGGATATCATTCCTTCTGAAATTTGAAATAATAAACCTATTTTAAAATTATTTCTCGCAAAAAGTATCTTAATATCAGTTTCAGCGTGAGAATTGAAAAAACTATGCAGTTTTTTATAATTCTGTGGTGGTGGAAATTAAGTTTTAATAGCTACGGGGCTAGTCTCGCGATCAGTCTACTGCAGGCACCTCAAAAGCTATTATCGCGACTTTAAAAAATCAAAATGTTTGGTCAAGTTAATGTTAACTTACCTTTAATAGTCGGTGACAACGATAATTTTGTGGGACAACAACAAGTTGGCCAAGTGGTAGACATCGCACCCTTGGTCAACTATATTAACCTCGGTGTGCAATTTTTGATTCCGATAAATCAATATTTGCTCTTGAACGAACCAGCCGCTGAGGAGGCTGTTATTAATCAAGAAGTAGACGATGAGGTGATGGTGGTTGACGACCACTATCAACCTCAGCAAGAGCAGCATCAACAAGACATAGTGCAGCAAGACGATTTACAAGGCATGGTGCAGCAAGCCGATTTACAAGACATGGAGCAGCAACAACCACAAGAACATGAAGTTGAACAGGAAATTGAAGATAATAACGACGACGGTGATGCCGATTCTGGTTATTGGACGGACGCCGATACAATAAGGGACGACCCGGATTACCAGCCTCTGGGTCGACAAATAGTAGAAGAAGAAAACGTCGAAGAACAACTCATAAATGTTTATCGCTCTGTGCGATACAATGAAGCCAGACAACACCGTTTGTTCGACGTGAAAAAATTGTATTGGCGTAAGGCGTTGAGGGAGTTACGATTAGTGCGTGATAGTGATTTAAATCGTACTCAACGCCGCATACGCCGAATCCGTCGGCGAAGACAGGCACTGGAGCCGTTAATACCGGTACACCGTCGGCGTCGCCTTCAAGAAGAAGATGAAAATATTGATCGCCCCCGCAGAAATCATGATATCTGCTGGGGTGTTAAAAACCGTTTTACATTCAACGTATTCGAATGTGGGAACGGTGTGCGGATTGCGGTCTGTGGCTATGCCCAGATTGTGCCGCTGAGCCCATTCATTGCCAAAATGAAAACCTATTATTTTAGTGTTTAAAAATAATTTTATAATTTTCATAATTTTAATAATTTTAATTCAAATGATTTTTACGTGTCTTTTTAAACTGTGATCCTGTCCATTGCTAGAATGACGTGATGTGATGTGAGATTTTAAAATTGATTCGTTTAAAATTAATTTAGTGAAAAATAAACATTTTTAAATATTTAATTATAAAATAATAAACTTTATAGAGACTCTAAGTGTTTCAGTAGTTTTATATAAATTGTGTGTGTGTGTAATAATTTTGAGTATTTTAAATTAAATTAGTTTCTGTAAAACTTTTAAATTATGCGTATGTGTGTGTGATATATATATATAAATAATAAATTTTTGTGTTTCAGTGATTTTATATAAATTGTGTGTGTGCGCGTGATAATTTTGAGTATTTTAAATTCATTTATGTAAAACTTTTAAATTATACGTATGTGTGTGTGTGTGATATATATTAAATTCATTTCTGTAAAACTTTTTAAATTATGCGTATGTGTGTGTGATATATATATATATATATATATATATATATAAATAATAAATTTTTTGTGTTTCAGTAGTTTTATATAAATTGTGTGTGCGCGTGATAATTTTGAGTATTTTAAATTCATTTATGCAAAACTTTTTAAATTATACGTATGTGTGTGTGTGTGCGTGATATATATATATAAATAATAAATTTTTTAATTTAAAATAGTGTTTTATTTGTTTACATTTTTTATTTATTTTCGGGGTATCATGTTCCGTCTCAACAACCCCTACACTACCTTCTTAGAGGTTAATGATCCTCGGGTCAGTCACCTCTAGGGTGGTAAGGTGGGGGTTTGTTGTGACGGTCCATGGTGCCCCAATAACTACTGCTAGTATATCTACATATATAAAAAAATACAAGAGACAACGCATTTGTTTTTCACATATATAGATATACTAGTCAATGTAATTTTGTATCTGTTACTGTATCTGTATCTTGTATCTTTTTGAGTGTAACGGCCTTAATATGCAAATTATATCAGATAATATTCGATACTTGATACATTTTTAAATATGGTACACGTTTAGTAAAGTAATCTTTAAGTTTGTATTTAAGTAACGATAAAATAAATTCATATATTTGTTGAAATCAATCAATATTTAACCATCATGCTGTCATAAATTAATGAACTTTGAATGAAATAAAAATAAATATTTTATACTAATTTTACTAAATTTTTTTTTAAATCTGTGTGAACTTTAATAAATTCTTATAATTAATTATGGAAATTTGTTAAAATTCACACAGACTTTTAAAAAAATTTAGTAAGATTGGTATAAAATATTTGTTTTTATTCCATCAAAAGATCATGAATTTGTGTCAGAATGATAATAAAATATTGATGGGTTTCTTTGTGTGAACTTTAAAAAATTTCCATAATTAATCATAAGAATTTATTAAAGTTCGCACAGATTAAAAAAAAAATTTAGTAAGATTGGTATAAAATATTTGTTTTTATTTCATTTAAAGTTCATTAATTTATGACAGCATGATGGTTAAATATTGATTGATTTCAACAAATATATGAATTTATCTTATCGTTACTTAAATATAAAGTTAAAGATTACTTTACTGAACGTGTACCATATTTAAAAATGTCTCAAATATTGAATATTATCTGATATTAGGATGATTAATGTACAAGCTCAACCGCGAGAGGGCAGCAGTACGAGCAGTATCTGTCATGGCGGTTTATATATATAGATATATTATTATCAATTAGAATATATCTATGTATATGTTTAGTTGTCAATGTTTTGATTACAGAACATTGCTTTCATTACAACCTTACGACTTGGTGACTCCGAAAATTTTTTTAAATAAAAGATGAAGTGTAGTGTACTAAATTGTAAAAATAGTGTGAAATTAAAATTCCCAAAAAATGTTACTGTGCGGAAAAAATTGTTTAAAGCAATAGAAAGGTTACCGTTTACTCCGAAAACTAACGATGGTCTTTGCATCAATCATTGTGCTTCAGAGTAGTTTAAATAATTTAAAAAAAATTCTGTATTAATTTTTTGGAAATTAAAATTTTATACTATTTTTACAGTTTTATACACTACACTTTATCTTTTATTTCAAAAAATGTTCGGAGTCACCAAGTCGTAAGGTTATAATGAAAACATTGACAACTAAACATATACATAGATATATTCTAAATGATAATAATATATCTATGTATGTATACGCCGCCATGACAGATATTACTCGTACTGCTGCCCTCTCGCGGTTGAGCTTGCACATTAATCATCCTAATAATTGGCATATTACTCCTAAGCATGACGTAACTATAAATTTAAATATTGGTTAAACTTGATCTATACTTTATTATAATTTGTAACAGAAATCTATTTAATGTAATAAAAGTCAATATCTCTGCAGAAGTAAGCGCCTCCTTAAATACTTTTTATTTAATATAAATATATGGTTGCTCTTATTAAATTTTTTCTAGTAATTTTTGATAATTTTGAGCATAATTTGTTGAAAATATTAAATTAACTAATAACATTTTATTTAGTTACATCAATTAATGTTTTAATACGGATAATATCTATATTTATTGTTTGTAAGTGTTTGGTAGAGCCTCTCTTCTTTCACTTTATTTTTTTTTAAGATTCAGCTAAGACTTATATTTTATCTCTTTTGTTTTTGATAAGATTCAACCAAAGTTTATATTAATTAATAGCAAAATAATAAATTCTTTGGTTGAACTTTTTAAAAAACTAATGAGAAAAAATAAGCTTTGGCTGAATCTTATCCAAAAGAAAGTGAAAGAAGAGAGGCTCCATTAAATACTTACAAAAATAAATATAAATAGTTTTCATTTTAAATCTTATAATGTTGTATTTAAGGTTGTATGGGCTATACAGTCTGTGTCAAAAGTTAGTTTTTTAGAAAATCGTCTATAATTTTCGGTAAAAAGTAAATATTCAATTTTTTTTACTAGAAGAGTATCAGACCTCCGGATCAGGGATTTTGCTCAAACTTTGGGATAAGTTTTCAGATGTCAAAATACGAAAGGAAACAGAATTTTAGATCCCAACGCTCAATCTTTCCCTAGTTACAGGCAATTAGAGAAAATCACTAAAAAAGTTACTAGATTTTCAAACGCATATAGTTCCTTAGCATTAATAGCTAGGAGCTTGAAACTTGTTTTAAACGAAAGTTGAGCTTAAATCCTTTCGAAATAGTAGTTGTAGCATGTCAAAATATTATTTTTTCCCATGCTATAGCGTGATAAACATTAGACCCAATTTCAGCTTTTGTTATTAATTAATGTTTTAAAAAGAAAAATCAGGTCCAATGTTTATCACGCTATAACTTTGGGAAAAAATATTATTTTGAATCTAAATATAATGAATTATTAAAGAGTTATAACATTTTAAAGTTTATACATTTTACACAAATCTAATACAATCATAAATAATAATGCCAAACTTTCCAAAATGATTTTATTTGACTGCAACAAAGTTTATTTTGTTCAGTTTAAAATTTAGAATCTATTGACGAGGATATAGTTTTGATTTTGATTTTTTATTAAAATTTATTGCTAATTTTCTATGATTAAACAGTAAGTACCGTCTCAGACATATACATTTTTTCGCAGAAAATTAGCAATAAATTTTAATAAAAAATAAAAATAAAAATTCCATCGCTTGTCAATAGATTTTAAATTTTAAACTGAACAAAATAAACTTTTTTGCAGTCAAATAAAATAATTTTTGAAAGTTTGGCATTATTATTTATGATTGCTTTAGATTTGTGTAAAATTTATAAACTTTAAAATGTTATAACTCTTTAATACACTGAAAGACTTAGAGAGTTGTATTCACTCCCTATCGGCGTAAATCCAACTCTCAGTAGGGGAGTAGAGGGGTAGGAGTTACATTAACGCTGCCTTGGAGAGTAGAAGATACTCCCCAACTTTTAAAGTATGATTTACTTGCGATTCGCGATGTAAACACAAGTATTTTAGTTTAGGAAATTATGCAAAATGTAAGTTTACGAGCGGAATTTGTATTTAATGTATTTACAAAACTATATTGAGAAATAATTGTAAAAAGTAACCTACAAACAAGCAATATATTAATTGTTTATGGGTTGTTATTCCTAATATAAGCCCCTGAAATTAAAGGTTAGGATTTTTTAATCACGCAAAATTTTACGTAGTATAGTTTAATTAATAGTCTTAAATAAAGATTCTACTTGTAGTGTTACGTCATGTAAACTTTTCTAAGCTAAAATAATTGAGCTCACATCGTTGATTCCAAGTAAATCATACTTTAAAAGTTGGGGAGTATCTTCTACTCTCCAAGGCAGCGTTAATGTAACTCCTACCCCTCTACTGCTCTACTGAGAGTTGGATTTACGCCGATAGGGAGTGAATACAACTCTCTAAGTCTTTCAGTGTAATTCATTATATTTAAATGAAACAAAGTTTAAAATGATTGTTTTAATATTATCTAATAAGTTACTGAGCTAAAAATTGAATAATTACTTTTTACCGAAAAATATAGACAATTTTCTAAAAAACTAACTTTTGACACAGACTGTATAGCCCATACAACCTTAAAAAATTTTTAATAACTTTAATTTTTTCAGCATATTATGCTTAAAAGTTTTACATATCATTCGTAAAAATAAAATAAAAGCAACGAAATATTTTGAATAAGTGAACAATATTGATTTTTATCACATCTAAGATTAACGGCAGGCCGGAGTAGAACCTGATACCGACCGAGTAACAATTGAGTTATTTGTTATTTACTCAAGTATTAATCGGTGTATCTACAAAATAAAGGTTGATCGCAATAGATCTTATTATTATGAATATCTATGCACAAGAAAAAAAAAATCTACCGATTTGTTTTTGAGAAAAGTAAGGAACGCCGAAGTAAAAGATTATGTTTATAATATTTTCGCGTTCCTTACTTTTCTCAAAAACAAAGCGATAGATTTTTTTTTCTTTTATGCATAAATATTTGTTATAATAATATCTATTGCGCTTAACCTTCAATTTGCAGATACACCGATTAATACTTGAGTAAATAACAAAAATGCCAATTAGACAAGGACAGCGAATCCGGCCTGCTCTTAATAGATTTCTGTTCAAAATAATTATAAAATATAGTTTAATTTTAACCAATATTGGCATTTATTGTAACCAAATCTAATTATGAGTTTACTTTAAGTTTATGTAGTGAATGTTCGTCATATTTGAAACATTTGTATTAAGTTCATTTAAATTTATAGTGACGTGAGTAATATGCGAATTATATCAGTGAATAATCGATATTTGAGACATTTTTAAATAGGGTACGCGTTCATTAAAGTAATCTTTAACTTTGTATTTAAGTAACGCCAGAATACCTATAAATATTAGTTTAAAGCAATTGAAATTTTATTATCATTATGACAGAAATTTATGAATTTAAATAAATAAAAACAAATATTTTATACTAATTTTACTAAATTTTTTTATAAGTCTGTGTTAACTTTAATAAATTTCTTTAACTGTTTATAGGAATTTATTTAAGTGCACACAGACTTATAAAAGAGTTTAGTAAAATTAGTATAAAATATTTGTTTCAGCTTCATTTAAAATTCATAAATTTTATTTTTGCGCGCGACAATGACTAATCTCAATTTCATAAGGTCACAAACGGAGTTTTTCATTTATCGTACGCGAAAAATGAGAGGTGATGTGGCCGCATGGTGGAGACGCGTTCGCGTACGCGAACCTCACTTTTCGTGCGCGTTGATACTCTGCGTAGACAGACTCTTTAATCAATATTTATATTAATATTAGCATGATTTGATTATAATTTTAACTAAAATTAAAAATTACTTGAGTGAACATTTACTATATTTAAAAAATTTATTTAGTATCAAATACGCGATAACATTCGAATAATACTCGTAAGCGCAACCTGACTAAAAGTTGTAATAATCTTAAGAGCATGACGAAGCTGTCCGCCTTCTAATAATTTTTCCAATCCTAACTTATGAATAAACGATGCGTTTAATCGACTTTTTTTGCTGTAAAGAAAAAGTTTATAAGATTAAAATCTAGTGCGGACAACTCAAGAAAACCACCAAATTATTATACATACAAAGTTATGATAAAAACTTTCAATATATCGTATTTTAAGGTTGAGTTTGTCGAGTTTGATATCTAATTTCCAATCTAAGCTCATAAAAAAATAACAAGTCCAAATGATTTTTTATTTTAACAAAAATTATTGTATCAATATAACTTTAGTGCGGACAAGTCATTATATTTGTTTAATTTAACAATTTAAAAAGATATCGATAAAATAAAAAAAGCAAAACTCGATTGCCGCAGCTCCGACATGCCGTTAAGGGGATGTAAAATACCAACATTACAGTTTTTCCAAATTTTTTATAAATATCTATAATTTCTACCGCAACTTCGTTTTCTTTGTGACACGTGCTTTATTCACTTTTACTTTTTTTACCCTCTTTGCGCGACACCGATATTTTTAACTGATTTTCTTATTTTGAGATTTTGTTAAAGATCTTCTAAACTCTTGAAAAAGTTTTACTATTGTGTACTAAAGTCAAACATTTAGAATGGACTTACTTGACAAAAACAGTTAGAAAGGAATTACTTAACAAAAGCAGTTAGAAAGGAATTACTTAATTATAAAAAATTTTACTTGAATTAAAAATTTTAAATATAAATTTTTATTAAAAGAAAAATTGCAAATTTTTCATAATTATTTATTATTGCATCAACGTCTAAGAGAGTTAAAGTTTTTACTACTGATAATTCAAACCTCTTATCTAAGTATTTTCCAAAATTACTTTTAAAATGATTTCTTTACATACCGTGTTTTTTAAAATAAGTCGCTTCCAAACCGTGTAGCCAAGTAATTCCTTTCCATATGCTTTTGTGATGTAAAAATGTATTAGTTTATTTAAAATCTCAACCAGGTTGCGTTTACGATTACTATGCGAATATTTTCTCAGGAACTAGGAAAAAAGGTTGTAAATTTACAGTACGTTGTACTATTAAAATAAATATTTTTCAGAGTTGTTCAGTTTTGCAAAAATATGTTTGCTTCAATTTTTTGGCTGAACACAAAGAAAACCAATGTGGTTCCTTTAAAGGATATTAGAATAAAAATTAAGAAAAAGAAAGATGATATCCAAACTGCTAAATGGGGAGACGATTGGTTTCCTGTAAATATTTTAAAAACAAGCGGTAATTTTATCATTAATATTATTATTATTATTATTATTATTATTATTATTATTATTATTATTATTATTATTATTATTATTATTATTATTATTATTCTTATTATTATTATTATTATTATTATTATTATTATTATTATTATTATTATTATTATTATTATTATTATTATTATTATTATTATTATTATTATATTATTTATATTTATTATTATTATTATCATGATCATCATCATCATCATCACATCATCATCATCATCATCATCATCATCATCATCATCATCATCATCATCATCATCATCATCATCATCATCATCATCATCATCATCATCATCATATCATCATATATTCATCATCACATCATCATACATACATATAATCATCATCATATCATCACATATCATCATCATCATCATCATCATCATCATCATCACATCATCATCACATCATCATCATCACATCACATCACACATATCAATCATCATCATCATCATCATCATCATCACACATCATCATCATCATCACATCATCATCATCATCATCATCATCATCATCATCATCATCATCATCATCATCATCATCATCATCATCATCATCATCATCATCACACATCATCATCATCATCACATCATCATCATCATCATCATCATCATCATCATCATCATCATCATCACATCATCATCATCATCATCATCATCATCATCATCATCATCATCATCATCATCACACATCATCATCACATCATCATCATCATCATCACATCATCATCATCATCATCATCATCATCATCATCATCATCATCATCATCATCATCATCATCATCATCATCATCATCATCATCATCATCATCATCATCATCATCATCATCACATCACATCATCATCATCATCATCATCATCATCATCATCATCATCATCACATCATCATCATCATCATCATCATCATCATCATCATCATCATCATCATCATCATCATCATCATCATCATCATCATCATCATCATCATCATCATCATCATCATCATCATCATCATCATCATCATCATCATCATCATCATCATCATCATCATCATCATCATCATCATCATCATCATCATCATCATCATCATCATCATCATCATCATCATCATCATCATCATCATCATCATCATCATCATCATCATCATCATCATCATCATCATCATCATCATCATCTCATCATCATCTCATCATCATCATCATCATCTCATCATCATCATCATCATCATCATCATCATCATCATCATCATCATCATCATCATCATCATCATCATCATCATCATCATCATCATCATCATCATCATCATCATCATCATCATCATCATCATCATCATCATCATCATCATCATCATCATCATCATCATCATCATCATCATCATCATCATCATCATCATCATCATCATCATCATCATCATCATCATCATCATCATCATCATCATCATCATCATCATCATCATCATCATCATCATCATCATCATCATCATCATCATCATCATCATCATCATCATCATCATCATCATCATCATCATCATCATCATCATCATCATCATCATCATCATCATCATCATCATCATCATCATCATCATCATCATCATCATCATCATCATCATCATCATCATCATCATCATCATCATCATCATCATCATCATCATCATCATCATCATCATCATCATCATCATCATCATCATCATCATCATCATCATCATCATCATCATCATCATCATCATCATCATCATCATCATCATCATCATCATCATCATCATCATCATCATCATCATCATCATCATCATCATCATCATCATCATCATCATCATCATCATCATCATCATCATCATCATCATCATCATCATCATCATCATCATCATCATCATCATCATCATCATCATCATCATCATCATCATCATCATCATCATCATCATCATCATCATCATCATCATCATCATCATCATCATCATCATCATCATCATCATCATCATCATCATCATCATCATCATCATCATCATCATCATCATCATCATCATCATCATCATCATCATCATCATCATCATCATCATCATCATCATCATCATCATCATCATCATCATCATCATCATCATCATCATCATCATCATCATCATCATCATCATCATCATCATCATCATCATCATCATCATCATCATCATCATCATCATCATCATGATCATCATGATCATCATGATCATCATCATCATCATCATCATCATCATGATCATCATCATCATCATCATCATCATCATGATCATCATGATCATCATGATCATTATCATCATCATTATCATCATCATTATCATCATCATTATCATCATCATTATCATCATCATTATCATCATCATGATCATTATCATCATCATTATCATCATCATTATCATCATCATTATCATCATCATTATCATCATCATTATCATTATCATCATCATTATCATCATCATTATCATCATCATTATCATCATCATTATCATCATCATTATCATTATCATTATCATTATCATTATCATTATCATTATCATTATCATTATCATTATCATTATCATTATCATTATTATTATTATTATTATTATTATTATTATTATTATTATTATTATTATTATTATTATTATTATTATTATTATTATTATTCCTCCGCATGTTGCTGACCTTGTAAGTGTCCACCTACGATGTGGTGGCGGGGCGGAGGCTTAAGCACGATCCACATATCGCTAGCCATCCTTAGTGATGACTAAGGATATCTGGATGATCGCGTAGGCACTTCCGCTTCACGGAACTGCTAACCCATTAAAAATTTTGTGTTCGTATTTACGTGTACTAAGAAGCAACACAGTATGAATGGATGTATGAATGAGCTGTGGCTGCCAACCAATGGATATTCCCGTCAGACTACCGGAGTTGTTCGTTAGTGGTGACTTGCTGACCTCTGTTTAGTAATAAGAGTAAAAGTTAGTCCCCTCTCCGGCGAAAGTCGTGACGGGCAAAGGTCTCGTGAAACCACATGTCGGCTAGGAGCTTCTACGTACTTCTACTAACGTAACCAGAGCCCATGAAGGGGTTGAAGTTGGTCTGTACAGGCGCAGGTGCGAAGGATTATCTGGTCAGTATTTCCTTATACCGAGTCCGCGCAGGAGAACTGCGGAACGTCTAGCCTGAAGTTTAGGGCCAGGCGCAGCACGGTACTGACGTCGCCCACTCAATACGGATGACGTAAAACCTTTAGCATCAACATGGCGCGGGCCTAACCCGTAAACATCTCTTATTTAGAATCACTCGGTGTTGCTAGGGTTGACCACCCGAAAACCGCTTCTCGGCTGCGGCATCTTTAATTAGGGCACCTCACAGGCGGGGATAGTGGCTCCACTGCGCCTGGAGCTCCCATGATGGGCGAACCGTCTTAAGCCAAGTATACGTTTTATTATGTTTAATTCTTCAACAACACAAACCAAAAACCAACCAGAAGCGGCTAGCAATAGCTCAAAAAATAACGAAGGCCAGTTTTCGCAGGCTGATCCCCAAAAGAAGTCAGGGGTAGAGAGCGCCTGCCTAACAATGGAAGAAAGATCTCAGAGGATGAATGAGATCTTTGCGCTCTTCAGAGAAGCTCTTAGGTCGATGCCTAACATTCATAAAGATGTTAAGAATAATCTACCAGAGCTTATCGATCATGTGGATGCCCTTAAGACGGAGCATCTCCTCTTGCTTCAGGCGAGAACGGTCACTGAACAGATGGAGGTGACCGAGACGCTCGAAGCAAGCTCCTCAGCCAAGCGGACTTTAGAGGATGCCTCGCTCGATTCTGGCAGCAATGCTGAATCGCAAGCATTAAAAAAGAACCGCCCTGAGAGTCTGGATGATCCGTTTGAGGTCGTCCAAAATAGAAAGAAGAAGACGGCTACAAAAAATCTAGTTCAGAACGCAACGCAGCAGCAGCAACAACAACAACAGCAGCAGCAGCGCCAACAGCAGCAGAAACAACAACAGCAGCACCAGCGACAACAACAGCAAAAACGGCAGCAGCAGCCCAAGAACAACAGCAACAGTCCAAAAGCGGCCAGAACATCGGCCATCGAGACACAGCAGCCTGCCCAGCAGCTGTTGAAAAAGAAGAAGAAAAGGAGGAGGAAGACAAAAAAGAGGTCTGCCACCGTCCTCATAAAACCAGAAGAGAGGAAAAACCTACAGCGACGTCCTGCAGAGCATCAGGCAGGATTTAATCGCTGAGAGTCCAACGACCAACATCAGAGGGATAAGGAAAACCAGGGCCGGAGATGTCCTGATCGAGTTGGGCTCAACTAAGGGTTTAGAGACCTTTAGTGCTTTCCTTAAGAGGACGGTGGGCGAAACGGGCAACGTCAAGGAGATGTGCCCCAAAGAAACGGTCGAGATCAGAGACATCGACTGTCTAGCTTCAGCAGAAGAAGTAGAGGCCGCTGTAAAAGCTGCTTTAACCGAAGGCCAACAGGAAGTAGGGGAGTTTAGTGTTTCGCTGACCAACCCTAACAGCAGAGAGCTCCGCTTGGCCATTGTAGAGATGGAACAAGACCAAGCGGCGTTCCTGCTCTCAAGAACCAGGATAAAGATCGGCTATACCAGCTGCCGTATCAGAAGTTGGCAAAGGGTTCAGCGCTGTTTTAGGTGCCTGAACTACGGTCACCAGGCGCGTGACTGCCGAGGACCTGACCGTAGCAAGATGTGCTACAAGTGTGGAAAAGAGGGCCACAAGGGATCGGCCTGCAAGGCTGCTGATGCTCAGTGCATACTATGTACCGAGCGGGAAGTAGACCCTGCGGAACGAAAACACATCCCTGGATCAGGTCAGTGCAGAGTCTTCCGCGAGACACTGAACCGATTTAAACAAAAACGTTAATGATGGGCCGCATAACGGTCCTTCAAGCCAACTTACATAGAAGTGACGTAGCTAACAGCCTTTTGACTCAAATCAAATTTGAGACAAATGCCGATGTGCTACTGATAAGCGAGCAGTACACAAACTGGACCGTTAAGACCTGGTTTAGAGACAAGCTTGGCACTGCTGCGATTTACGTAGACCCAAAGACCATCAGAGAAGACGCAAATGGAGCTGAAGAAGGCTTCGTATGGGTTAAAAGCAGAAACGTTACATACGTGAGCTGTTATTTTACACCAAACTCAACAGCAGACACGTTTAGGCGCCGTCTGGATCTGCTGGAAGACTCTGTCCGAAGAATGGAAGGTGACGTCGTCGTCGCAGGAGACTTTAACGCGAAAGCGTTAGAGTGGGGAATGCCACTGCAGGACAGCAGAGGAGGATACATCATGGAGATGGCAGACAGACTCGGCCTAACAGTGCTAAACACCGGAAGCACTCCAACATTCAGACGAGGAGCTAGCGGTACGATTCCTGACGTATCCTTCGCATCAGAAAATCTTTCACGTAAAGTGTCAGATTGGAAGGTGCTGGAGACATACAATGGAAGTGACCACCAGTACATCACATTTCAAATCCATGATGGATCCCAATCATCGAGGCGAAATGTCGCTAGACCAGTCAGATGGAACGTTGCCAAGCTGGACTCTGAGAAACTTGTCCAAGTACTGCAGCAAGGATCAGACTATCTACCGGACGCGACAACTGCCACCGTAAACGCCGACGCTGCAGAGGTTCTCGTAAAAGAGACGATGAGTCTCATTCACAGAGCCTGTGATGCATCTATGCCGCGCAAGGGATCGCGACATCATAAGCGTCCAGCGTATTGGTGGAATGACGAAATCGCTAGAACGAGGTCAGAAGCTCTTAGTCTCAGAAGATCATCACAGAGAGCAAGAAAGAAGAACTCACCAGCAGCAGATCTTTTGTCTGCGCAATACAGAGACGTGCATAAAAAGCTTCGTAAAAAGATCAATCGAAGCAAAGCACAATGCTGGAAAGACCTGAGCGAAGACGTCAACAGAGAGGTGTGGGGCTTGGCCTACAAGATCGTGACCAAGAAGCTTAACGCCGCCCCCACGTTGCCATTCGAAGAAGAGACCATGGCGAACATCGTAAACCACTTGTTCCCTACGCATCCACCACTCGAAGAACAGGAGAATACAGGAGAACCAGAAGAGATCCCGCTCTTTACAAGCGGAGAGCTACAGATAGCTGCAAGAACGATGAAGAACAATAAGGCACCTGGGCCTGACGGAATACCATCCGAGGTCCTTAAATGCATAGCGGTGAAAGCGCCATCTCTCTTGTTGAACATGTACAACGCGTGCCTCCAGACGGGTGTGTTTAGCACTCCCTGGAAGATTGCGCGTCTTGTGCTGATCAACAAAGGAAAGGGAGGTGATCCCCGGCATCCATCGTCCCACAGGCCACTCTGCATGTTGGACGAAGCAGGGAAGCTATACGAGAGGCTGCTTAAACCGCGATTACAAGGAGCTGTACAGGCGGCTGGCGATCTCGCTGACAACCAGTACGGCTTCAGGAAAAAGCGGTCTACCGTAAATGCAGTAGAAGAAGTAGTAAAGGTAGCAAAAGAAGGATGGACTGGGAACCATCATTCCCGTCTTATTGCGTTCCTAGTCATGCTGGATACGAAAAACGCTTTCAACTCAGCAAAATGGCCTGACCTCCTTGCTGCGTTGAAAGAGTTTAATGTACCAGAATACCTTATGCGAGTGATACGAGACTATCTGAGAAACCGTATCCTCCGCTATGAAACAGAAGAAGGCTGGCGTGAAAAGACCTTAGCGCAGGCGTGGCACAGGGCTCGATCTTCGGCCCAGACTTCTGGAACATCCTGTTCGATGCATTACTCAGACTTGCAATGCCGGATGGGGTGAAAATGTTTGCGTACGCTGATGATGTCGCTTTAGTCATCTCCGCGAAAAACGAAAACATTGCCCAGCACATACTAAACACGGCGATGAGAAGAATTTCCGAGTGGATGGTGAAGCATGGTCTCGAAATAGCGATGGCCAAAACAGAAATCGTGCCCTTAACTTGGAAACACATCAACATCGAGTTTCCCATGACAGTAGGCACAAACGTGGTGCAGACAAGAAGTGAGGTGACGTATCTCGGCATAAAGCTAGATGCAAAACTAACTTTTTTGACGCACCTAAAACACGTCGCTAATAAAGCGATAAAGAAAACGTTGCAGTTAAGTCGTCTTATGGCCAATACCAGCGGCCCGAAATCAAGCAAACGACGACTTTTAATGACAGTCACGACGTCCATCTTATTGTACGGCTCTGAAATATGGGCTAACCAAATGAGAAAAGAGACGCACCGAAGCGTACTATCTTCTGTTCAAAGGAGAGGGGCTCTTAGAGTCACCAGCGCCTATCGCACTGTCTCGGGACCCGCGGTGCTAGTCATCGCAGGAATCATCCCGATCGAATTACAGGCGATGGAACGCAAGCGAACCTACGAACGGAAGAAAACAGAAGATGGAACTGCAATCGTTCAGAAAGAAGAAAGACAGGTGACCATGGAAACCTGGCAAAAACATGGAATCAGATGGTGAACGGCCGATGGACACACGTGCTCATTAGGGAGCTGGCTCCATGGGTCGATAGAAGATACGGGGAGGTCAACTATTACCTCACCCAGTTCCTTAGTAACCACGGGTATTTCTGCGCTTATCTCAGTAAAATGGGAAAGACCCAGAGCCCGGGCTGCATCTTCTGTTTCGCGGATCGCGACGATGCGTATCATACGTTTTTCGTCTGCCATCAGTGGAACGAAGAAAGACGCCAGGTTGAGAGGATATTCGAAGCGTTAACGCCAGATAACATTATCAGTGAAATGTTGTCGGCCAAAGAAAAGTGGGACGCTATGGCACTATTTGTCGAAAGCGTCCTAAGAAAGAAGAAACCGTTCTTAGATAGGGCAATCGAACTAAGTGCGAATGAGGAGCGGGGAGTCAGGCTTATACCTCACCATAACCTAGAGGCAGTAGCCGGTCCCATAGATTCGGGTGCGGAGGGTGACGACGAGGACTCGTCCTAAGGACGAGAACGAATCGTGCACCCATGAAATGTTTGAGGTAGCAGCAAAAGCGCCAGCTTTAGCTGTGGTATGAATGAGTGTCGTTGTAAATAAGCGCAAGATTGAATGTTAGTATGAGTCAGACGCGGTAGACAGGATAGCCCCACAAGAGGCATAAGATCCATCTTAGAACAGGAGAATCAAGACTGAAGAGAAAATTATGGACTGATTTTGCTCCTTTACAGAGCCAGTCCA